>CM059871.1:38081798-38249468 GCA_030490815.1 Acer saccharum
GGGTTGGGAGTTTCTTCTCCTTATGAGTTAAACCACCTCCTGGAATCCATCCGCACCGAATGCTACGATCAAAGTTCACATCGCAACCCCTGATGCTCAAGCAATACAATCCACTGAGGAGACTCCACAGGACCACCCTGAGAATTTCGAAGGGAGAAAACAAAGGAAGGGAAAAGGTGTGATGAATGAAGAATCTAGGCAGGAGCGAGACCATGCACGAACACATGGGGTCAATTCCAGTGACACATATCAACGGAACCGGCGGAGACACCGTTCTATCTCATCTGAAGATAAGAGTCCGAGTCCTCGAAGGGAATTACGATCCAAGAGAGCACGGCGAAGAAGATCCGAGAGCACAGAAGATCGAAGGAGCTCGGACGATAGAGGCAATCATGGGAGAATGACAATCAAGAGTAGACTCGATCCAACAGGAGAACCAACTGGTCAGCGAGATGTCACCCTACAAGAGCTATCAAGAAAAGTTTCAGCGATGGCACGAAGGTATGGTCGTAACGTATCTTCGGATGATGAGTCAGATAGCCCATTCGTTGAAAATATTGCTCGCACCCAATTTCCAGACAGATTTAGAATGCCAACCATTGAGTAGTATAAGGAGAACAGGGATCCGAATGAGCATGTTCATCGATTCCGTAATATTATGGCCCAGTACTCATCCAATGACGAGCTGTTGTGCCTCACCTTCCCGTAAACATTCGGCGACCTTGCCTCCAGGTGGTTTGGAAGACTTCCACTCGGAAGTATAAGCAGTTTCTCAAACCTTAGCAAAGCATTCATAAGGCAATTCATGAGGAGTGTCCAGAGAAGAAAGTCACTCGCTCATCTATCAAACTTGAAGCAGGAGCGCAATGAGTCGATCAAGAAGTATCTAGCAAGATTCGGGAAGGAGGTTGCTCAAATTGAGGATGCTAGTGATGTAGCTGTGATCGCCGCTTTCACCAATGGGTTACAAAGTGGGCGATTATCCTTTGACCTACGAAGGGAGAGACCAAAATCTTATGAGGAGATGATGGAAATAGCTGGCAACTATGCACTGGCGGCAGAAGAAGAAGAAGTAGCGCAAGGGGGTAGCTACGTACATGGACACAAGCCTGACTCAAAATCGGACCATAAGGATGACAAAAAGACGCAGTCACGTGATCGCCAGAGAGATGAGAAGGGCCAAAATGGACATCTAAGGGAAAGCAGAGGAAACACTCAAGCCAATAGGTTTCGAGGAAGGTACAACCATTACACCCCTTTAACCGGCGATCAGGAGGAGATACTTTCTGTGGTAGAAGACAAAGGACTTGCTAAATACCCTCGGCAGCAATCAGCAAATGCCAGGAGAGATACAACTAAATACTGTCGATTTCACAAAGACCATGGGCATAAAACTTCGAAATGTTTCCAGCTGCGCGACCACATTGAAAGCTTGATCAGAGATGGGCACCTGAAGGACTTTGCTTTGAAAGGAGACAAGCACGGTGGTCGCCAGGACAGCCGCCAAGGAAACATGCAGGAAAGGAAGAGTCCAAGGAGAAACAGCCCTAACGCCACTATAAACACCATTTTTAGCGGACCTCATGCTGGGAGAAGCAATCGAGAAAGGATGTCAGAAGTCCGAGAAGTAATGTATGAAAGCAGAAGCATGGAGATCAATTCTGTGCAAAGAAACCCCAAGAAAGGGAGAGAAGGACATGATCCCATAACGTTTACAACTGAAGACTCATACGGAATTGATGCAAAACCTAACGACGCAATCGTAGTGAGGGTTCGAATAGCCCATAGGGATGTCCTTCGAGTAATGATTGACAACGGGAGTTCAGCTGATATTTTAAGTGCCAGGGTATTCGATGAGTTGCGGCTGGACAGAAAAGATCTTGAACATTTCCATGTGCCGTTGAAAGGTTTCGGTGGTGCAGAAGTGAGATCGTTAGGAACTATGAAGCTGCCTTGGTACAGCACCATGCCGGCGAGGTTTGGTACAGCACTATGCCGGCGAACGATCCTGTTGGACTTTGTTGTAGTCGACATCCATAATTGGCCGTATAATGCTTTGCTTGGCCGACCGTTTCTTAACAAAGCTCGAGCTGTTACTTCAACCCATGCGTTGAAAATAAAGTTCCCTACAGAATTTGGTGTCGGAGAATTGAAAGGGTCACAGGAGATGGCTCGCCACGCCAACCTATCAATCTTCAAAGATAAGGCCGGGATGGAAACCTTGAGCATATTCGAAGTAGACAAGGAAGTGCAGGAAGATAATCCGGAAACCTTCGAACTGGACCCAAGGGACAAAACGAGCAGAGAAAAAGAAGAGCCAACTGAGTCGATTGTTTTAAACGAAGCAGAACCGGACAAAACAGTCAAGATCGGAGCAAGGCTGACTGAACGAGTTAAGAGAGATGTGACAAACTTTTTAAGAGAATATAAGGAGATTTTCGCTTGGTGCCATGAAGACATGCTGGGAATTGATAGAAGCGTGATTTCATACAACCTGGCTGTGAATGAAAATTGCAAACCGGTTGTGCAAAAAAGGAGAAGCTTTAACCCAGAAAGAAGTACAGCAATAAAAGAGGAGGTGTCAAAGTTGCTCGCCGCAAGATCAATTAGGGAAGTCAAGTACCCGGAATGGGTGGCGAATGTTGTTCTAGTGAAAAAGAAGAACAACCAATGGAGGGTGTGCGTCGACTTCACTGATCTGAATAAGGCCTGCCCCAAAGATAGCTTCCCGCTACCAAGAATTGACCAGTTAGTCGATGCAACGGCCGGACATGAGACGTTGAGCTTCATGGATGCATATTCAGGATATAACCAGATAAAGATGCACAAGCCAGATGAGGAGAAGACAGCGTTCACCATTGACCAGGGTTTATACTGTTACATAGTCATGTCATTCGGCCTGAAGAACGCTAGAGCAACTTACCAGCGCCTGGTCAACAAAATGTTCGCCAGGCAAATAGGAAGAAATATGGAGGTTTATGTTGACGATATGCTAACAAAAAGCATCACAACAGACAGACAAACATACAGATGACCTGAGGGAAACGTTCGATGTGATGGTTAGGTATGGAATGAAGCTGAATCCAGTAAAATGTGTATTCGGTGTACCTTCTGAGAGGTTTCTCGGATATCAAGTACATCAAAGAGGAATAGAGGTGAACCCTGAAAAAATCCAAGCATTAGCAAAAATGGTTTCGCCAAGAACTTTGAAGGACGTCCAAAGACTCACGAGGTGCCTGGCATCACTGAGCAGGTTCATATCTAAATCAACAGACCGATGCCTACCATTTTTTAAAGCTCTAAAGAAAGGAAAGGGAGTCGAGTGGAATGAAGATTGTGAAAGAGCTTTCCAGGCCTTGAAAGAGTACCTTGGACAGGGACCGTTGCTATCCAAACCAGAAACGGGAGAAACACTATATATATACTTATCCGTCTCTGACGCAGCCACAAGTTCCGTTATGGTAAAACAAGAAGGGGGGATCCAGAAACCAATATACTACACCAACAAAGCACTGCTACCCGCCGAAACTAGATACTCACCGGTCGAAAAAATGGCACTCGCTCTAATAACTGCAGCAAGGAAATTAAGGCCATATTTCCAGGCTCATAAAATCGGGGTATACACCAACTGCCCACTGAAATTAATTCTGCAGAAACCAGAAGTATCCGGTCGATTAACGAAGTGGGCGATCGAGTTAAGTGAATTCGATGTAGAGTATCTCCCAAGGACATCAATTAAAGCCCAAGCAGTGGCAGACTTTGTAGCAGAGTTCACCGAGCCAAGCATAGAGATGGCGAGAATGATGGTGGAGCAAAATAAGAAAAAATTCAAATGGCAACTCCGCGTTGACGGCTCGTCAAACACGCACGGCAGCGGGGCAGGGGTAATGGTGTCAACCCCAGAAGGAGATTCAATCGAATGTGCCTTGCGTTTTGACTTCAAAGCTACTAACAACCAAGCTGAGTACGAGGCACTCATAGCAGGTTTAAAAGTTTGCACAGTCCTAGGAGCAGATGAGGTGGAAATTTTCAGCGACTCTCAAGTTGTTGTCAATCAGGTGCTAGACGAATACCAGGCGAGAGATGAAAGCATGATCACCTACCTGGAATTAGCAAAAGAGCTCTTAGAAAGATTTAAAGAATACAGAATTGTTCACATCCCTAGAGAAGAAAACGAGAAGGCTGATGCCCTGGCCAAGTTGGCTTTCGCCACAATCAACATCTGGCCCAAAACTATCTCTATGATCCGCCTTCAGCAGCCGAGTATATTCAAATCAAAGGAAGTTGGGGCAGTCTTTGGTGAGAAAGACAGCTGGATCACACCAATCAAAGAGTACCTCGTCAATGATGTACTCCCGAGCGACCCATTAGAAGCAAAACGATTGAAGTACAGAGCTACGAGATATTCAGTACTCAATGGAGAACTGAACAAAAGGGGGTACTCAAGGGCACTGCAGAGATGCGTCGGACTTGAAGAAGCAGAAGGTATCCTAAGAAGCATACATAGTGGAAATTGTGGGAATCACGATGGAGGTGTCAGATTAGCCCACAAAACATTAAGGTAGGGTTTTTACTGGCCAACACTATTCACCGACGCCAAAAGAGTGGCAGTAAGATGTGAGGTGTGTCAAAAAATAGCCAATAACATCCGCCAACCACCTGAGCTCTTGCAGAGTATTACCTCGCCTTGGCCATTAGTCATGTGGGGAATTGACTTGATCGGCCCAATGCCAACAGCAACTGGAGGAGCGAAGCATGCTATAGTAGCCGTGGATTATTTTACAAAATGGGTAGAAGCCGAACATTTGGTACAGATAACAGAAGCAAACACGATAAGCTTTGTGAAGAAAAATATCCTGTACAGATTCGGGATACCAAACACCATCATCACGGACAATGGGACCCAATTCGATGGTAAGAAGTTCAGAGAGCTGTGTGACAAGTACGGCATCAACAACTACTACGCCTCCCCACCACATCCGCAAACGAATGGCCAGATTGAAGCAGTGAACAAGATCATTAAACACAACCTGAAAGCTAAGTTGGCGGCGAAAAAAGGTAGCTAGGCAGATAAATTACCACGGGTACTCTGGGCATATCGAACCACAGAAAGGGGTTCCACAGGCGAGACCCCATATTCCATGGCCTATGGAGCTGAAGTTGTCATTCCCGTGGAAACATCTATCTCTTCACCAAGGGTACAACTCTTTCAACCGGAACTTAACATTGATATGCTAAAATGCGGTCTGGATGAATTAGAAGAAAGAAGAGAACGCGCACAAATAAGAAATACTGCGTACCAACAGAGGGTGGCCAGATACTACAACTCACATGTGCGTGAAAGATGGTTCTCGCTGGGCGACTTAGTGTTGAAAAGGGTAAACCCAGGAACAAGAGACAAAGCTGCAGGGTCACTCACAGACAAATGGGAGGGGCCCTACCAAATCACAAGCATAGCTGGTCACGGGGCATACCGCATCACTCGAGAGGGTTTTGGCGAACTACCTCGTCCATGCAATGCGTAGTACTTGAAGATATATTACCCTTGACTTTTTATTGCTTTTAGGATTTATTTCAACCTTTTTATTTCTTAGAACAGTTTTCGTTTTAGCATTTTTTGTGTGACTATGTTAACAAAAGTTGCAGGAAGCATTCAATAAAGAGTAATTTATTACTGAAAATTCGCGATTTCACTCGCCAGTCACAAAGGGCATTCGCCTCCGCACATTACTACCATTGCGTAAAGACGAGTTTCATACTCGCAGTAATGAGAACTGGCGAGATAAAGTAAAATCCCAAGTGAAACTAATTATAGCACGGTGTGTATATAAAACTATCTAGAGGGGGGGTGATAGATTTTACGCTTTTTACCCAATTTTTCGTGTTAGTCAAAATTACGAAATTACCCCTAAATAGATAAAGCAATAAATCAAGTAAAATATGCGGAAATTAAATAACACTTGATTTTTATGTGGAAACCCTCACGGGAAAAACCACGGGCTAGTAAGTAAGCCATACTCGAACCTCGAATCCACTAAATGTGTAAACGATTACAACCTAATCCCGGAAGTAATCACACACCTACCTAATCCCGGTATGAGTGAACCTAGTCCAATTTGCTTGCGATCTAAGCAACCTAATCCCGGAAGCTACACACAAGACTTACTTTCTCTATGAAGAGAATACAACCCTAAGTGAATATATGTGAATATCCAAAATGCAACATAGAGCAAGGGAAACCCTATATGCTTATATAAGATGATAAATATGCAATTAGAACAATCCTAGATATTAAAAACTAAATGACATGTTCAATCAAATAGTTTAGCTAATCAAGATTAAGCACAAAACCTAATTAGCTATCACAATACAACTTCTCAAACATACATCACACTAATCTCAATCTTGTATCCAAAGTATAGAAAATAACATACAAGTAATTAATTGAGATTGCTTGTTAAGAGAAACACAAAATATGTAAGATATTAGTGAAAAGCTTACCAAGCAAAGTATGATGAAGAATCCATGCAAGATGACATCTAGATGATCAAAGATGATGCTAGATGATGATTGATGATCATGAAAAAAGTGTTTGAGTGATTAAAAATGAGTTCTTGAAATTTTTCTTCTCTTTGAAAAATATCCTAAGTATGAAATCTGAATATGAACTCTTGTGATTGACCTAAAGTCAAAGTGGCATATATATAGGGTGTCAAGATGAAGTGTGGTCATTTTGATAAGTGACACCACAATTTTGCCATGGGCGCTGTACGTAGGGCGCTGTACGTAGGGCGCTTCTGTACAGCGCCCCTGCTCTGTTCTCGCGAGAAAACAGAGGGGTGCTCTACGTAGAGCGCTTTGTAGAGCGCCTCTACAGCGCTCGTACAGCGACCGAATTAAATCGATCAGGTCTGTACAGCGCCTAACGGGGGCTGTTCGTACAGCGCTTTTGTAGAGCGCTTTTGGGAGCGCCCAGTGCAAAAAATGCAATCCTAAGTCTAAGCATGACAAGGCAATTGGATATGCAAGATGCAATCAAACTAACATGCAAGAAGAGATGTTAATGAGCATTAAGGCACACAAATAAGACACACAACATACAAGGATTAAACATATGCATGAGTTGTGAGTGTGTGCAACTATCTCTTCAAGACAAGTAAGCACTTAGAGTATTACCTTTGGAGTGCTTAACACTTGCAAGGGCCTTGAGCTTGAACACATTCCTAAGCTACCCTTATATGATCCCCACATATGGTTTGATCACAAAATAAGCCAATAAAAAACTACGGGAATCCTTACAATCTCCCCCTTTGGCTATTTCGTGACAAAACCATCACTCACATGATTCCTCACATAAAAATAGAAACAACGGGATAATATAGATTTTCTACAATACAAAGAGATAATAAACAAAGTAAAATCTTCAATGCTCCAATCTCTTGTAGAACAACCAACCCTACAAAACAAGGTTTCTATATTTTTCCAAAAAAAATACATGTGAGATTAATCAAGTGATATCAAAACAAGCATTTGCATTTTTAAAATTTAGGCACAACATTACAAAGATATGCAATGTATGATAAATGCAATGCTCCCCCTCAAAGGGTTACTCCCCCTCAATGTGTTATCTCCCCAAAGTGCACAATTGCAACACCAATTTGCATCTCCCCTTACCATATCCTACTCCCCCTTTTTGTCATGATATAGGCAAAGGAGTAGTCCCCAACCGGGTCACTCAAGGCAAAGAGAGATAGAAGCATGCAAGATATTTGCATATACATATAAGTCACTTTATGCATCTTAATTAATTGAAGAGAAACAAGGAGATTTATTTTGAGGAAAATGTGTGAATCCAACATGCTTTGCATACAAGACATATAGCATTCAAGTCCAAAAAATAATGGTATTTGGCAAAGCAAATGACAAAGGTTTCTAATAAGAATTCAAACCAATTTCACCAATGTCATGGGAAAAGCAAGGATATAGAGATTATTGATTTCAATTTAAGAGCAACTATATCCAACTTTATAAGCAAAACATGGCATGAGCGACTTTGCACCCTATTTGATTTTTCCGGATAAGATATCTGTATGATAGTAGCCATGTTCAACCAATAAAGAAAGAGAGACATTTGGAATGTAAATTTGATCAGTCTATTTCTATGCTTATATTTTGCCCTTTTTGCTTATGTTTATGCTTGTTCATTGGGTCTTTTTGGTGGGTTGATGTGTTTGTTGAGTCTTTGCAGGTCTCTTACCATAGAAATGTTGATCGGATCGTATTCTGGAGATGATAGAGTTGAATGATGCAGAAAGGGCATTTTTCTCCCTTTTCCGCCGGCCATGCCGCCCATCAGGCAGGTGCACCGCCGGCGGTGCAACAGGCGCCAATGATATTGCCTTTTCCGCCGGCCATGCCGCTCAAGAGGCAAGTGCCTACTAAGCGGCACGCCAGGCGAGCCATTCCAGTGTGTGGAGGTTGCTTTGTCCGCTGCCCATGCACGTGCCTACCCAGCGGCACGTTGAGCGGTGGACCGCCTCCTCGTCTTCTCGTCACTGCAGAAGACCTATAAAAAGAAGGGAATAAGAGAAAATAGGGTTCGACATATTAGACAGACAGAGAGAGTTTGAAGACCACCATTCCTTGATTCTTTTCATTCATTCCATCGGAGGAGATTACTTGGAGCAGGAAGACGACGGAGATCGCAAGTCAGAAACATCACACCATAATGGGTTCTATCTTCATCTCTTCTATATTTTTGTTCTCTCCATTGATGTGTAACTAAACCTTTATTAGGGGATTGATGTAACCAATTTTGGACAACTCTATGTAATCAATTAGTCTATCTTTTTGTTAATCAATTGGGTTTTAGTCTTGTCTATTGAATTAATTGCTCTATATTATTGATTCGTATTATTTTGTGGCCTCAATTGATATGAGTTTGTGATTTAGTTTATCTTTGAGATTAGGGTTTGGATGTGAATGGCCTTTCCATTTGAATCACAATCATAAGCTTAATAGACTTGAAAATTAATGTTTGCATGGCCTTGTGGCATTGATTTGGCTTAGAGTTTTGTTCATAGGGATTTCATTACTAACACTTGACACATGGCCTTTGTGCGAGTGGTGGGAAGGAGATTCGTTCTTAATTGTTTATCAAAACAAGCCCTAAACTTTATTGAAGTGTTTATTGAGACTAATTGAGAGCATTGAGTGTCTAAGAGAGGTGCATCGATTCCCTAGTTTCTCCCCATATATTCATTCTTTGATTTGTTTATTAGTTGATTTGATTTTTAGTTCAAATAGTCATAATTTAGATTAATCCTAGAGTTAAACAATCTTTCCAAAGAAAAGCATTATGCAATTTAGTTTTCGCATTTAGAGTCACCTTTGCTAGATTAATTGGTTTTAACTGATAAAATCGCCGATCCCAGTGAACGAACTTTCTTAATAAATTGAACACAGAATTTACTGCATCAATTTTGGCGCCGCTGCCGGGGATTGGTATAGATTCTATTAGTTGGATCTAGTTAGTTTAGGTTAGGTAGTGTGTGTCATTAGATTTTATTTTTTTTTTTTAGTTTTTTTAGTTATTCTCTTGTTTCATCTTACTTCGTGGTAGTTGTGTTTTTGGTGTTCCAGGTTTTATAGGTGTATGAACGGACATCGTTCGCTTGGAGGTATTCTGATCCCTGCTAACGACGAGATTGACCGAGTAGGCCGAGTTGCTAGACAGTTTGAAGAGTTAGATCCTTTAGTTGAGGATATGGGTGATCACGGTGAGCAACGTGACCGGGTTATTCGAGCTGAAAGAGAGGATCATGATGAACAAGGTGTTCAGAATAGACAGGAAATTCGAGACAATCCACCGGGTCCTCCAAGACGTGCATTAGAAGATGAGATCAGACTAATGAGAGAGTCTGGACAGCCTATGTTGGGAGACCAACCTCAGCCTATTGTGTTAGATGCCTTAGCCAGGAGTTATGAGTTGAGGGGTAGCCATTTAAACATGCTGCCATCTTTTCACGGTTTGGCAACAGAAGACTGCCTCCAGTTTATGAAGGATTATCAAGCTACAGTAGGGAATTTCCCGATGGGCCGATTGACAGAAGAGCAGTTGAGGATGAGGTGTTTTCGGTACTGTATGAAGGACAAGGGCATCAAGTGGTACAATTCAGTAAGGGCAGGATCTTTGCGATCATGGGTTGATGTGTGTACTGCATTCTTCAACAGATTTTTCCCTGCCTCTAAAGCAAAAGAAGTCCGGATCAAGATAGCCAGTTTCAGTGAAGAAGATGGTGAGTCATTCCATGAAGCCTGGTCGCGATATAAGGAGCTGTTAGATCAGATTCCCCCTCACATGGTGACTGAGGAATACAAAGTCCGCACTTTTTATGATGGATTGACACCTTTCACACAGAACATTGTTGACAACGCCTGTGGGGGTATCATTACCAGGAAATCTGCTTTAGAGATTGCTGAGATATATGAAACTTTGGCTCTAAACTCCCAACATAGAAGTTCAATGGTCAGAAAGGGAGGTAAGTATGAGGTCAACCAGACAACTGGGGTGGAAATTCAGATGGCGAATCTAGCTAAGCAAGTACAAGCTATGATGGCCCAAAACTCGAATAGGGCTCAACAGCAGTTAGGGGTGAACTTAGTGCAAGATGGAGATGGGATACCATTTGAGACAGAGGAGGTTCAAGCTTTCAATTACCAAAGAGGGAGGAACGATCCTTACTCGAATACCTACAACCCTGCATGGCGTAATCATTCCAATTTATCTTATTCTGACCCTAACACTGCTCTTAATAGTCATCAGCTCATTCCACAGAACACTCAGGGAACAAATCAAGGAGGGTACAACAGAGGTACTTACCAAGGTCAAGGTTCCAATAGTCAACCTCAACAATGGAACAATGCAGCTAATAGAGACAGTACCACCTATCAGCCGAAGAAGAGGTCCTTGGAAGAAATTGTGACATCCCTTGCTGAGAATACAGAGCGTTTCTCCCGTGATACAAATCAGAGAATTAACAACGTTGAGGCATCCATTAAGAATTTAGAAACACAGATGGGGCAAATAGTCGACGCAGTCCGCAAGAATGAACCAGGAAGGTTCCCTAGCCAATCAGAGCAAGCCAAAGCATTGACTGTGTTGAGAAGTGGGCGAGTGTTAGACACTGAAGTTGTCAGGGGGCAACAGAAAGAGGGCACCAGGGGATCAGAAGAGGTGAGTGAGAAGGAGACTAACGCAGAAGAAGAGGTAGTGGTAGAGACACCCAAGAAAACCTCAGTTTTACACAAGTCATCAGACCCTTATGTTCCACCTCCTCCTTATGTTCCACCAATTCCCTTCCCTGGGAGGCTTAAAAGGGACAAGCTCAGCAAGGCTTTCAAAGAAATTTTTGATGTTCTGTCCAAGGTACATGTGAACTTGCCTCTACTTGAGATGATAGAAAAGATGCCTGCCTATGCAAAATTTTTCAAAAGCCTTCACACCAACAGACAGAAATTTGGGCCGAATCATCAGGAATACATAGCGGGTAGTGCTAGTGCAGTTTTACAGAAGGAACTTCCTCCCAAGCTGAAAGATCCGGGCAGTTTCTGCATCAACATCACGGTAGGAGGTACCCAACTTGAAAGAGCAATGCTAGATTTAGGTGCCAGTATTAATTTGATGCCGTATTCTATTTACAAGCAGCTAGGGTTAAATGAGTTGAAGCCTACAACAATGTCACTTCTGTTAGCAGATGGTTCGGTAAGATATCCGAGAGGGCATGTTGAAGATGTTCTGGTTCAAGTTGGGAAACTTATAATTCCTGCTGATTTTGTGGTATTAGACATGGAGGATGTGAGCAAAGAGACTAACATGAGACCTGTTCTTTTAGGTAGACCGTTCATGGCAACAGCAAAGACATTTATTGATGTGCAGAATGGGAAACTGTCAATGACAGTGTTAGATGAGACAGTGGAGTTCAAACTTTTTGAAGCATCATCATACCCTGCCGGAGCTGATGATTGTTCATTCATCGAGGTTTTAGACCCTGGGGTTGATGGAGTATTCAAGGATGAGGATTTGGCAGATTGGGATTGGGATGATCAAGACGACATGACTGAAGATAGTTCTGAACTAGCTGAAGAAGAAGTTGCAGACTTCCAAGTTTCAACTGTCAGTTTTGCCAATGATCCACCACCAAAGTTGGAGCTCAAGGAGTTACCAACAACTCTGAAGTATGTGTATCTAGGTGATGATGAGACATACCCGGTAATTGTTGCTTCAGAATTGCAGGGTACTGAGGAAGAAAGGCTCATTGGGGTTCTACAGAAACATAAGTCAGCTATAGGATGGTCAATTGAAGATATCAAGGGAATTAGTCCAACAGTTTGCATGCACAAGATTTTTCTCGAAGAAGAATCTAGACCGTCAAGAGAAGCCCAGAGGAGATTGAATCCGATAATGAAAGAGGTAGTGAAGAAAGAGGTCCTGAAACTTTTACAAGTGGGGATAATTTATCCTATATCAGACAGTAAGTGGGTCAGCCCGATTCACGTGGTTCCTAAGAAATCAGGTATTACCGTGGTTCGCAATGAACAGAATGAGTTGGTTCCACAGAGGCTTCAGACAGGATGGAGGGTGTGTATCGATTACAGGAAGCTGAACACTGCTACTAGAAAAGACCACTTCCCTCTTCCATTCATAGATCAGATGCTCGAGCGATTGGCAGGGCACAGTCACTATTGTTTCCTCGACGGGTACTCAGGTTACAATCAGATAGCTATCGCACCAGAAGATCAAGAAAAAACTACTTTCACTTGTCCATTTGGGACGTTCGCATACAGAAGGATGCCATTCGGTCTCTGCAATGCACCAGGTACTTTTCAGAGGTGTATGATGTCAATATTTTCAGATATGTTAGAAGAGATCATTGAGGTATTCATGGATGACTTCTCAGTGTTTGGGGATTCATTTGATTTGTGTTTGCACAACCTTACCTTAGTCCTTAAGAGATGCGAGGAGAACAATTTGGTGTTGAACTGGGAAAAGTGTCACTTCATGGTACAACAAGGGATAGTTCTGGGACATGTGATTTCAAGAAGAGGAATTGAAGTGGACAAAGCTAAGGTGGAGGTGATCAGTAGTTTACAGCCTCCAAAATCTGTGAAAGATGTACGGTCTTTTCTTGGGCATGCGGGTTTTTACAGAAGATTTATAAAGGATTTTTCGAAGATAACAAGGCCCTTATGTTTGCTTCTACAAAAAGAAACTGAGTTTGAGGTGACTGAAGAGTGCATGGTGGCTTTTAACACTTTGAAGAGTGCATTGACTACCGCACCAGTAATAATTCCACCTAATTGTGAATTGCCCTTTGAATTGATGTGTGACGCTTCGGATTATGCTATCGGAGCAGTTTTGGGGCAGCGAGTAGATAAGGTTCCGCACGCAATATACTATGCTTCTCGAACCTTAAATGACGCTCAATTGAACTACTCAACAACTGAGAAGGAGCTCCTCGCAGTAGTTTTTGCGTTGGAGAAATTCCGAACTTACTTGGTGGGCGCCAAAGTCATTGTATATTCGGATCATGCAGCCCTTCGTCATCTTCTTCAGAAAAAGGATGCCAAACCTAGATTGATTCGGTGGATCCTCCTGCTACAAGAATTTGACTTGGAGATACGAGACAAGAAAGGTAGTGAGAATGTGGTTGCTGATCATCTAAGCAGGTTAGTACAGGTAAACCCGGACGAGGTAGACATATTGCCATTGCATGAGAAGTTTCCGGATGAACAATTGTTGGCTGTAATGGATAGTGAACCATGGTATGCTGATCTGGTTAACTATTTGGTAAGTGGGGTAGTTCCAGAGGATTTGAACTCACAAGGAAGAAAAAGGTTCGTTACAAAAGCAAAAAAATACTTTTGGGATGACCCTTATTTGTACACTCATGGTCCTGATTCTGTGATAAGAAGATGTGTTCCTGAGTCAGAACAGATAGACGTTCTGAAATTTTGTCACGAGCTGCAATGTGGAGGACATTTTGGTGTAAGAAAAACAGCTTTGAAGGTGTTGCAATCTGGATTCTTCTGGGAATCGTTACATAAAGATACAGTCCGGTTTTGTTTGGCGTGCGATAGATGCCAACGTACGGGGAGCATAAGTAAGCGAAATGAGATGCCCTTATCTGGAGATTTGATAATAGAGCTTTTTGATGTCTGGGGCATAGATTTCATGGGACCATTCCCACCATCTTGTGGTTATAGTTACATCTTGGTAGCAGTTGATTATGTGTCAAAATGGGTAGAAGCAAAGGCCACAAGGAATAATGATGGTCAAACTGTGGTGAAATTTGTGAGGGAGACGATATTTGCAAGATTCGGGACCCCTAGAGCTATCATTAGCGATGGAGGTACGCATTTTTGCAACAGATCCTTTGCTGCACTTTTGAAGAAATATGGTGTAAGGCATAAAGTTGCTACACCATATCACCCACAGACTTCAGGACAGGTTGAGGTCAGCAACAGACAAATCAAGAGTATCCTAGAGAAGACTGTCAATTCCACTCGAAAGGATTGGGCGTTGAAATTAGATGATGCATTGTGGGCCTACAGGACAGCTTTCAAGACACCTATTGGGATGAGTCCATATAGGTTGGTCTTTGGGAAGGCGTGTCACCTTCCAGTAGAACTCGAGCATAGAGCCTTATGGGCAGTCAGGAAGTTGAACTTTGATTATGACAAGGCCGGTGAGGAGAGGAAACTTCAGCTGTGTGAACTCGAGGAGTTTCGCTTGGAAGCGTATGAGAGTGCAAAACTATACAAGGAAAAAACTAAGTTGATACATGACAAGATGATAGTGCATAAAGACCTTCGTCCCGGTATGCAAGTGCTGGTGTTCAACTCCCGGCTGAAGCTGTTTCCCGATAAGTTGAAGTCTCGATGGTTTGGACCATTCAGGGTCACACAAGTTTTTCCCCATGGAGCTGTAGAAGTGCAAAACGAGCAGAATGGCAACATGTTCAAGGTAAATGGGCATCGGGTTAAGCCTTACATTAAGGATCTCGGAGCTGTCGTGCGATTGGAGGATTCCGTGCTTATAGAGCCGTAGAGCTCTCACACGTCTTGCCTAGACGCTAAATAAAGCGCTTGGTGGGAGGCAACCCACCTAGGTAACATTGTTTTTTTTTTTTTTTTTCTCTTTCATTTATTTTCTTTAGATTAATTTGAGTCAGTAATTAGTGTGAGTCGTCTGTTTAGTGAAGAATATTATTCAATCCAGGTTTGGGGGAATCGAGATTTCCAGTTGTGTTGAGCTGTGTGCAGTTATGTTTTATGTGTGTATTGTTTGCCTTAATCAAAACAGGTAGAACTGCACGAATTAGGGAATTAGCGCTCAACATGCCGCTCAAGAGACAGCCATGCCTGAGCCGCGGTACACTCAATGTTGCAACACTGGAATGGCTCGCTTGCTAGACCGCTCAAGTGGCGTTGTGCATGGTCGGCGGAAAGTAAGGACCAGTTGCTTGTAGAGTTTCACGCAGGTTGGACCGCTCAAGATGCACATGCACGAGCAGCGGTACGAGCAACTTCACCAACACTGGAATGGCTCGTGCAAGAGACCGCTCAAGAGGATCTCGATGGAATAGGGCCTGTCACATCTTTTAACATTTACCGTGGCCCATACCGCTCAAGATGCACATGCATGGGCAGCGGTTGCACCAGCGTGAGTCCACTGTTTTGACTCGCTCAATCGACCGCCCAAGATGACAGCTGCACAAGCCGCGGCCAAAATTCAAAGGATCCACTGGTTTGGCTCGCTCACTAGACCGCCCAAGTGGCGCGTACCTGACCAACGGTACGCCCGGCGGTCACTTACGCAAACGGTGCGTTTTGGACCTCAGGTAAGCAAATTTTTTTTTTTTTTTCTTCTTTACCGCTGACCGGACCGCTGCCCATGCAGCGTGTCTCGTCAGCGGTTGGTCGACAGCTGCCCTATACTATATAAAAGGGGCGTGCAGTTTTGTGGGTCTCATTTGACCCACAAACGGCTGCAGTTTTCTTTTCCCTTCCTCTTCTTTCTTTTCTTTTCTCTCAATTGCTCTCCATAGTTTCTACTCTCCTCAAATTTCGACTACAAGGTATGCTTCTTTTTCTCTCTTCTATTTTACTTTAATGGCATTAACTTCTGAAGTTTTGATTTTACAATGTGGTATGAAGAGATTGAGAGTTTTGCATGCTCAAATTCGGATTCTATGTCTTAATCACCAATGGGCTTTGTTCAAATTGATCTATTTAGCATGATTAAGTTTCTTGGGTTGTGATTTTCACTTGGTATATACGGAATTCCGAAAATTGTTGTTCTTGGGAGAGTTTGAATGTCTTTGCTTGAATAATGGTTGCCATATTTGATTTTGAGGAATATATTTGATTTATTTGGATTTGCATGTGGGTTATTTGGACTTGCATGTGATTTATATGGTATTATAAACATATTGGGAACTGAATTTTGAAACGAAATGCTGCCGAATTTTTGGTAGAAAATTGTGTGTAATTGTTGGCTTGTGTTATCTGCAGATGGCAAGGACTGCTATAGGGAAGCGTCCTCGGGTCAGTACATCCGATAAGGGGAAACAAAAGGCATTGCCAAAACAAGCACAACACAAGGACTTTAAGAGCCGGTTCAGCAATTTCCTCAGGCGACCTTGGATTATTGAGAGGGGAATTGATGTTGAGAGTTTGGCACAGACACCTGTTCCACAGATGGTTACAGATCGCGGATGGGGTGGATATGTTGCACGCCCACCAAGGCCAAACAGGGGGATTGTTACAGAGTATTATGCTAGTGCTGTACCAGGGAGACTGTTGGTTGGAGAACCAGTTTTAGTGCAGGGTGTTGAGGTTCATATAACTCCGGAGGCTATTAATCAGTATTTTGACGCTCCGGAGGTGGCTATCAGTAACGGTCGAGGGATAGAATATATTGCAGATCTTGACCCCTATAGAGGACGAGTGGCTGCAGGCCTTAGGATGGATGGACAGGCGGAATGGGGTACGTTAGTGAAGCTGTACCAGCGCGACACGCATGCCGATGTTGCCTTTTGGAACCTTTTCCTGACATACTCACTGATGCCATCCCAGCACCGTTCTGAGATTTTTTATGACCAGGCCCGTGTGTTGCTACGTTTGAGGTCAGGTGGCCCTATCAATATTGGACGGGTGATTTTCAATGCCATTCAAGACGCCAGTGCACACGATGACCAGTCCATGGTTTTTCCGTGTTTGATCAATGCTTTCTGTAGACAGGCAGGTATTGATGTGAGTGCAGGGTTAGAGAACCATGACCCGAGTATGATGAACTTGACGAACTGGAACCAGCAGTTAGTCCTGAGGGGTCTTCCTCCTATTGGGAATTATGGGGAGAGAAGACGTCGCAGAGAGGAGCGAGAGGCAAGAGAGGCTGAGGCCGCTGCACTTTTACAAGACCAGCCTCAAGGGGCACCACAGGCCCCTCAGATAGGCGGAGCTCAGCCAGGAGGTGATCCATTTACCACTCTTTTGCAGGCTATGCAGACGCATATGGATTTGCGCTTCACGCAGTTGGAGGGTCGATTTGATACACGATTTGACACTATCAAGGCTAACATAGAGGAGCTGCGTGGGATGCTTACTAGCCGGTTTTCTGTGGCTAGTGGGAATGGAGTGCCATTTCAGCCCCCTATGCCTGACCAGGATCCTTTTGCAGCCGGTGGATCAGGTGTCGAGCCGCAGGATTTTGACCAGCGGACCCCGATTGTGAACTTTGATGATGAGCAGCAGATGCAGGATGACACGATAGACTCCGATCAGGGAACCGAGATCTTACAGCTCTCCGATGAGGATGGAGGAGATTAGCAGGCTATGATTTTTTTTTCTTTTCTTTTTCTTTTTGAACTTTTTTTTGCTTTTGTTTTCCTTTTGTTTTTCTTGCCTGTCTTTTCTTGCTTGTCAACATTGAGGACACTGTTGAGTTTAGGTTTGGGGGTATGTTGAGTCTTGGGTCATGTTTTTCAGTATTTTAGAGTCTGTCGTTCCTGCAATAACCTTGATGAGATATTTTGGTATTTGACTTTGAAATGATATGCTTAAATCACTGGGTTTAAACTAACATCTTGCCACTTAGAGTATTGCATTGCATTTTCAAAATTTATGACATGCTCTGGATGTGATAGTGGATAGGATGCCTAGTTGGATTGCCATGATTAATAGTGGAGACTACCCTGTGAGTTCACTAAGCCAAAGTGCGTACATAAATGACATATATGAGGGTTTATTTTGTTTCTACTCTTTAAACACTCAATAGGTTCTTAGCATTAGATTTGATCTCTATAGGTTGAACATTGAGCATTATAGAGCATTCATCATAAAAGATTTTCACATGTAATCTTTGATCTTGAGTAAGTCGAACCAGTGGAAGTGATGTTAGACTATGTGTGCATGAACAAATTAAAAGGCCTGTAATATTTCCTACCTATATGTGTGTGCTCCATAGCCCTGTTTGAAGCCAAACACTGATTGCCTTTTCTTTCTTACCACATTTACTGTAACCCATGTAAGCCATATTATAGCCATACCTGTTAACTTGGGATCATGCTTTGAGATGGTGAAGAAGGTTGAAGAGTTCGCATAAGAATTTGTGCGAAAGTGATACGAATCAAATGAAGAATGAGCTGCATTCAATCCAAATGTAAGAGGCAAGGTTGTAGTTTTATCTTTTTGTCAGAAAAAAAAAAAAAAAAAAAAAAAAAAAAAAAAAAAAAAAAAAGAAAAGAAAGTTGTTCCACCAAAATGAATGGTCAGTTGTGTTTGCCAGAAAAAGAATCTAAGGAACACAACATGTCAAAGGACTTAAGTGTTGTATCTACTCTCGAAGGAGTGGGCAAAAGTGAATGGTGAATTAAGGGGACAGCAATGAATGGTAAGTGGCATTATTCCACTTGCAAAGGAAGTCAATGAAGACCTAAGAGCTTGTGCCAAGCCGTAAAGGTAATTGAAGACTCTCACTGAATGATCCTAGGGTTTTGAACTCCTACATCCCGTTCCTTGCTAACCTTCACCCAATAGCCCCATTACAACCTAATGAAAAGTCTAAATTGATCCGCTGGTTATCCTTGCTATGAAAGTAGAAGTGTATGTGTGTTTATCTTGCTCATAATGATTCGATTCTTTTCATGAGATCTTTGCATTCAAATCAAGCGTTCTTTCAATGACATATTCATATGCGATTATAATTTGAAATTTCTTGTGCATAACTTCTTTCGCATATGCTTGATGAGTTTATTTGCCTAGGTTCTGTGAGAAATATGAGCGATATCTGGTGAGGTTTAGAGTCAAGGCGAATTACATCTATGGCGTTCGGCAAAGTGTTCTTGATGCTAGAATATCTGGAGTTTGGGCTTTTCATCTAAAACTAAGCAATGCATTCAAATTTGTGACATAATGTTAGTCTTTACCTATTGGCTTCTGCATGCATTGTTTCTATCTGAGCATTAATCGATTGCATCTCGAATGATTGGTTTTGTGGGATATGTTTGTGGGTGTCATAGCTGAGAACCCTCAGGAGACAACACTCCTCCTACTAGGGACACCTAGAGGTTTAAAGGCTTGTAGCATATGCTCAATGCTATCGCGTTCCCTGCGAAAGTGGCTTTATTAGGATTTAGTTTTTCAGTTTAGGAATGTTTGGTTTTGCTCGAGGATTAGCAAAAGATAGGTTTGGGGGTATTTGATCAGTCTATTTCTATGCTTATATTTTGCCCTTTTTGCTTATGTTTATGCTTGTTCATTGGGTCTTTTTGGTGGGTTGATGTGTTTGTTGAGTCTTTGCAGGTCTCTTACCATAGAAATGTTGATCGGATCGTATTCTGGAGATGATAGAGTCGAATGATGCAGAAAGGGCATTTTTCTCCCTTTTCCGCCGGCCATGCCGCCCATCAGGCAGGTGCACCGCCGGCGGTGCAACAGGCGCCAATGATATTGCCTTTTCCGCCGGCCATGCCGCTCAAGAGGCAAGTGCCTACTAAGCGGCACGCCAGGCGAGCCATTCCAGTGTGTGGAGGTTGCTTTGTCCGCTGCCCATGCACGTGCCTACCCAGCGGCACGTTGAGCGGTGGACCGCCTCCTCGTCTTCTCGTCACTGCAGAAGACCTATAAAAAGAAGGGAATAAGAGAAAATAGGGTTCGACATATTAGACAGACAGAGAGAGTTTGAAGACCACCATTCCTTGATTCTTTTCATTCATTCCATCGGAGGAGATTACTTGGAGCAGGAAGACGACGGAGATCGCAAGTCAGAAACATCACACCATAATGGGTTCTATCTTCATCTCTTCTATATTTTTGTTCTCTCCATTGATGTGTAACTAAACCTTTATTAGGGGATTGATGTAACCAATTTTGGACAACTCTATGTAATCAATTGGGTTTTAGTCTTGTCTATTGAATTAATTGCTCTATATTATTGATTCGTATTATTTTGTGGCCTCAATTGATATGAGTTTGTGATTTAGTTTATCTTTGAGATTAGGGTTTGGATGTGAATGGCCTTTCCATTTGAATCACAATCATAAGCTTAATAGACTTGAAAATTAATGTTTGCATGGCCTTGTGGCATTGATTTGGCTTAGAGTTTTGTTCATAGGGATTTCATTACTAACACTTGACACATGGCCTTTGTGCGAGTGGTGGGAAGGAGATTCGTTCTTAATTGTTTATCAAAACAAGCCCTAAACTTTATTGAAGTGTTTATTGAGACTAATTGAGAGCATTGAGTGTCTAAGAGAGGTGCATCGATTCCCTAGTTTCTCCCCATATATTCATTCTTTGATTTGTTTATTAGTTGATTTGATTTTTAGTTCAAATAGTCATAATTTAGATTAATCCTAGAGTTAAACAATCTTTCCAAAGAAAAGCATTATGCAATTTAGTTTTCGCATTTAGAGTCACCTTTGCTAGATTAATTGGTTTTAACTGATAAAATCGCCGATCCCAGTGAACGAACTTTCTTAATAAATTGAACACAGAATTTACTGCATCAAAATTCCTTTGAACGGATACACGATCCTTTATTCATTTTGAGTCTCATAAGCTTTCACACAAGTTTTGCATTTTAAGAATATGCAATCATCAATTCATGCTTTTCATGTGAGCATGTTATATGAATTTCATGCTTTTTCATTTATCATTAGCATGTTATTTAAGAATCATCATGTCATGGAGATAACTATAGGTCATTCACATCATACTTCCTATGTAAATCTCCTAGTCCAAAAATGCATGTTTGAACATAAATATGACATGGATTGTAATCAAGCAAGGTTCACACTTATAGAATTTGAAAGCATATATACATATGTACAACCAAGCTTACTCAAGCAATCAAAAGAAGAGGCATAAGTTATTTCAAATTTTTTGCAAGTTACAAGAATGCAAAATAGCTCTCTTTGCTTGAGTTCCCCATGTGGGGTCAGTCATAGAACACATCACTCCACAAGACATATCCCAATAGATCTACTAAGAGTTTTAAATCGAGTAGCATCTAAGGGTTTAGTAAATAGGTCCGTAAGTTGATCATTAGTACCTACATGTTCAAGTACTATGCATTTATTTTCAACAAGCTCTCTAATGAAGTGATGGCGGATGTCAATATGCTTAGTTCAAGAATGTTGAACCGGATTCTTGGAAATATTAATAGCACTCATGTTATCACAAAAGAGAGTGAGAGTACCTTGGTTGAATCCGTAGTCTACTAGCATTTGCTTCATCCATATAAGTTGAGTGCATCCACTCCCCGCGGCTATGTACTCGGCCTCGGCCGTGGACAAGGAAATCGAGTTTTGCTTCTTGCAAAACCAAGACACCAAGTTGTTGCCTAGAAAGAAGCAACCGCCCGATGTGCTCTTCCTATCATCACAATTTCCTGCCCAATCCGCATCACTATATCCTACAAGACTAGGATTAGTGTCAAATGAGTACCAAATCCCATAATTAGAAGTCTCATTCACAAAGCGAATGACTCTCTTAACCGAAGAGAGATGGGACTCCTTGGGATCAGATTGGTACCTAGCACAAACTCCTACACTAAATGATATATCGGGCCTACTTGCGGTCAAATAGAGCAAGCTCCCTATCATGCCACGATATAAGGTTTGGTCCACACTTTTACCGCTAGCATCCTTGCTTAGCTTCAAAGTGGTGCTCATAGGAGTATCACAATGTTTGGCTTTTTCAAGACCAAACTTCTTCACTAGGTTTTTGGCATATTTGGCTTGGGATATGCAAATCCCATCATCTAGTTGCCTAATTTGCAAACCTAGGAAGTAACTAAGCTCACCAACAAGACTCATCTCAAATTCATGAGACATGACATCAACAAATTGTTGGACTTTGGTGTTGTTGGTGGAGCCAAACACTATATCATCAACATATATTTGAGCTATGAAAAGCTCATCATTGTCTCTCTTGATGAATAGTGTCTTGTCAACATTACCTCTTGTGTAGTTATTGTCAATAAGAAATTGAGTGAGGCGCTCATACCAAGCCCTCGGTGCTTGTTTCAACCCATATAGTGCCTTTTTGAGGTGATAGACATGGTTGGGGTGGTGAGCATCCACAAACCCCTTAGGTTGTTCAACAAACACTTCCTCCTGCAAGAAGCCATTGAGGAAGACACTCTTGACATCCATTTGGTGTAATTTGAACTTGTGCACGCAAGAAATGGACAAGAGAAGCCTAATAGACTCTAAACGGGCAACGGGAGCAAATGTCTCCTCAAAGTCGATACCCTCAATTTGAGAGTACCCTTGTGCTACAAGTCTAGCCTTGTTCCACACTATGTTGCCATCCTCATCGGATTTGTTCCTAAATATCCATTTGGTGCCTATGACATTAGTGGTCTTAGGCCTAGGAACTAGAGTCCAAACCTCATTCCTTTCGAATTGGTTTAGTTCTTCTTGCATGGTAAGAACCCAAAATTCATCATTTAAGGCTTCTTCAACCTTTTTGGGTTCAATTTTAAAGGTGTAGCATGTATAGCTAATAAGATTAGCAAGTTGACGTCTAGTCCTAACACCCTCATTAACCTCTCCAATGATATCTTCTTTATCATGGAGTTTCCTAACCCATAGAGCGGGTTCTTTAGAGTCCAAGAGAGGAACTCTATCAATAGGTTGTGTGTCATCATTGTTGATATTAGATGTCCCAACATTAGGAGACACCACAACCTCCTCCAAAGGAGAACCATCACTAAAAATAACCTCCTCCTCATGATCATTTGACTTGAGCCTAGTATCATCAAATACGACATTGGATGATTCCATAACACTTAGAGTCTTTAAATTGAAAACTCTATAGGCTCTACTATTCAAGGCATAGCCAATAAAAATACCCTCATCACTCTTAGCATCAAATTTGCCAAGTTGATCACGGTTATTCAAAATGTAGCATTTGCTTCCAAAAGTGTGGAAGTAGCTAACATTTGGCCTCTTGCCTTTCCATAACTCATAGGAGGTGTTTCTAGTACCGGGCCTTAGGAAAACTCTATTTCCTATATAGCAAGCCGTATTGATGGCTTCGGCCCATAAGTTCCTAGGGACATTGTTGCTAAGCAACATCACACTGGCCATCTCTTGAAGGACCCTATTTTTCCTCTCAACAACTCCATTTTGTTGAGGTGTCCTAGGAGCCGAAAACTCATGGGAGATGCCTAAACCATTACAAAAGGTTTCAAAAGTGGCATTCTCAAATTCCCTCCCATGGTCACTTCTAATCCGTTTAATGCTTCTAATGTTAGAATTCATTTCATTTTGTAATTTAGTACAAAGCATTTTAAACTTATCAAAAGTTTCGGATTTTTCTCTAAGAAAATATGTTCATGTAAATCTAGAGAAATCATCAATACAAACAAAAATGTATCTCTTTCCACCCAAACTTTTGGTTTGCGTGGGACCCATGAGGTCCATGTGGAGAAGCTCAAGAGGCTCTTTGGTGGTGAGATACTTACCCTTTTTGTGCATGCTTTTAGTTTGCTTTCCTTGTTGGCAAGGTCCACAAACACCATTGGCTTTCTTCCCAAGCTTAGGGAGGCCACGCACACAATTGAACTTTCCAAGGGTCCGTAGATCTCTAAAGTTCATGTGGCCAAGTCTTTCATGTCACAACTCAATTTGCTCATCCATGGACACATGATTAGATACAATACTAGCTTCAAGACAATAATAATTGTCGCTAGATCTCATGCCCTTCAACAAGGTTTGTCCATCGGGTTTTAGGATAGAGCAATAATCTTTAGAAAACAAGACGGAATATCCTGCATCACTTAGATGTGAAATGCTTATTAAATTGGCTTTCAAGCCATCAACAAATAAAGCATTGAATAAGGAGGGTAATCCGGGAACGGAAATGGTTCCTTTCCCTACAACATTTCTTTTGGATCCATCACCAAAAGTGACATTTCCACCTTCCTCCATAACAAGAGTCTCGAAGAAACTCTTGTTTCCCGTCATGTGCCTAGAGCACCCACTATCCAAATACCAAAAATTAGAAGAATTTTCCTTCAAGGCTATTTGTGCAACATGGCAAATATTTTCATTCTTTCTAATCCACTTAGCAACAATTTTAGCTTTCTTAGTGGTCTTTGGTACATGTGCTCTACTATTTCTAGGATCATGCAAATCAATATTATCATTCCTAGAAACATGCATCTTGGCTCTATTCTTTCTCTTTTCAATCATGCTTTGTTTTCTACACAATTTAATATATTGAAAGCAATTTGGTCTAATGTGACCATCACAACCACAAAAGTGACAAATAGGGATGAAAAAAGGAATCATACCTTGTCTTTGTGCACGTATGGGAGCCCGTCCATGTCTTTGTGGATAAGTGGGTTCAATCCATCTTCGTTGTTGAACCGGTCTAGGTTGCTTCCAAGCTTGAGGTTGCATGATTGGTCTCTTTCCTTTGTGAGCCAATTTTGGAGGAGTGTTGGCTTGAGGGACCCTAGGGGGTTGAGCTTGAGATTGCCTTCTTGGCCCCATTTTCACTTGTGCATTAGAACATTGTCCTACTTCTAACTTCTTCCTAGGAAGTTGCACAATTGAAGTTTCTTCGTTCTTCAAGCTCTTGACAAACACGGTCTTGTTAGAGGTTGAGATTTTCTTGCCATCTTCATACCCAAGACCTCTCTTGTCACTTGGACTCTTTCCAACACCAAGTAAATGATCAAGCTTCTTGGTGCTAGAATCTATCCTAGCCAAGGACCCTTTAACTTCTACAAGTTCCCTCTTCAAGCCTTCTTCACTTCTCTTGGATAAGTCTAACTCCTCAATTAACTTATCCTCTCTCCTCTTCAATCTTTCCACTTGTTCACTTAAGTGGTCACTGTGAGCTGAAAGTTCAAGGTTCTCTTCTCTCAACCTCTCAATCTTTCTTGTGTTTTTAATTGCTAAATCATTGAACTCGGCATGGTATTTAGCAAGCACCTTTTGCTCCACAAATTTCTTTTTGGAAATAGAAGAGGAGTCACTTTCTACTTCACTAGAGTCAATTTCCTCTTGACTCATCTCCTCTTTTTCACTAGCACTTTTGCTCTTGTGAGAAGAGGCAAAAGCTAGGAAGTTAGCCATGAGCTCTTCTTCACTTGAAGACTCATCTTCCTCATTGGAGTCATCACTACTCCCACTCCAAGTGGCGGCCATCACTTTACCCTTCTTCTTTTCATTGTGATTAGCACATTCGGGGGCAAAGTGACCAATCCCACCACATTCAAAGCATCGGACCCCTTTCCTTTCAGTCCTCTCTTGTCTAGGCTCAAACTTCTTGAAGGAACCTTTTTTCTTCAAGTCTTGTCCTCTTGACCCAAATCCCTTCTTCTTCTTGAACCCCGTAACCTTATTAAACCTTTTCACAAATAAGGTAAGGTCTTCATCCGATTCATGCTTTGGCTCATTTGCATCCTTAGATGCTTTCAAAGCTATTCCTTTAGACTTCTTAGGAGGAGTAGTGGTGCTAGGAACCTTCCTAAACTCATATGCAAGGAGACGTCCAATTACCTCACTTGGCTTCATATCCATGTAGCCACTATTTTCTTCTATGGCCGTCACCTTTGATTCAAACCTATCGGGGAGAGATCTCATTATTTTTTGCTTGACTCTCCTATCCGAATACGGGTCTCCGAGTTGATGGCTTTGATTTACTATGTCCATCAATTTGATTTCGAAGTCATTGAAGCATTCATCCTCTCCCATCCTAAGTAACTCAAATTGAGTTTGGAGGACTTGAAGTTTGGACTCCTTCACCACCTCGGTTCCCTCATGTGCAACTTGAAGGATGTCCCATGCCACTTTTACAATCTGAGTATTCTGAATAAGCTTGAACTGATTCTCATCCATTGCACACATGATGGCATGCATAGCTTTCCTATTCCACTTTGAAGCCTCAAACTCTTGCGCGTTCCATTGCGCCTTAAGCTTCAAAACATCTTCTCCTCTACCCGTGGGAGTCATCATAGGGAGATCATATCCGTCTTCCACCGCCTTCCATGCACGGTCATGAATTTGGCATATGTAGGATTCCATCTTCCCTTTCCATTGGGAATAGTTCAATCCGGTAAGAAGTGGAGGCCTTATGCTAGAAGCACCTTCGTTGCCACCACCATTTCCACTGTTTCCACTCATAGTATTTATGAATGAATGAAATGAATGCAAATGTATGAATGATCAAAAAACACACAAAATGCAAAACACACCAAAAAAAGCAAGGATCACCTATGTATGTCTAGGAACCCGCTCTGATACCAATTGAAACTAATTATAGCACGGTATGTATAAAACTATCTAGAGGGGGGGTGAATAGATTTTACGCTTTTTACCCAATTTTTCGTGTTAGTCAAAATTACGAAATTACCCCTAAATAGATAAAGCAATAAATCAAGTAAAATATGCGGAAATTAAATAACACTTGATTTTTATGTGGAAACCCTCACGGGAAAAACCATGGGCTAGTAAGTAAGCCACACTCGAACCTCGAATCCACTAAATGTGTAAACGATTACAACCTAATCCCGGAAGTAATCACACACCTACCTAATCCCGGTATGAGTGAACCTAGTCCAATTTGCTTGCGATCTAAGCAACCTAATCCCAGAAGCTACACACAAGACTTACTTTCTCTATGAAGAGAATACAACCCTAAGTGAATATATGTGAATATCCAAAATGCAACATAGAGCAAGGGAAACCCTATATGCTTATCTAAGATGATAAATATGCAATTAGAACAATCCTAGATATTAAAAACTAAATGACATGTTCAATCAAATAGTTTAGCTAATCAAGATTAAGCACAAAACCTAATTAGCTATCACAATACAACTTCTCAAACATACATCACACTAATCTCAATCTTGTATCCAAAGTATAGAAAATAACATACAAGTAATTAATTGAGATTGCTTGTTAAGAGAAACACAAAATATGTAAGATATTAGTGAAAAGCTTACCAAGCAAAGTATGATGAAGAATCCATGCAAGATGACATCTAGATGATGCTAGATGATAATTGATGATCATGAAAAAAGTGTTTGAGTGATTAAAAATGAGTTCTTGGAATTTTTCTTCTCTTTGAAAAATATCCTAAGTATGAAATCTGAATATGAACTCTTGTGATTGACCTAAAGTCAAAGTGGCATATATATAGGGTGTCAAGATGAAGTGTGGTCGTTTTGATAAGTGACACCACAATTTTGCCATGGGCGCTGTACGTAGGGCGCTGTACGTAGGGCGCTTCTGTACAGCGCCCCTGCTCTGTTCTCGCGAGAAAACAGAAGGGCACTCTACGTAGAGCGCTTTGTAGAGCGCCTCTACAGCGCTCGTACAGCGACTGAATTAAATCGATCAGGTCTGTACAGCACCCAACGGGGGCTGTTCGTACAGCGCTTTTGTAGAGCGCTTTTGGGAGCGCCCAGTGAAAAAATGCAATCCTAAGTCTAAGCATGACAAGGCAATTGGATATGCAAGATGCAATCAAACTAACATGCAAGAAGAGATGTTAATGAGCATTAAGGCACACAAATAAGACACACAACATACAAGGATTAAACATATGCATGAGTTGTGAGTGTGTGCAACTATCTCTTTAAGACAAGTAAGCACTTAGAGTATTACCTTTGGAGTGCTTAACACTTGAAAGGGCCTTGAGCTTGAACACATTCCTAAGCTACCCTTACATGATCCCCACATATGGTTTGATCACGAAATAAGCCAATAAAAAACTACGGGAATCCTTACACCAAGTTATAAAAATCGGCGATCGCCATTACAGGAAAACAAAACCCCTAAGGAGGCGAGAAAGCCAGCTGAAATTAAAAAAAAAAAAAAAAAAAGCAAAAGCAAAAGCAAGAGGGAGACGTCCCAATAAGATGCTGAAACTCAGCAATGGCAGCTGAACAAACAAATAAACATGTTAAAAACTTGGTGTATGGTCGGATACGTCCTGACAAACACTGAGTATGCCAAAACGCAGCAATGGCAGCTGAATAAAGCTATAAAGCATGCCAAAAACTTAATGAAATACCGAGTAAGCCGAAAACTCAGCAAAGGCAGCTGAACAAAAACAAAAGAGTTTATAACTTCAATAAAAAAAAATTATTTACAATTGAAGAATTACAAATGAAGGTGCAAAAAAAAAAAAAAAAAAAAAAAAAAAAAAAAAGATATAAAAATTTACAATCTTAAACAATCTGCCAAGACCTAAAAACTCAACCAGCTGCAGGAGGGCCTTCGCTGTCTTCCTCATCTTCAATCTCCTCTTCAGAAGGTCAGGTGACTTCTTCATCCCCATCCGACATAAAAGGCTCATAATCCCTTCCAGCGATAGGACCCAAGTCGGGCTCAGCGCTAGAACCAGAAAAGCTGCCCTTCTGGCCCGAATAGTAAGTATTGAAGGCACGTTTGTTGGGGATTTCTAAATGCATAGGATGAGGATCAGTCCTATTATAACGGCAGTGGGCTTTCCATCGTTTTATTTGCTCTTTAATCGAACCCACTCCGCTGGCCATGTGCTGTTCAAGAGACCTGTCGAAGCGCCTTAAATCCTTTTTCATTCGAATGATCCTTCATAGCGAAGAACTTCTTCAACTGCCTCATGCCCTGTTCAAACTCACGCAGCATAAGCGCGTCATAGGTAGGGGACCTCTTGAAACGGTCAACCGCTTCAACCTCTAGCACAGCCTTTAGGTTATCAAAGATGAGTTCACGAGAAGACAACTGATTGCGCAAGTCCAGCGCCTCATGCTCAGCTTTTTCCCTAGCCTCCTCAGCCACCCGCTCAGCCTCCAAACGTGCTGCGAAGGATTCTTGACTGGCAAATAAATGCTCCTTCAGCGAGTGAATCTCCTCTTCGGCAGCAGAGAGCTTTTCCTCGGCGGCTAGCCGAGCAGACAGATGACCATCTGCGGACTCTCTTAGCTGAGTGAGCTATTGAGCATGGGATTCTTCAGCAGAGAGCTTCTCAGCAGCCATAACAGAAGCCTGCTCGCGCAAGCGCTTAATCTCCCAGGAAACTTTGTTCCCATACTTGTAGTTCTCAGCCAACTCAGACATCATCTGAAAAGAAAAAATAGTTGAATTAGGAAGTGTATATATATATATAAATATATATAGATTTGTGGCGAAAAGCTTACCAAAGAGTGGCAGTTGAAGAAAAATTCCATCTTTCTGTTGCAGGACTTGCCTTTAACATGCCACCAGCTTTCACCGATGTACACATCGTTATTAACCAAGTGGGAGCAGATTTCAGTAGCCGAAAAATCAGAAAGAGATACGTTCCCTTCATCAGCTCCAGATTACTCTGCGGGAGGGGCTTCAGGGGTAAAACCCGAACCAGAGGCAGAAGTCCCAGGTTGCTTCGATGGATCGGGCCGATCAACTAATTCAGGCTGACCAGACGGTCTAAGCTGATCTGAAGAGACATTAGACTCGCCCATGGCCACTGGAGGAGAAGCTGTTCGGGGTGGAGAAGAAGCGGGGATATTCAATTCATTAACCTCTTCAGGGGGAGGCACCGCTGCATTAGTCCCCTCAGCATTATCCTCGCGAACATCCGTTTGAATAGGAGTTTCAGCGAGAGCTAGCTCGCCAGCACCCTCCTCGTCCGAAGAGACGACATACTGCACCACCCTTAATGCCCACTTAGGGGGTCGAGCAGCACGATCAGGTGTATTCTCAGCTGGGCGTTTACCTCTACCAGCTCTAGGGGCAAGATCACTCGCGGGATCATGAGGAGTCTCAGGGACATCCGCGTTAAAATTTGGAATGTCACTAACCCCCCCTGAAACACCAACTTTCTCCTTACCTTTACGGCTGGGGGTAGCATCAGCAGGGGTAGTCGCAGCAGTATTTGCAACAGGACTATTCGCAGCAACCTCTGCACGCATGGGGGGTCGCCCCGGCTCAGCACCTCCCCCAAAAACATCACCAGCTTCCTCACCATCTGAGGGATCATCGCCATTCGGGCTAGCAATTCCCTCCTTGGCCAAACCAGCAGCGTGTCTTTTGCTGGCAGCCTCGGAATTCTTCACTGCCCGGGCTTGAAAATCGTAAACAGTATCAAAATCGTAAACTGCAAGAAAAACAAACCAAGTGTCACTAACAGAATAAAATGAAACAATGATACAAAAGGATAAACTGATAAAGACTTACGACGAGGAAGCCTAGCATGTAGGCGAGTGAAAATCTGCTGAGAGATCATTTTTTCCTCATCCAAGAGGAAGGATCTATCCCTCGAATCCAAAGGAAGGACAGTTACCGCGGCAAGATGAGAGATCTCCCTATCCAGCAAAACAGAGGCTGCCTTCTACCAGGCTTCAGGAGATGTGAAGTGCCTGGGAACCTTCTTCGCCGAGAGATTATGGCGACTGCTGGCAGGCGCATCGCGGCCCCACTCACCACTAGAAAAAAACCAACTATTCTTCCACCTCTTGTTTGAAGTGGGAAAGCCCCAGATGAAACCTTTTTTCTTCTCATCGCTGGAGACCTCTATTTGACCAGGGTTCGCCATACCCTCAGGGATCCAGTTCTCCACAGGCGAAGAGAAAAGGAAATACGTGCCACCATTGCCCGCTTGCCTTAGCGTATAAAAATGGTGGATCTCGCGAGGTGTAGGGGGCCCATAACCCTTCATCTTCCACATGAGATACAGGCACATCAATATCCTATAGCTATTTGGAGCGAGTTGTGTCGGTGCAATTCGAGCCTCTGCGAGAAATCTGGCGATAAAAGGCTGAAGGGGAAGGGTTACCCCACAGCTGAGCATGGCACCATAAATGGCGACCGTATTTTCGGGAGGATTCCACACAGCTTGATCGCCAGGTAACATCAGAGTCACTAAGTCTGGAATGTCAAAACGACTCTTATATTTACGAAGCTCGTCCTCGCCAACCACGTTAACTTCCGTGTCAAACGAACACGGACGATCTAGTGAAAAATGCAGCCTGTCCCTTTGATGGTCTTCAACGTCATAATCAACAGTCGTCTGCGCATCTAGTAAGGATTCACGAGAAGCCCTAGGGGCGCGTCGTTTACTGCCACCTGGTCTAGAAGATCTCGGCATCGTTGGAGAATCGCTGTTGGAAGATGGAAGAGAGATGTTAGGAATAAAATCATCCTCAGAAGATGGGACATAAACAAAAATAGGGACCGGAGAATCCGGGCGAAAATTACGAATCAGAGATTCAATTTTGTCTGCAGTACATTTATCACCAAGCTCCATAGCTTGCATCATCAGATTAAAAAGAGAAGAACGTAAGGAGGGATCCATGAAAACTCACCAGAAAAACCCTAGGTTCCGAGGATGAACAAGAGATTTGGGGACGTCGAGAAATAAGCACGATCGGTTTCAAGGCAAGCCGTCCAAAAATAAAATAGAACAGAAGAAATTCGTGGTAGAAATTTCTAAGGGAGATGGAGGAACTCTGTTCTGAGAAAAAGAAGGAGAAAGTAGAAGAGTAAACGGAAATAGTGAAATGAGGAAGAAGAAACGATCGGGCCTTAAAAGAGGGAACTTCGAAATTCAAAAAAAAAAAATCAAAAAGAGGATACGCAATTAATGTGAGTGACGGCCACAGTAACCAGCCGCAATAGTCACCACCAAATAATGGACATGTGGCGTCTCGGGAGTCACCAAGCAGTCAGAATGTACCATCACCTGTCAAGTAAGTGGAAACGCCAGAAATTGTGTGGCTAAAATTAAAAGCTTGCACCGGAAGAATCAAATAATCAGTGGAGCGCGTGGTAAAACAGAGAGGTAATTAATTACAAAACGCGTTGAAATCTTTAAAGCATAGGTATAAATACTGCTCGCAGGGATAAACGAAGTAAAAAGAACAAGTCATTCGCCCAGCTCGAAGTATTTATAGGGGTATTGTTGTATGTATAAATTCGCCAAGCGAACACGTCACCAAAAGAGTCAATAGATGATGAAGAAAAGGTTACCACGTCACTCATTGACTTAGTCAAAGGGAGAAAATGTGGCGAGCCAGAATGTTGCTGCCTTAAATCAGTAAAGTCAAAGGCGTGGTCGCCAGAACTAGATATATACTCGCCACAGGTAGAAACGTGGTCGCCGAAGGAAAAATCCCAGAAGTAAAGGTATTCGCTACATCAGCGTACTGGGCCCGAACCAACTCGGCAGAAACACAGAAATCAACCCTAAACTTTAGAAGACCCATGGCAACAAGGAATCATAAAGAGATAAGAGAAACATCCTAGCCCGTGACAAAGAGAGGAATCCTAGTACGAATCAAAGAGGGAAATCTACCACCAATGCGGTTAAAAACAAGGGGAAACCCTAAATTAAACATGTATAAATAGAACCATCTATCCCATGAGGAAGGGGTTCGAAAACTGAGAGAGAGAGAAGAGAGCAATCGCATAAGAGATCTGAGTGTGTAACCAAGCAATAAGACTAGTATTATTTTTCTGCCCTCTAGGGCACTGTGGTTTTTTTCCCATTCAAGGGTTTTCCACGTAAAAATCTGTCTCTTGCATGCATTGATTATTTTCTCGTTTTACTTTAAATTGATATAATTTTTATGTGTGGCAATCCAAATTTCCCCATCAACAACAGGTGTCCGACAAAAGCATTTCAGAATAAAACTCCAGTAGAAGCATGGAGTGGAAGAAAGCCCTCTGCAAAGCATCTAAGAGTTTTTGGAAGCATATGCTATGTACACATTCCAAAAGAAAAAAGAAGCAAGTTGGATGACAAAACAGAGAAAGGAATATTTGTGGGATACAGCTCTCAGTCAAAAGGCTACCGCATCTACAATTTAAAATCTAATAAAATCATCATTAGCAGAGACGTGGAGTTTGATGAAAATGCAGCATGGAATTGGGATGAAAAGAAGATTGAGAAGAAAAAGATTCATCTGCAGTCGGTAGTACCACGACAACCAGAAGAAGAAGTGGCAGCTGAACCGGAAGCATTAGAGAGTCCAGCACAAACAACAACTACTCAGCTCGAAGTGTCCTCTCCAAAAACAACACCAAGGAGAGTAAGATCTTTAACAGAAATTTATGAGAGTTGTAATTTTGTGACTCTTGAACCAGAAAATTATGAAGCAGCATCCAAACAAGAAGTTTGGGTCAAAGCTATGCATGAAGAAATAAAGATGATCGAGAAGAACAAAACCTGGGAGTTGGGGGACTATCCAAATGACAAAGAAATCATTGGAGTCAAGTGGGTTTACAAGACGAAGCTCAACTCTGATGGTTATATACAAAAACATAAAGCAAGGCTAGTCGCAAAAGGATACTCTCAACAATACATAGTCGAATACAATGAAACCTTTGCTCCTATTGCTCGCTTGGATACAATTAGAGCTCTTGTTGCCCTTGCTGCACAAAAGAAATGGCATATCCATCAACTAGATGTGAAGTCAGCATTCCTGAATGGGTATCTTGAAGAAGAAATGTATGTAGAGCAACCTCAAGGGTTTGTGATTCCAGGAAAAGAAGACAAAGTTCTCAAATTAAAAAAAGCGTTGTACGGGTTAAAGCAAGCACCAAGAGCCTGGTACAGCAGAATTGATGAGTACTTTACAAGTCATGAATTCAGGAGGAGCAAAAGTGAGCCAACACTATACATCAAAACCCAAGGTAACAATATCCTTGTTGTTTCTTTATACGTAGATGATCTCATCTATACAGGAAACAATGATAAAATGATGAAAGAATTTAAAGAAGATATGATGAAGACTTTCGAAATGACAGACTTAGGTTTGATGCACTACTTTCTTGGTATTGAGATAAATCAAGAAAAATCTGGAATCTTCGTGTCTCAGAAGAAATACACGGAGAGTCTACTCAAGAAATTCAAGATGAGCGAATGCAAGCCAGTAACGACTCCTCTCGATACTAATGAAAAATTCAGAAAGGAAGATGGGTCAAACAAGGCAAATGTGTCAATTTACAGAAGTCTTATTGGAAGCCTGTTGTATCTGACTGCCACAAGACCAGATATGATGTATGCTACAAGTATACTTTCAAGATTTATGCAGAATCCGACTCAAGTTCACTACAGGGCAGCAAAGCGGATACTCAAATATTTGCAAGGCACAAAAGACTATGGCATTTGGTTCAAACCTACGGACAAGTCTGCATTGATTGGCTACACGGATAGTGATTGGGCAGGATCGATGGATGACATGAAGAGTACTTCAGGATATACATTCTCTTTAGGCTCAGGAATATTCTCATGGACATCCAAGAAACAAGATAGTGTAGCGCAGTCATCAGCAGAAGCATAATATGTCGCAGCGGCTACTACAGCTAGTCAAGCTATATGGTTAAGACAAATATTCAAAGACATGGGAGAAAAATATAATCAAGCTACAAAGATCCTTTACGATAGCAAATCCGCAATTGTAATGGCCAAAACTCCCGTCTTCCATGGTCGAACAAAACACATTGCAATCAAGTATCATTTCCTAAGAAAAGCTGAAGCAAACAAAGATATTGAGCTCGAGTATTGCAGGACTGAAGAACAATTAGCTGACATCTTCACTAAGGCATTGCCGAAAGCAAGATTCGAACTACTTTGAAGCCTGATAGGAATCACCAGAATGTGCATCAAGGAGGAGTGTTGAAGTCTGCTGCAAATTCTAGAAGGTAATCATAATTTCAAGACAATTCTAGCATAATCTAAGGCAATTGTAAAATAAGTTGTAGCAGCTTCTAGAAACTTCAATTAGTTAATTGTGTAGAATTATAGATAGGATTCTAGAAGATTCAAACATCTTCCTAATGCTTGTATATACAGACCTAAAGAGCCTATAAATAGGCCTCAATGTTTGTAATTTGTATCGCTTGAAAAACAAACCACACATACTATAATAAAAACATAGGAGATAATAAGCTCCTTACTTTCTACAACCGGTTCTTCAACTAAATCCTTGTCTTCTTTGTGTCCATTGTGTTTCAACTATCTTCGAATACTAACAGTATTTAACATCAAAAGACCTCACAAAACAATGAAAATATATAAATTTACTATATAATATTATTATCAAAGGAGTAATTTGGTGATAGCCAAGAAATTACTACACAACTTAGAGAAATACTGGTTTCTCTGGATTAGAGGAGAGACACCCTCCGCATCGTCCAAGACCTCGTTAAAGCCGTCCTCACACGTGTCAGAATCCGTCATCGCAGCCGAGACCAATGTGTTCACCTTCTCAAAATCCCTAATCCGTAGAAGATGGACCGTATCTTGCAGACTCTGAACAGCATCCGCATATACTTCTGCACAGTCACGCAAGCATCCGGACCTGTACGATACTGCCGGGCTGTTGGAGTTCAAATGTTTTATGTAGTCTAGGGTTTCCATGCCATGCATGAAAGTTACATTCAAAGCAACATCAGCGAGTCCTTTGAGATCTGATATTGTCGAGCTCCGAGGATCTGATCTTATCGATGATACGCATATATCAACGTAAAATGTACGATTGCATGCAGCAGAAACCAAATCTTCTTCATTTCGATGATCTTGATCATCTGCTAGCCTTATAGATGTACCCAGTAAGAAAAAAGAGCTTCCAATCAACCAGAAAACAACCATAAGAGCTTCATTGGAAGCCATTTTCGTGTGTGTATAATGTAGAAGATCAATTTTATAACATTTATATATATGTAAAAAGCAAAGCAATTTGCTTAGTTATTGTTCTGAAAAGTACAATATGGTTAATTTGGGATCTATAGTTTAAATAAAGTCGGTCCAATTTCGGATTCTAATGGAATTGATTTATCTATTTGTATGATATGTGTAGTAATTTAATTAAGCCAAGACAGTTGTATCTCAGCATGCATTTAATTTGGCTGATTCGTTTGGAATTTTGTTGTTACAATATTTTTTTACATTACAGAGGGTTGGATGCTCACAGATTATAATAAGTTAACCATATATTTACAGATATATATGAATGTTCGTGTTCAGTGTTATTAGAATTAAGAATAAAGGTCGGTATAGTCAAGTTCGTCATTGCCAGCTACAAGGTTTTTTTAGTTTATGTTTATGGAAATGTAATTTAGTAATTCTTTTAAAAGTTTGGGATCATAAACGCCCATCAAATAATAATACACCGGCCTCACTCAACTAATGATCGAAAAATTGATAATATTCATGATATTTCTGATAATTTTTGGAAGGGTTAAACACACTCAAGAAGACTTCTCTCAACAACTGTTAGGTAGTGAGAGGTATAACAAAATAAAATAGTGAAAACAAAGACAATATTTGGGTGAATTTACTTGACATTTCATTCAACATAAACAAGCCTTTATATAGGCAATTACAAGAAAATAATGACCAACAAATAAGGACCCATGACTACCACTAACTTTAACATGACTCATTAACAGTTACTTGCCCACAAATTAATCACACCACTAACTAGAAAATAGCACCATAACCCAGCATCCCACTACACCAACAAACTAGTAAGTGGAGATAACTTATTTGACTCAATCTAAAGACTCATGTGATCACTCAAGCACCACTTACATATAATCTCTGAATTAATTTTAACACTCCCCCTTAATGCAGAAATTTACAACGCCAAGCATGTCTCTGAAATACACAAATTTTTCATAACCCAAAGGCTTTGTAAATATGTCTGCAAGTTGCTCGTCAGTGCTGCAATAAGACATCTTGATGCTTCCTTTGTCTACCAATTCTCTGATAAAGTGATGACGTGTCTCTATGTGTCTCGTACGACTGTGGAATACTGAATTTCTTGTCATTGCAATTGTGGACTGATTGTCACAATGAACAACTGTTGGAACATTTTGATGCTGCTTCATATCTTCTAGAATTCTTCTCAGCCAAACAGCTTGGCATGCTGCTGAAGTTGCTGCCATATACTCAGCCTCTGAAGATGACAATGCATTTGATGGTTGCTTTTTACAACTCCAAGCGATAGCACCTGAACCAAGGTTAAAAATGTAACCTGTAGTGCTTCTGCGATCATCAACTGAACCTGCCCAGTCACTATCAGAATAACCACACAACTGAAAATTATCAACATCATTAGTGTACCAGATACCATAGAAACTTGTCCCCTTCAAATATCTCAGCACCCTTTTGGCAGCTCCATAATGAAGTTTACTTGGATTTTGCATGAACCTTGACAATAAACTTGTTGCAAACATAATATCAGGACGGCTATTTGTCAAATACAGCATACTTCCAATTAAACTTCTATATAAATGACCATCAATTCTTTCCTCTCCATCATTCAAGCTGAATTTTTGATTGGTATTCATAGGAAATTTTACAGGATTACAATCTTTCATTTGAAATTTCTCAAGAAGGTCATTGACATATTTTTCTTGAGAAATAAAAATTCCTGTATCACTCTGCTTCACCTCCAATCCAAGAAAATAATTCATCAAACCAAGATCAGTCATCTCAAATTCACCAATCATAAAATTCTTAAATTCAGCAATTAAAGCAGCACTATTACTTGTGAAGATAAGATCATCTACATAGAGACACACGATAAGTACCTCATCATTGCCCTTTAATTTGACATATAGTGTAGGTTCACTTTCACTCCTGTGAAATCCATGAAGCTTGAAGTGGCCATTAATTCGATCATACCAGGCCCTCGGTGCCTACTTCAAGCCATAAAGAGCTTTTTTCAATTTGTACACCTTATTTTCTTCACCTGCAATTTCATAACCTTGGGGCTGCTGGACATAAACTTCCTCATCCAAAACACCATTCAAAAAAGCAGATTTGACATCAAACTGATAAACACACCATTTGTTATATGCAGCTAAAGCTAAAACAGTTCGAATCGTATCAAATCTTGCAACAGGAGCGAAAGTTTCTTCAAAATCAATACCTTCACGCTGCATATATCCCTTTGCCACTAACCTGGCCTTGTATTTCTGAATTGAACCGTCGGATCTATATTTAGTCTTATAGACCCACTTCAGCCCAACAACTTCTTTGTTGTCTGGTAAATCAACGAGCTCCCATGTTTTGTGTTTTTCCAAGGCCTTGATTTCTTCATCCATAGCATCATACCATTCCTTGTACTTCACAGCATCTTGAAAAATGTTTGGCTCTGTGACTTGAGAAAACTGGCATCTTTCAGTTTGTTCATAAATTTCTGCAAGAGACTTCATCTTTTTTCTTGGTGGTGAGGAAGGAGATGTAACGCCTGTAGAGGTAAATGAATCAAGTCTTGGTGTGGAAAAACTTGAATCATCACCATTTTGAACTCCCTGCTCCATTATGCTGTCATCTTCACAAATTACACTTGGAGAATATTGCAGCTCATCCCAATTCCAAGCATTTTTCTCATCAAAAACAACATCACGACTAACAATTAGTTGCTTGGTTAGTGGATTAAAAAATCGATAACCCTTCGTTTCATTGCTATAACCCACAAATATGCATTTCACACTGTTATCATCCAATTTTTGCTTCTTTTGAGATGGAACATGGACATAAGCAATGCAACCAAAAATCTTGAAATGAGTTACCTTCGGCTTCCAACCATTCCAAGCTTCAAAAGGGGTTTGATGGTCTAATGCTGATGTGGGACTTCGATTGAGAATATAAGCTGCGGTGTGAATTGCCTCTGCCCAAAAATAATTTGGCAGACCTTTAGCTTTGAGCATGCTTTTCGCCATCTCTACAAGACTTCTATTTTTTCTCTCTGCTACACCATTTTGCTGAGGTGTGTAGCTAGCTGTTAGTTGTCTCCAGATGCCACATTCTTCACAAAACCTCCCAAACTCATTGGAAACAAACTCCCCACCACGATCTGTTCGCAAAATCTTCAAGGAATTTCCACTTTGAGTTTCAACATGATTTTTGAATTTTTTGAAAGTTGAAAAAACCTCTGATTTTGACAAAATAGACCCACGTCATCCTGCTAAAATCATCAACAAAAACAACAAAATATTTGTTATTGCTAAGAGAACAAGTTTGCATAGGCCCGCAAACATCTGCATGCACCAATTCGATGGGTCTAGTAGCTCTCCTTGCTCCTCCTTTTGGAAAGGAATTTCGGTGTTGCTTTCCAATTACACAGCTCTCACATACTTCACCAACACGTTTAATTGAAGGTATTCCATCCACCAAATTTTGATCAGACAAAAACTGCAAGCTCCCAAAATTCAAATGCCCAAATCTAAAATGCCATAGCCAATTTTCATCACAATAAGATGCCTTCAATGCATGCATTTCACCATTAAGAGTAAGAGGAAAAATCTTATTTTTGGCCATAGGAATTTTCATCAATAAATTTTTCCTACTCTTATCATGGTACACAAAACATGCCAAATCTTCAAAAACAACAGAAAATCCTTCCAATAAAAATTGCCCCACACTCAACAAATTTGTATCCAATTCAGGAACATACAAAACATTTTTTATGTTGCCAATTTCACATGATTTTACCTTCACAGTACCTTTACCATGTGACTCCAAACATGTTCCATCACCCATCTTCACTGTTGTATTCACCGACTTGTCCAAATTAACAAAAGTCTCCAACTTTGTTGTCATATGATTGCTGCAGCCGCTATCCATATACCAAACATCGTTATCACACTCCTTAGCAGAATAACATGCAAAAAATAAATTTTCAGATTCTTCCTTTCTGATTTCTTTCTCCTCGACAAATTTTGCATGTTTCTCCTTCAATCTGTAATATCTTTCAATATGGCCAAATCTCTTGCAGTAATAACATCGAGGTTTTTGGAGAGAATTTTCACCTTTATCACCTGACTCAATGTTGTGATGAAAATTGCTACCTGAGCGTGACTCATTGTAGTGATGGAAATTGTTACCTGAGCGTGAGTGTGACTCATTATTGTGATGAAAATTGTTACTTGGGCGACCACCAATTTTTCCACCTCTCCTACCTCGAAACGAATAGCCTCCACGCCCTTTCTTGTTGGCTTCACCAGACGGGCCACTGGATTTTTCTTTTGAGAGCTACAATTTAGTATGAAAAGCATTTTCTACAGAATTCTCTTCATACCTTTTCATTCTATCTTCATGAGATTGAAGTGATCCGAGCAATTCTTCAACTGTTAGTATGCTCAAATCTTTTGATTCTTCAATTGCTGCCAACACATGATCAAACTTCCTGGGCAAACTTCTCAAAATCTTTTCAACAACTTTTGCATCAGCTAACTCTTCACCAAATTTTCGAATATTATTCACAGTTTCCATTAAATTGCAAAAATAATCTTGCATAGACTCATTTTCTTTCATGAGAGAAGTTTCAAATTTTCTGCGAAGAGTTTAAAGTTTTACCGTTTTCACCTTAGCATTGCCTTGGTACCCATTCTTCAACGCATCCCATGCTTCTTTGGATTTTGTTGCTGCTGAAATTCGAGGAAAGATGGATTCAGCAACTACTTGTTGAATAAAAAACAAGGCTTTGGCATCTTTCTTCTTGACATCTTTGAGAACGTCTGCTGCGACTCCTTCTGTAGCATAGCCTTCCTCCACATACTCCCATAAATCTTGTGAGATAAAGAGAGTCTTCATTTTTGTACTCCAAATTTCATACCCACTACCTTGAAACAAAGGAATAGTGAGGTGTGTGGGATTCAAACCACCGTTGTTAGCCATTGGTTCAACCAGGCTCTGATACCAGATGATAATTTTTGGAAGGGCTAAACACACTCAAGAAGACTTCTCTCAACAACTGTTAGGTAGCGAGAGGTATAACAAAATAAATAGTGAAAACAAAGACAATATTTGGGTGAATTTACTTGACATTTCATTCAACATAAACAAGCCTTTATATAGGCAATTACAAGAAAATAATGACCAACAAATAAGGACCCATGACTACCACTAACTTTAACATGACTCATTAACAGTTACTTGCCCACAAATTAATCACACCACTAACTAGAAAATAGCACCATAACCCAACATCCCACTACACCAACAAACTAGTAAGTGGAGATAACTTATTTGACTCAATCTAAAGACTCATGTGATGCTAAACTCAAGCACCACTTACATATAATATCTGCATTAATTTTAACAATTTCTGCCGATATTAATTCCGTATTTTAAGGGTATCAATATCGATAAGGGTTATAATATCATTTTTGTAAAATATCCTGGAAATTTTCAGAAATATCCACGATATTTCAGTAAAATATCGATATCGGTGAATTTGTAGTGTAATTTTACGTAATATCGTGAGAATTTCTGGAAATATAGAGGAAATATCCAATATATTTAAGTCAATGTAAAGTGAGAAATTTAGTTATTTATTTTTTAATAATTAATATTAAACAAATTATGTACTCAATTAGTCACATTTTACTTTTTATTTTTGTTGATGTTAATGGATTCTGAACAAACCGTATTACAATCTATAACTATAATTTATGAAATCAAATTGTAATTTCTTTTTTATTATTTTTCATCAAGATCATGGGCCAAATGCACATTAGTCTTCAAGTCTAGTACCTCGGTTGTCAAACAATATATATATATATATATATATAGTCCTTCACGGATTTGTTTAAGATCATAGACTTCATTCAATTGTTCTTCGATCACCATAGCATAATTGTAGGATGTGACAATCAAGTTGGAAATCGAGTAAATACAAACCAAAATTCACATGATAGTCGGATACAAATCAAAAATATATTACAAGTTGAAGTTCTGCAATATAAAGAAATTAAATCAATACATGCATTTGTTAATTATCGGAGAAACGAAACATATTGAGAAGAAAAAAACCTTAAACAGAAACTCGATCCGATTGACCATTATAAAAGAGCGCGTGTGACTTGCAAGTATGTCTCAAGATAATTATAGTCAACAAAATGCTTTCCTTTTTTTTAAGCCTTCAAGCTTCACGCTAATTTCAACAGTTATCTTCTCTCTCTCTGCAAATTAATGTAGTTTTGATTGATCCTTATGACGAGTAGGTCGGTGAAAGGATATTCTCCTTGGACGTGGCTGTGCTCTTCATTGGCAGCAGGGTTCCGACTAGTGCTCCGGTGATGATCATGATCAAGACAATGAAGGAGAGAGTGATGATGATCAGACGCTTACGGGTTCTTCTCCAATATGCTTGCTCTTCCAGCTGGTTAGCTTTAATGTAACTCTTGAAAGAGTTGTTTGCATCCATAGCTAGGATACAGTATTCTTAATTTCTTGTTATGTCAAGCTAGTTGTTTGATGTAAATCTATTATTTTGTGGGTTGGGGCAGATTTATAATTTTGCAAACGTTTGGTGTTACTTTTAATAATAATAGAATTTTTTTTTGAAGATATCTGGAAGGAATAGGGATCTTTCCAGAAGATCTTTCCAAATCTCTTCAAACATAATAAAAAAATTAAAAATTAAAAGCCATCTCCTCTACCATCAATTCATCATAATCACCATTCTCCTGCTCATAGTCATCATCAACGAACAACAACAGAATCCTCGGTTTTGACCAACAAATTAAATGTCCTCACCATAACTTCATGATCAAACATTATAACACCCACAAAATCTCCATCAAACATCCATAGAAAACAATTTATTTTTTTTACATACAAAAAAAAAAATAAAAAATCAACGACGGTGGAGTCATTCCACCGCCAATAGAGTATCAACCGGCTCCTTGTGCGGAGGAGCTAGTTGATTTGCGTAAGGGACGAACTGGTCAATTTGTGCAAGGGAGGAGCCGATTGATCTTCGTTCTGCATGATGGAGGAGCTGATTGATCTTCGATTGAACAAATCGATCTTGGATATGCGATGAAGAACTTCAATTGTAGATAGGTACCCATTTGCGATGGAGTTCTCCATTGCTGAGGAGTTCTACGATAGAGACCCATTGCAGATCTAAGATGGATTTTTTCAACAAAAAAAAAAAATGGAATTGACTAAATGGGCTTTTTTTTTTTTTTTTTTTTTTTTGTCTGTATAGAATTTTTGATTGAAAATTGAAGAAGGGAGTGTTTGTTGGGTTTGAGTGAATTTATAATTTTGTAAAGTTTTGTGGTTAATGTCTAATTATTATTTGGTTAGATCTATAATTATATAAAATTTTCAAGGGTAATTTATGTCTTTTCATCATGTCCATCTAGTCAACCATTACAAATAACATCGGTCAATGTTTTTCAGGGGAAGTTTGTGTAATTAAAAGAAAAGGTGAATATGAGTGCAATATTGTCTAAACTCAGGGAATGTCTATGCAATTAACCCATTTTAATTTTCAATAATCAATAAACTGCATTCCCCACCCAAATACAGTTGATTAATTAATTAATTGATTGATGAATATGATGTTGATGCAAGCTACTTAATTTTTAATTTTTTTTTTTTTTTTTTTGATATTACAACAACTACCAGGACCATACGAGAATTAGACTATACTAGTACAGTCTGGACAACTACTCCCACAAGGGGAGAGGGCACCCACACATGAGGTGGGACAAAGAATGAAATTGTATATATATATACACATGCCGAATGTTGAACCGTGGTAGTGGAGTCTCCCATTGGAGAGTCATACCACATTGACAAGAGGCCATTGGCACTACTTAATTAATTATTAGTTAGAGAACGCCAAAATGGAATTCCTGAACATTCATAGCTTAAATAAGATAATTAAAAAAAGTGATAAAAAATGAAATTAATATGGAACTGCAATTTCTACTTTTTGTGCTAAACACAATAATGAATACTGCAAGTCAAAGAAACGTCATATCATATACAGTGAGTCTTTAAATAATTAATGCATATAATTTTTTTTTTTTATTTTTTTTTTTTTTTTAAGAATACAAACTAACGAAACAGAAAGACAACCCCAACAGCTGGAGCCTATACAGGCAAATCCAACTGGACAGCTTTCCTGACACAAGGAGAAAATTCCTCCATCCAGAAAAGGTCATCGTCTTTCGTAACGGCAAACTTGGCCAACCCGTGAGCAACAGTGTTCGCTACTCTAGGGACATGCCTAACAGAGATAATACTAAGACTCGAAATGAGAGTAGCAATCTCAGATAAAATAATACCACTAGCTGAATCAATATGGCTGCCCTTGTAATTAATGCGTATAATCAAAGCTTATACAATTCATTCAAATTTGTAATAATCAAGCTAAAAATAGCTGGAGTATATCTCAAGTTTCTATACAGATCAGAGAAAACCACTATTAATATACCCATAATTTTCCAATCATATATATACACACAATAACTTATCAGCATCTTTCAGCTTTCAGGGATCTCACCTGATGATTATTAAATAGAATACTCTTATCTTACAGTAATAATTCACAGTTTCTCTTCTTCGAGACCCCAAGTTATTTAATTAATTATTCAATAATCCTATAACTAATTAGTAGTAATAATTTTAATTTGAAATTAATCACTGGAGGCCAGACACGAAAGTGACTCCCGTAGAAGGCAGCCAAGAAGTTCCAGAAATAAAAGAACCAACAGTGAACTTGACAGCTTCACTAGCACCAATAACATGAAAACCAGGCCAATTAACTCTGTTAGAAGTACCAGCTCCAGGCCCCACATTCGAATATTCAGCAAAATAAAGCGTTTTTCCGTAGCTACCTGCTCCAGGCCACTCAACCCAACCTCTCGATGCAACGGAATCGTCTATGGTCGATTGCATTACAACAGACCTCGAATATTGTTTCCAGGGCCTCCCTAGATACGTTTCGTAGTTGTCCGAGGCTGCTGTGATTCTACACTTTTGAACGGAGAACCCGGTGCTTTGTCCCGGATCGGACCTTCCGTTCGCGAGAATCACGTTGTAGCCGCTACTTTGCCGGTGGCGAATGGCTAGATAGCAGTTCTGGAATACGGCAGCGGCGTTGCCGAATATGAAGTCTAAGGTGCCGTAGATGTCGCATTCTCGATAGAATTGGCGGAGCGCGAGCGCGTAGAGAGTGTCTTGGTAGCCTGCGATGCTGCATCTGAAGAGAACTGAATGGTCGGAGGCGATGTACAGAGCTAAAGCTTGTTCTCCTTGAGGACCTGCTGTGTTGTGGAATCCAATATCGCGTGCTATGAATCCATCTCCTGTTATTGCTGCATACCAAGGAAGACGAAATTGTAACTAATTAATTAGCATCGGAGGTCTACTGGGACCAATTAAAATCAATAACTACATTTGTGTGTCAAAAAATCTACTTTTATAAAGATATATACATGCATATATGTAAAATGTTCATAGCTCTAATATATGAATATGTTCTTATGGAACTATATATATATATAACATTTTTTTTTTTTAACAAATTAAATTCGAAAATTATGTTCTTAATTATTATTAGCCATGAGATGAGGTTGGTACGATAGTAAACCCTTCACACCTGTACCACGAAGTTGCGGGTTTGAATCATCCCCTCCCAAAAAACCCCGAATTTATCTAATAGTGTAATACTTCAAATATATATATATATATTAGCTAGATACACACTGTGGATGAGATTTATTTGTCTATACTTATTTTACACAAAACGTCTAAAATTTAAAAATTAAATCAAGACGTTATTGATTAGATAATTTGTAAAGTTAATTTAATAATAGTTAGCTCCAGTAATCAGTATTACCTGTTAACATAATTTGTAGAAATTTATTTTCATTTTACTATTTTAGACTTTACCTTTTTTTTTTGTTGGCAAATAAACTTTAACTATTTATTGTGTGAATCTTGATTCTTGAACATATACAAATTTAGAAAATTATGGGTTTAAATGGTTAGGATATTTCTATATATTTTAATGGAAAATGACTTGTAGCAGTACTAGTATAACTCAAATTAAGAATTTAATAAATAAATGGGGGCAGAGAAGAGAACAATTAATATACTAACTGAATGTGGCAGAGCCAGGCATGGAAGATCCCCGAGCTACACTATCGTCTCCGGCGATAATGGTGGAGTCTTTTCCGTCTCCGATCAAGGTAATACCATCTTTGTTAGTTTGGATTTTCTCATTATAAACACCTGCCTTAACATAAATCACAAACCGATTTCCTGAAGCAGCCTTTATGGCCTCGGATACGGTCTTGTAGTTGCCAGTTCCATCTTTCGCGACAATCACGTTGGCTTTGATGGTATTAGCCTGAAGCAGCTTTCGATGTCTCGAATAAACCCAGTTGGGGAAGGCTCCGGTGCTGTTGTTTCTTGAACTGTCGGCGTCGCCGGTGATACGGTTGACAATGGCAAGTGGGTTGCTGACCAGCTGAGAGAGATAATCCATTTTTTGAGATATCTCGTGGTCGAGACCGAGGGTCGTCTCGACAGAGTCTTTACAGGTTTGTTGGAAAGTCAAAGCAGCGCTCAACCAAGTTTGGATGTCATGCTTGTTTTTTGTTGGAGATTCTTTAAGAGCTAACTGCGACTGGTCTAGCCGTTTGAGAGACATATTCATCAACTCTTCACAATAATCTGCATGCACCAAAACGTTGGTGACTCGGTGGGCCTCAGCTAATTAAATAAAAAGTAAAAAAATATAAAACTGATCAAAATTGACTCATATTAAATTATATATGATATATGTATGTGCCCACCTGTGACTGCTAGGACATGTTTGGATTGTTGGATATCATCAAGCAGCTGGGAGCTAAATTTTGCAAAGTAGGAAGTGGGCAGCTTGGTTTCAGATATGGTCTTGTTTATGAGAGCAGAAACAACATGAACATTTTGATGATAATCAGAACTGCTAGCTGATAACTGAAAACCCATCAAGGTCTGAGCACAGAGACTAGGATATCTAGCAAATTTGCACTCTTGCATGAAAATATTGTTTTGGGAACCATCTATGGAAGACCATGAATTGGATACACAACATCCCAATAGCCAAAATATTATTGTAAACACTAGCACTCCCATATTAGAAATATATGAACAGATTAGACTTTGAAATTTTCTTGAAAAGTAGCAGAAGCAAACATACAATCAGGAAAGAAAGGGAACCCTATTTATAGCGAGAGATGGTGGTTAATTAAGCTATGTTTAATTGGGTGTGTGCAATAATTAATACTGTGCATGGTTTAATAGTGAAAAAGAACATTAATTTATTGTTAGTTCGGAGGTCTATTCTATATTTTGAAATCATGACAAAGAAAGTGGTGGTAAGATTTAAGTCGTTTTCTTGGTGGGTCTGAAGATCCCCTCCACTTGATGTACGTCTAGTGATTGTCAAAAAATATATCTCGTACATTTTGTATAATATAGTTTGTACGTACTTGGTATGCCTCATATTTCAATATCTTCATGTGAACGGTATTTTTTGTTTGGGTGCATCATAGGATGAGCTGAGTGTTGCACCCGGCCACTCAGATTGTGACACCTCAGCATGTGTCAGTTTTTTTTTTTTGGTTTTTATATTTTTTTCATCATTATTTTATCCCTTTCTCTTTCATTCCATCAAATTTATTATTATTATTTTAGCTGACACATGCCAAGGTGTCAACATCTGAGTGGCCGGATGCACTAAAGATTTTCTCGCATCATTGGCACCATATCCCAGTCATCACTCATAACAACCAATGTGGAAGACACGGTGAGGCCTAGGGTGATCATGGCCTTGCGGCCCCACAGTTTATATATATATATATATATATATATGATTTTTCTGGTTTTCAATTAGCTATCGGTACCTATTGAATTAACACCAAGTCACCAATAACTATTAAATTATCACCGGTAGCTATTGAGGATCCCGTAAAAAAAAATTCCTATACTTGAAAATTTTCTAGTGTGGGATCCCGATGTATTTTTCGTACGGGATCAAATTTTATCATATATTCCTATGTGATAAATCGTGTTAAAAAAATAATTTGGTTTGATCCCGCACTTGATAATAATTATATATATATATATATATATCCGTCATCAATAGGGTTTTTATGGTATGGTTACTTCGATTTAAGGTTTTTTAGTTTTTTTTTTTTAATGAATTCCCACTCCAAACTAATTATGCAACGAAATATAAGATTATTTGTAAGATGAGATTGATTCAGCAATTAAACTTGATTTATTATAGAATTTATTTAATTTTGATCAAAATCTGAATTAATCTTTTGAATGAGATAAGCTGTGGTCGATCTTGATTACCTACGAAAATTTTGGAAGAGGTGTTGAGTCATACATTCATACAATAATTTCTGTTAAACGTTGGATGTGTCCATAAATAGAAGGGTCTTAAATAAAATGTATGATAAGATGCGAATATGATGCGAGAGAGACGAGACGGCCGCCAAGCGCCAGTGCTTTTTCTTCTATCTAATCAATTTGTTTGTCGAAAGCACTATCTTTAATTAGAACATGTGGACCAGTTTAAAGCATACATATAATTAATTAATTAAAAAAGAAGAAGTAATTAAAGTTTTTTTTTCAGATGTAAGTAGATTTGGATAGAGAAGTAATTATCACTATTTTAACGATTATGATCACGTCTGATAATTTATATTTTGGGTGGGTACAGGTTAACAAGGAGGGAAAAAATCGGAACGAAATCCCGTACCTAAAACCTATTTTATATGTAAGTCTTAGATCTACTTTTAAAATAGCCGGTCATGGTCATGGATCATCGATATTTCTGAGGAAGGAATCGATTGAAAGGGAAACAGCTATAAAAATTCCAAGCATAAAAAAATTCCATGACAACTTAAAAAACTTTATTTTGGGATTGGTGAGTGTCATTGTGGAATTAAATTTAAGATTATCATGAAAGGATTGGTGCCATCATTTTCTTGAAATGAATTGTAATAATCACCGGCCTGGCAATAGTCTATTAATTGGACCCATTCACCCAGCTAAGCTGAGCTTGTTCTTTTGAAATATCTTGAGAAAATTTGTAATCGTTCGTCCACGACTTTCACTAGATAGATATATATGGCGATCTAAATCGGAAATTCCTGAAAAAGAAATTTAACATTCTTACAAGCATACAAAATTTAGAAAAATATTTTTATATAATAAAGTTCATTTGTCTTAAATTATTACACGAACTTACTAATTATTAATATGTACGTAAAAGAGAATTCTGATCATGATTAGGGAAATGATGAATATTAATTGGGAAGTGTTCAAACCTTAACACACGAAGTGTGAGATTAGTGGATGGGGGACTAAATTATTGCAATGTTGAAAAAAAAAAGTGCTGAAATATAATGAGTATTTTGAACACGTAATTGAGGTGGTAGTTATGGTTCTAAAATTGCCATTTTTAGCGAATTTTGTGACACTAATGGTCATTTCATCAAATTCCATCTAATTCTATACAATTCCATCCAATGAATGACATTTTGGTAAATAAGGGGATAACATTAATTTATTTTAGATTTTTTTTTAAATCAATTTTTTCTTTCATTTTTTTAAAAGAATAATTATATTTTGTGTGTATATATGTATACACACTAAATATAAGATATTTTGTTTAAATTCAGACGGAAGAGATTAGAATTATATTAAGATAACATTTTGGCTTAAATTATTCTTCTTTCTAGCTAACTTGTATATTTTTTAATATATATTTCATTTAATCTTCTATCTCATTGACTATTCTTATCAATTTAATCGAAATATATTTATTTAAGGGTAACTACTGTCATCCAAAGATATGATTTATATATTTATATTATATTAAAATAAATTATTAATAAAATAACCTTAAATAAAATGATTAAAAGAATAAATAGCTTGATTAAATTAAATAAATCAAAATACTTTCCCCATCAATGACACCAACATTTAAACCCTAATTTTATTTTAAGTATCAATTTTTTTTTTTTTTTTTAATTCTGGTTCATCTTTAAGTCTTCTTCACATACGTATCATCAACTCTAATACGAGTCAAATTAAAGATAGCTCAATCTCCATTTTAGAGCCACCCAATTATGCAATCTTCATTTTAGAGTGCGACATGTTTATATGAGCTTGATTGACATATGAATTTTTATAATTACTTGTCTTTGTTGTTTTTTATGACTTTGTCAACAAAGTTGAAAACTGAAATGAAGATTTATTTTAGATTTTTAAGATTTATTTAAGATTATCTTTTGGAAATAAATTTTTTCTTTTATTTTTTGAAACGAATAATTATATTTAGTGTATATATATGTATATCATATCTCATATATATATATATATATATATTTTAAGAAGATTAAGGCTACAAAATCTAAAAAATCTAAAAAACAAAGAAGAGACACGTGTATTGATTTAAACCATTTCTTTTGTTTTTTGAAAAGAATAATTATATATATTTTTTTAAAATCTAAAATAAATTAATGTCATCCCTTTATTTACCAAAATGTTACTCATTGGATGGAATTGGATGGAATGACCATCAGTGTCACAAAGTTCACCAAAAATGGCCATTTTGGAACAACTTTCCAATCAAGTGGCCATTTTGATAGTGTGTAATCAATCCAATGGTCACCAGGGTAATTATCCCTAATTTTTAACTAAGTGATGAATGAAACGATTCAAATATATATACCCTTCATTTAGTATGGAGTGAATGATCCCAGGTAGTATTTAAGCGAATGATGATTTCACATAGGACAATGAATGATTTCACATGATGATCAAAGTCACATGATGTTACGTAATGAAGTAAATGATTTTACGTTGGTAAGAAGTACATAAATAAATAAATAAACTACAAATATTGTACGATGTTTCAAACAAAATGAACAAATTTCAATAACAATTTTACACATTCCTTGAACCAATATTCAAGAGATTCGAATAATTATTGTTTTTCGAAAAATGGGAAGTCGCAAGACCTTGAACAATGTTACATATGCGTAACAGCTTAATGTTGCATGTCGTACATATATGGCTACATTGAATGACAAATTGTTGAGAGGAGAAAGATTTAGGGAGATTTTAGTAATTGTTTAGATATGGAGTACGTGAAAATTAATGAGTGAAAAATTGGCAAGAGAGAGATATTCATAGGTTGAAGGAATAAAATGATATCTTATGGCGGAGGGAATTTTGGTAGTTATTTAGCTATACAGGTACTGAAAATAAATTTTTTTAATACTTGGTAACAATCAAACCAACAGATATATATTTTTTTTAACAAAAATATTTTAAAAACAAATTTCTAAAAATATATATTTTTAAAGTTGACAAGTTACACTTCTTGCAACTTTACTTAACAATATCATCCACATATATATATATATATATTGAAAAGGAAGCTTTATTCAAAGACCAAAAGGCCAAGAAGAAGGGACCAAGAAGCAAAGGCTAAACAGCAGCGACATTAGATGCAGAAATTTCTTTGAAAGCAAGGCCACAACCGAACCCCTGTTGCTATATTAATGGGCCAGTAGAACAGACATAATTAAGAACTGCATGAAAAAGAAAAACTAGATACAGAAATGTCTTTGAAAGCAACTAGTCATGCCTTAGTCCTTATCCATATATGTGTGTTATGTGTAATTTTATTGATGTATAACACTCTAATTCATTCATTTGATATCCAAATATGATGTTCAATCTTATAGGAATAAGATTTACATAATTTAAATGAATGGATTAAAGTGTTGCTACATCATTTGAACACCAAATTTGGACAAAGTAACATTACTCTTAAACTATATTATTAACTCATTAAACAATCTTTTCAAAAATTTATCAAAATCTTTCCTAAAATTTGTGAAAACTTCTATTGCCGTTGTTAAATTTCACTACTTAATTATTAGGTAAAATAGTTTGTAAAATCTATTAATAACTATTGCTAAATGTTTTGAGATGAAATCTTATTCCTAACAAGGTTTGATCAGGAGATCAATTTATATTAGAATTGTCCAAATGAATGGATTAGAATATTGCCACATCATTTGAACATCAGATTTGGACACTAAATTTGGACAAAGTAACATTATTGTATAATTTAATTGAGGTTTTGTTGAATTTTTCAATCACACAGATCCAATCTACTTTTCAATCAAGATATAATGTACTGAGTGGATGTTATTAAGTCAATAATATAATTAGGTTATCATTGACCTGTTGGTTTGCAAAGTCTCTTACTCTATATATATATATACTAATGTTAATTATACGCTATAGTGATTATGCTTAATCACAAGACAGATGTGATTGGCAACTGTTAGCTTTATTAGTCGGTGATTAATTAATAAACCTTTTTAGTGTAAATTAAATTGATGTTAATTTTAAGGTAAAATATCAAAATCATCGTTCTTGTTATTATCAGTTTAATCCAAGAGTTAGTAGAATTAGGTAATTTAGTCTTTGTTGTTTCATTTAGTATCAAATTAGTCCCTGTAAGTTGTTACAATTAGTATTAATTTATGTCGAATTTTATTGAGAAAGACTATTTATTTTATTGTTATTTTTTAAAGTATTTTATTTTATTATTGAAAAATGAGAAAGTCTATTTATACTCCTATACATTTACGGAAGAAGTTGAAAAAAAATCCATAAATGTGCACATATGTCCCAATTTGATTGGTTGGACACAAATTGGAACACTAAAATTTGACAGCTAATTTTAGTCCATATAATAATTGAAAATTACTTTTTCTGTTTGTACCTATTTTACGTCTTCTGCTGGTGTTTTTGTTTCTTGCTGGGCAGCTGTTTCTTTGTTTTTTGCTTTCTTGGCTTTTGTTGGGTTCCCCTTGTTCTATCATCTGTGGGCAGTTTGATTGTCCTGTTTTTGGCCTTTCTTTTCCTAAATAAAATCCACCTTTCAAAAAAAAAAAAAAAAAAAATCATTGAAAATTACAAAACATCACCTTAAAATATTAAGAACAAAAAATTCCTTATAAATTTAGAAAAAAATTCTTTAAATTACAAATTAACTTGCTCCTCTAAAATTACTAAACAAATCTCTAAATGTTATTTAGTTCTAAAGTATCACTTTACCCTTATTGATGACTTACATAAAACTTAAAGCACATGATATAGAAGGTTTTTTTCTTTTTAATCCAGTTTGATACAAAAATGATAATTTTTTAATAATTAAATGAAATAACAAGGACCTTCTTGATGCATAATAAATAAAGGGGTAATGTTAATATGTGCTTTTAAAACACAGGTTAATACATAGAAATTTATCATGAAAGGAAACTTAATAAATATACAGGTAGAAATACGACAATAAATATAGTGATTGAGTTTCTTTTTATAATAAATTTCTAGGTGCTAAACTGTGCCTTAGGGGCACATGTTTAAACTACCCATAAATAATGAGGACTAAATTGATAAGCGTTTAAATAATAAGGATGGTAGTGAAATTATCCTTAATTTTAAATTTATCAGATCAGTGTGTTCTTACCCTAATCAAACACTATCTTGTAGATGAAAATACTTAGGTATCATTAGATTAAAAAAAAAAAAAAAAAATTAGATGAAAAGAGGGTTATAATAAAACAAAGTCCGGCCAAGTACTTGGAGTGGGCTTCATCATGAAAAACATATACATATATATATAATAAGACAAACTCTTCAATTATCCATTTCAAATGTGGTGGTGGCTGAGTCACATTCTTGCCCGATCTATGAAGAATTTATATATACACGATGAGATTCTATATAGACTTGGCAAATTTTCTATTAATAATATGACGTAAAAGTGGTTGAAACTTGTACTAGATCATGTAAATTTATAGTAGTACTTTAATGGGCTTTTCAGGACTCGAATTGATATTGATTTGTTACATATAAGTGGTTTGCAAGTAATGCCAGATCGAGTGACACAAAACCCAACATTTCCAGAAATAATAACATAGAATAGACATTGGACATCTATATTGAAGTAGCCTTTCAAGCTATATTTAATTTTTGGATTTACTTCTTTGGCCATTTCATAAAGTATTTTCAATTCATATTCTCTCGTGATTTATTGGACTTTTCATATTAAGTGACATCTAAACATAAAAAATATTATATAGTCAAATTTTTTTTTTTTTTTTTTTTTTCATCTCAAGACAAATATTTTATTTTTTAATATACCACTTGCAATTATCGGACTAAATGAACGATCTTATCACTAAGTCATATATGACAAGTATTTCATTCAAACTCATTTACTCCTAAAAAAAATCTGAAAAAAATAACATACCAAAAAATGATCCAAACTCAAATGTGATAGATCTTCAAGACTTCAACCCAAATATGAGTTTTTGTGGTTCTTACTTGAACTGATCTGTGTATATAAACTACTATATGTATCCATATTTTTTTTTCATACAGATTGGCAAGTAAATTTGGAGGCATGGGTACAACTGTACAAGACCCTTTACATACTCTTTTCATGCTATATTCAAATAGATTGAGCAGTCCATTGAACTTTGATGGATCTTATAATATCATGTGGCATGCATTAATATCAATGATATGTATTGGTGAAAATTTGTATTTTTTATTACATTTTTAGGTATATCAATTTCTTATTTAAACAAACTTTATATTACTTTGTTCGGATAACCCTTGTAATTAAGGGTTTGGTGTCAAGACATTATATTAATGGACCAAGATCCTCTCCTTGTTAGCGAACAAACCGTCACTATACGCGCAGAAACGTTGCCGGATAGAACACAAACAAACATAATAACAAAGAAAAGATAAGATGAAGAGAAATTTAAATCCAATCACACACAACACAAGAAATTTACGTGGAAACCCAAATCAGGGAAAAAACCACGGCTGTCAGGACGATAAGAGAAAGTTCCAATATGTAGTAAATTGTTACAACCACACACTCAGGTTCTCTCTCTAATACCCCAAACCCAATTACACACAATGTTCACTTTGAGATCTCTCTAGTATTTGCTATTTTGCTCCACCACTCTCAGGTGTTTTTCACACACACAATAACCTAGTTATTATGGTCTATTTATATGTATTATAGGGAGTTTAAACTAACAAGGAAATCTATCTCCTAGACATACGAGATTTACTTATTCCACATAAACTCTATTTCCTCTTATGATAAGTCTTCTTATAAAGGAGAAATCCTTTTCCCATTAGAACTTCCAGAAGCAACATATTTCCTCTTCCATGAATATTTTCTGATTCAACGCATGCTTATGATTAACTACGATTCAAGTTACAATTGGCCACCCACTTCCTAAATCGTGTTGAACTTGATCACTCAGAAAACCGTGATCACTATGCGCCATCATTGTCGACCACTGCCGGTACTGCTGTGGAAGCCACAACGCTTTCCACAGCGGTATCTACTAGAATTGGACCGCTGCCATGACCGCTGTCAATATTAGCAGCGGTGTCTTACCGCTGCCACAACCGCTGCCAAAGCCACAATGGCTCGGCAGCGGTTTGAGCTGTTCTTCGCTTCTCCAGTTCGTCTCGTCCTCCAAGCCTCCCTCAAACATAACCTCACACTCCCAAACGCTCTCACATCTCCAGGAAGTCTTCGCATTGGTAAATTATTGTTTGGTATCCATTTGGTAATTCAAGCCATATCACACTCCTCATCTCACCTTTTCCTCATTTTTTCCTCACATAGGATTGGTTGTTAATAAAGTGTCAATCACATTTTAACCATTCATTCATTACAATGCTTATGTGTCATAAGATTAAGTGAGGTGAGGATGAGGTGAGGTGAGGATGAGGTGAGGTGAGGAGAGGAGAGCATCCTTGTCCTCATATTAATTTTGCAGTAGTAAACCTAAGCTATCTATTTTTGCGGTAGATTCATGACGAGTTTAGTATTGTTTTAAAGAGTTAAAATTGTATTATTTAATAATTTTAATATAAAAAAAAAAAAAATTAGTAAAACATTCAAACATGATTATTTAATAATCTGAATTGATTTGACAATAATTGACGAGTGGTTATGTGAATGTGAATTCATCAACATATTTAACATCAAAAGACCTCACAAAACAATGAAAATATATAAATTTACTATATTATATTATTATCAAAAGAGTAATTTGGTGATAGCCAAGAAATTACTACACAACTTAGAGAAATACTGGTTTCTCTGGGTTAGAGGAGAGACACCCTCTGCATCGTCCAAGACCTCGTTAAAGCCTTCCTCACACGTGTCAGAATCCGTCATTGCGGCCGAGACCAATGTGTTCACCTTCTCAAAATCCCTAATCCGTAGAAGATGGACCGTATCTTGCAGACTCTGAACAGCATCCGCATATACTTCTGCAGAGTCTCGCAAGCATCCGGACCTGTACGATGCTGCCGGGCTGTTGGAGTTCAAATGTTTTATGTACTCTAGGGTTTCCATGCCATGCACGAAAGTTACATTCAAAGCAACATCAGCGAGTCCTTTGAGATCTGATATTGTCGAGCTCCGAGGATCTGATCTTATCGATGATATGAATATATCAACGTAAAACGTACGATTGCATGCAGCAGAAACCAAATCTTCTTCATTTCGATGATCTTGATCATCTGCTAGCCTTATAGATGTACCCAGTAAGAAAAAAGAGCTTCCAATCAACCAGAAAACAACCATAAGAGCTTCTCTGGAAGCCATTTTCGTGTGTGTATAATGTAGAGAAGATCAATTTTATAACATTTATATATATGTAAAAAGCGAAGCAATTTGCTTAGTTGTTGTTTCTGAAAATTACAATATGGTTAATTTGGGATCTATAGTTTAAATAAAGTCGGTCCAATTTCGGATTCTAATGGAATCGATTTACTATTTGTATGATGTGTGTAGTAATTTAATTAAGACAAGACAGATGTATCTCAGCATGCATTTGGCTGGTTCGTTTGGAATTTTGTTGTTACAATATTTTTTTACATTACAGAGGGTTGGATGCTCACAGATTATAATAAGTTAACCATATATTTACAGATATATATGGATGTTCGTGTTCAGTCTTATTAGAATTAAGAATAAAGGTCGGTATAGTCAAGGTCGTCATTGCCAGCTACAACAAAGATTTTTTTAGTTTATGTTTATGTAAATGTAATTTAGTAATTCTTTTAAAAGTTTGGGATCATAAACGCCCATCAAATAATAATACACAGGCCTCACTCAACTAATGATTGAAAAATTGATAATATTCTTGATATTTTTGACGATATTAATTCCGTATTTTAAGGGTATCAATATCGATAAGGGTTATAATATCATTTTCATAAAATATCCTGGAAATTTTCAGAAATATCCACGATATTTCAGTAAAATATCGATATCGGTAAATTTGTAGTGTAATTTTACGTAATATCGTGAGAATTTCTGGAAATATAGAGGAAATATTTGGTATATTTAAGTCAATGTAAGGTGAGAAATTTAGTCATTTGTTTTTTAATATTAAACCAATTAGTCACATTTTACTTTTTATTTATGTTGATGTTAATGGATTCCGAACAAACTGTATAACAATCTATAACTATAATTTATGAAATCAAATTGTAATTTCTTTTTTATTATTTTTCATCAAGATCATGGGCCAAATGCACATTAGTCTTCAAGTCTAGTACCTCTGTTGTCAAACAACATATATATATATATATATAGTCCTTCACGGATTTGATTAAGATCATAGACTTCATTCAATTGTTCTTCGATCACCATAGTGTAATTGTAGGATGTGACAATCAAGTTGGAAATCGAGTAAATACCAACCAAAATTCACATGATAGTCGGATAAAAATCAAAAATATATTACAGGTTGAAGTTCTGCAATATAAAGAAATTAAATCAATACATGCATTTGTTAATTATCGGAGAAACAAAACATATTGAGAAGAAAAAAACCTTAAACAGAAACTCGATCCGATTGACCATTATAAAAGAGCGCGTGTGACTTGCAAGTTTATAGTCAACAAAATGCTTTTCTTTTTTTTTAAGCCTTCAAGCTTCACGCTAATTTCAATAGTTATCTTCTCTCTCTCTGCAAATTAATGTAGTTTTGATCCTTATGACGAGTAGGTCGGTGAAAGGATATTCTCCTTGGACGTGGCTGTGCTCTTCATTGGCAGCAGGGTTCCGACAAGTGCTCCGGTAATGATCATGATCAAGACGATGAAGGAGAGAGTGATGATGATCAGACGCTTACAGGTTCTTCTCCGATATGCTTGCTCTTCCAGCCGGTTAGCTTTAATGTAACTCTTGAAAGAGTTGTCTGCATCCATAGCTAAGATACAGTACTCTTAATTTCTTGTTATATCAAGCTAAGTTACTTTTCTAATCTCCAAGACAAATTATATATATATATATATATGGTTATTTTAATTTATAGAGTGATTAGCAATAAAGATCATACTAGTTTCATAAATTAATTAAGCAATTGAGAATTCAAGATTTCTGCACATAAAACAAATGGCACTATATAACAATGATACGGCCTGGCTAGTACGTACGTTAATCTGGTCTGCAACTATGTACTAATGTACATGTGTACTTTCGAATCAGACAAGAAGCAAATGTCTCAGATTAAGTTTGTCCAGAAATCATGGAAACTTCCACATTCTCTTCTAGGAAGGGCTGACCGGCATTGCCATATAACTGTTCTATGTACACCAACTATATACCACCGTTTGACATGGATTTATTTTTATATATAACTTGATTTGGACCCATTAATTCTTTATTTGAGTTTCAAGAACTTGTGATCACTTTAAATAATTAAGGAATTCAAATTGATTCCTTAATTTTCTATAATATTATTTCTCTTCTAGACATTCAATCATACAAAATTAATTAATCTATCATAAAATAAGGTTGTACATACAAAGAATTTTCTTTCTTAACAATTATGTAGGCAAGATTTAATTGTTATTCTTTGATGAACTGTTCTTGAGACTTAGTTGAGGTGGTTAAACTCAGTTTTTTGACACATTTGCAGGTCCAAATGCTGACAACAGCCAGATGCAGAAACTGAGAATGAAAAGTTGTGATGATTTCTTGTGCAAAATATATTACACAAACATTCATCATTCTCTACTAATGAAATCTGCCCCATCACGTACACTCTTCAGATTTCTGTTCTCTACTTTGATTTTTGAGCAAATAGCACAAAACTCCTTGAAGTTTACCCTTATACATCTAGAAACAACTTTATCTAAAAATTGACAATCACATCCCCTGCCATTAAAAGTAACCATTGACCATGTCAAAGTAACGAAAAGAAGAAACTACCCATTCGCCTTGAAGGTAGGCCAGAGCCTCCCCGCCACGAACTGGGGGAGGCAAGACCTCCCCTTTTGCAGGGGGGTGGATGGAGATCTTCTTCATCTCCATTGATCTCCACCCTTTTTCTTTTTCTTTTTTTCATTTGCTTTTTTTTTTTTTTAATATCCACTATCCATCTCAAAAATGGATGTTGGAGATCCATTACTTTTAAGAAAGTTTTTTTTTAATCAATTTTTTAATTATACTTTATTTATTTTTTAATTTGATTTCAACCATCCATCCTTGACCAGTCAAGGATAGATGGTGGTGGAGATACCTTGTTTTTTTTTATAAAAAAAAAAAAAAAAAAAAAAAAAATTCTTTTTTTAAATTTCTGATTTTAATAATTTAAGGGTAAAATTATGATATTACCCTTGAAGATGTTAAACTCAATGGTCAATCATGGTCAAACCCTAGTGTCAGGGGAGTTGGGTGTCAATTTTGGATAAAATTGTTTCTAGGTGTAAAAGGATAAACCTCAGGGAGGTTAGGTGCGATTTGCTCTTGATTTTTTCTTGTATAATGTAGATTAGATTAGAATAACAAGATTTAATTGTTATTCTTTGATGAACTGTTCTTGAGACTTAGTTGAGGTGGTTAATATATAGTATCAAGTAACTTTGTTAAACTCATTTTTTTGACACATTTGCAGGTCCAAATGCTGACAACAGCCTGATGCAGAAACTGAGAATGAAAAGTATTTGTGAATATTTCTTGTGCAAAATATAATACACAAATTAACATCCATCCTTCTCTACTAAATTAGCACCGGATGAAATCTGCCCCATCACACTCTTAGGATTTCTGTTCTCTACTTCGATTTTTTCTTGTATAATGTAGATTAGATTTGATTTTTTTAGTTTCGGCCTTTTGATCTATTTGTTTTTCTGATGAATCCGGTTAATAAGTCGGATACATAGGTGACTAGAATCATCTCTCTAAGTTTAGAATGAGGAGATTCAAGTGTTGTTTTTCAAATTTTGGTTGTTGTGGTGGGTATTTTCTTGTATTTGTCTTTGTAAATTCAAAGCTAGTCTTCATTTCATGTGATCAGAATTTAAAATAATTGGGTGGTTGGGTGATGTAGATTGGTTTAAGGATCTTTTGAAATAATTTATATCCCAATTTATGTACATGTGATACAATTTCTTCTTAATTTGGTTTCAAACATATATACATTTATAAAAACAACAACATCATTTCATAAACATGTATGTTTAAGTATATAAACACATAATTTTCCAATAAATTAGTAAATTAAAGCAAGCTTGCAGGAATAGAGAAAAAAAGACAATCGTCTTTCTGACATTAATTTAATCAACAATATAATGAATACTCTCTCACTCTCTTCTTTCTGCTGGTAGCAATACATCTAGTAATTAATTTAAAATGTGAAAAAGCAACTGTTAATTAAATTAATTACTATAGAAGCCAAAGTGAACTTCAATGCCTAGTTTGCTGATCCAATCTCCTTGTATAAAAGGCTTTGCAGTGAAATACCAAATATTGTTCTTGTTTTTAACCATCTTGACACCAGACCACTTCACTCTTTTACTAGTACCAGCTCCAGGTCCTTTGTTGTTATACTCGGCAAAAAACACAGTGTTGATTCCTTTGTTTCCTCTGTAGGGCACGTACCCTTCAGGTGCGATGAAATCTCCGATTGTCGATTCCATGATAATGCTCCTTCCTAGGTCCTTCCAGGGCCTGGAAAGGTAAGTCTTGACGCTGTTCTGGGCAGCTTTAAGAGACTCGTGGGCTACAATTTTACAGTTTTGTATCACAATTCCTGTGGCTTCATTAGCTTCTACTCTTCCACTGGCTGTGACCACGTTGTGCTGACCGTCATTTGGTTTCCTGAGTTGTAACACGCAGTTTTGGAACAGTGCTGCTGCATCACCGAATATGAAATCGACCGTCCCAATGATCATACATTTTTTGTAGAATTGACGATGAGTTGCTACCCACAATGTGTCTTGGTAGCCTTCGAAACGGCAGTTAATGAAAATCGCACAGTCGGATTGAACCTGAGCAGCAACTGCCTGTTCCTTCGACACGCCTGCTGTGTTTCTGAATCCTATGGATTGTGCCATGAATCCGTGCCCTAAAATCTCTGCAAAACCAATAACAAAATAAAATTATTTTAATACCAAAAATCTCTTCAGGCATGCACATAATGCAGGTCCGTATAGTAGCTAAATCCTACTAGTTGATAACCTACGAATGGTTGAAGTTTGGTGCAACAGAAGTCCATCTTTAACTCCTTTGTTGCCGGTGATAATGCTCTTTTGTGATCCATCCCCGTACATTGTAATATTCGACATTCCGTACGGTATTACCACCTTCTCGTCATAAATTCCTTCTTTAACATAGATGACAAACCTGCATTTCCCATCAGATCAATCGAAAAGATTATTGATATGTATAGCATCAATTTAAAAACCATGAAAATGAAACTATATCTAAACATAGTTATGCCAAACTCTCCCTCGAATCCATACATCAAGCCTAATATGAGTCAAATTTGATTTCAGAAACCCTCTTACAACATCAAATTCCATTGAAAAAGGGAATTAGGAAAGATAACTTAATTCTATAGGTTTCAACATGCACGCAGGAAATTGATTTATAATTTGTTTGTGGGGGTCACATAATTTGACCGTCCAATCGATTTATTTAACACCATAACTAATTAGAATTAAGTTTCCTTTTACTTATTATGAATATGATTCCCCATTAGTAAACCTGTCCTTAATCAGATATTATCCACACCAAAAAAAAAAAAAAACTGTAGAGATTGAATCCTTCTTCAGCCTTCAGGTTCCTACTTCTCAGGATGGAGATCAAAGACAATTTATATAATGCATCAAATTTTGATAAGTGAAACTAGAGAGAAAAACAAGAAATTAAAAGAAAAATCAAACAATCATACCTTCCTGGAAATTGTTTGGGGACAGCTTTTATAGCTTCAGAGACAGTTTTATAATTTCCGGAGCCATCTTTGGCAACGATGATATCGGGTTTAGGCCTGTTAGAACGGCCAGGCTGCGCCAACATTCTTCGATCACCTGCAGTAATCCAGGCGGGAAATCCCTCCTCGTCTAGAGAATGACCTTCGGTCTGTTCTACTACATCGGGAGGTATGTAATCGTCCACAGAATGACCGTTGGTTTCTTCTTCTAGAAGGTGGCGACTGGAGTGCAGCTGATCTTGGATCATCCACTCAGGAGGTATGTAATCGTCCACAGAGTGACCGTTGGTTTCCTCTGTAACGAGAGGCACTTCATTGTCCACTGAATGACCGTTGGTTTCTTGTAGAAGGCGTCTACCGGTCTGCTGAACTTTTAAATCCATTGAAGAAATGTAATTTGTGAATTGTGTGACCAGGGCAAGTGAATTGTCTGTCAAGTGCTTGGTGACAGTCCATAGCTTTTCCATATCGGTCCTCGTTTGTCCTTCAGGAAAGGCATCAGAACACATCTCTCCGTAAGAGATCACAGCGCTGAGCCAAGATTTCAAGTCACTGGCTCTGCTTGTCAGGTTTCTCAACCCGAAACTCTCTTTGAGTACAACACCACCAAGAGATCTGTCGAATTCTCCCTTGGCTTGCTCCGCGAGTTCTTTGCAATATTCGCAAGCTGTCTGTTCTTTCGGGTCATCGAATTTCAATCCATTGATCTTAATAAACGCCTTTGCTGCCTCCTCGGAGGCAGCTGCCATTGCGTACTTGAGAAATTGTCTAGGTTCAAGACTTGTCGGGTGCTGGTGCACTGCTTTGGTGAGGGTGTCATTGCATGAGTTCTTGTACTCCGTAACGTTGCACACCGTTGCTATGAGTTTCCCAACCTTTGAAACCTCTTTCGGTTTGTCTGATTTGTTGTTTTTCGGGATAGTAACAGCAGCGAAGACGCCGGCAGCAATCAGGATGACTAGAACGAAAGCCGAAATGGCACCAATGGTGACCCTCTTCCGGAACTTCCGTTCCCGTTCCATCCTACGGCGTTCTTGAATGTGGTCAAAATCCTGAAATACCATTTTGGGTATTTGTTATGAGAATATATTACACAAAAACTGATGATGACCTGATCAGGCAGAATTCTCTCTGCCTTATGCAAATAAAGGCAGAGAGAAAAAAGATAAAATGAACCAAAAAGGTTCTTTTTTTTTATGACAAATTCCGCGTCTGATGATTTGTTTTGGATTTGAGGGTTACAATCTTATTAGTTTTTACAATCGAACAAAAATGAGATATGTACGGGAGAGTTTTCAGATCTTAACTATGTTCAAAATTTAGTTAGAAAATTAAGCTAATTAAATGGGTGACAAATATTTTGTACACCGAATTTCCAGTGCTTCCTTTCATTCTCTTTGTCTTCAAATTTTGGACATCACTACTATTATGTCCACACAGCTAAACTAAACTAACTATATATGTTAAAAACCAATTTTTACTCTTTTTTTATTTTATTTTTTTACTTGTTGTCAAGTCAAGTGATTTTGGATTACAGAAGACATGGACAAAACCGTATATTTTGCTGCGGTTGTGTTTTATCTTTAATCTAAGTCCAGGTATTGTTTAGTAAATATATTTAGAGTAATATAATTACTAAACAATGTATCACTATTCACTAATACTATACAACCAAAATATTAACACAAAATCTACCAAAATGACGTGTCAAGTAAGTTGTCATCACTACACAAATCATGAGATGATGTGGTAAATTAACAAATTTTTAAGCTAATTTTTTTGGGTTGTCTAGCATTAGTGATATATTTATTGTAGGTCTCCAAGAATTGAGAGCATGGTTTTTTTTATTTTTTTTAAATATCACATGTGTTAGCAATGCCTCGATTAAAGGAGTGAATAAACGCTCTTACCACCAAACCACATTGGGTGGGGTAGCCATGTATGATCTTAATTTAGTTATTTTTAGTATACATTAATTTATTCATTAATACCTGATTAAAGAACAAAAACCTGTGCCAAGAAATTACAATATTATGGCATTATCATCATAACCATCCAAAAACCAAAATGACACTAGTTATTTCAGTTTTTATTTTTGTTATCAATTACCGATTTAAATTCGTTTGTAGTGGACCTTAATGTCAATTTTTTTATTTATTTTTTTGAAATACTATTTAAGTTCGGGTTTTTTTTGGAGAACTCGAACCCACGACTTTGTAGCCTAGGTGTAATAGGTTTACTACCGGACCAACTTCATCTCATTGGACCTTAATATCAATTTAAAGTGGTAACTCCACAGTGTTCGGTTGGGGGTTTGCTTTGAAGCCATCTATAAAAATTTAGGCCCAACAAGCAACATTATTTGGTATGAATTGCTTTAGGCTATGTTTTGTTAACATTTTTATTTACTCATGAGTCCATGAAGGAAGATATAAGTCATAATCAAGGGTTGCTTTTGCAATAAATGAATCTTTTAAGGGATTTTAGTATCTTTACTAAAAAGCCAAACAAGTACACTTGGCCTCTTGCCAATGTGGCTGGACGCTCTCTAGGAGTCTCCACCACCACGGTTCAAAGCCATGTGTGTGTATATATTTGTATACATATTCTTTGTCCCACCTTGGCCTTTAAATCCCAAGTGTGGGTTGTTTTCCTCCCAGTTCTGGGAGCATTCCTCTCTCCAATTGTGAGAGAAGCTATATTACACCTGTATCATCTCCCCGATAGTGGGAGTAGTATTCCGGGCTGTACTTGTAAAGTCTATTCTCACTGGGTCCCAGTAGTGGTTATACATCAAAAAAAAAAAAAAAAAAAAAAAAAAAAAAGCCAAACAAGTCAATTTAATGGTTTGTGGATGATGAATACTAACAACATAAATCTTTAGTTGTCATTTTTCATAATTTAGGGATTTATTTGACATACGTGTAAAGTTTAGAAGCCCGGGAAGTACTTCTTCAAAACCAAATAAAAGAGTGAAAATTCATAAAATAGAAGGGTTTTTGTAGAATTATCCTTTAGATTCTAGCAAGGGCATTTCTATGAAAATAAAGAATACTAACTTCATTTTCAAAGTTTTAGGCCAAATCTAGTCGACTGATGCAGGACTAGGACAAGTTAAACTGCTAAACGTGTGTTAGCAATAATCGCTACACGGAAGCATTGCTGCATAGCCACAAACAAATAATATCAAGGAAAACTAAGATGGAAGAAATAAAGCAATCAATCTAGCTAATCACAACACAAGGATTTTATGTGGAAACCTAAGAAAGGAAAAAACCACGGTCGCCGGCACGATAAAAGAAAGTTTCACTATGTAGTAAATTTTTACAACCATACACTCAGGATTTTCTCTCTAAAATACCCCAAACTCAATTACACCCAATGCCCATTTTGAGATCTTTCTAGTATTTGCTATTTGCTCCACACATAATAACCTAGTTACAGAGAGTTTAAACCTACAATGAAATTTATCTTCTATACATACAAGACTTATTCACATAAACTCTATTTCCTTTTATGACAAGTCTTCTTATAAAGCGAAATCATTTTCCTTCAAGCATAAGAACTTCCAAAAACAACATACTTCATTTTCCGCTAATATTTCCTGATTCAACGCATGCTTGTGATTGATTACGATTCGAGTCGTGGTTGGCCACTCGCTTCCTAAACCGTGTTGAAGTTACCTGAAATTACCTTGCTCAGAAAACTGCGATCCATGCGCTGCATCACTCAAAACAGCTGTCACTGCCGCTGTCAAAACCACTGCTATCCATAAAGACAATCCCTGATGTTGAACCGTTGTATGTGCCACTGTGTAATCACACAACGTAAATCCCTAGAAAAAGGACCAATGTGCATTGCAGTGCTGCTATCTCTAAGATACATCTCCCCCTAGACCGTTGTCTGATGCACAACGCCCTTCAGCTATTTCAATTCTTCAAGGTCTTCACAACTTCCTCAAACACGATCTTATACTTACAAACGTTTCCCACGTCTAGAGATGCACATTTTTCCCCGGGGCCCCAATTCCCCGTGTCCCCATCCCCATTTGGGGATTTTTTTTGGGGAGGGATGGGGATGAAAATCATCCCCAAATTGAAATGGGGACCCCCCCCCCCCCCCCCCCCCCCCCCCCCCCCCCCCCCCCCCCCCCCCATTTCCCCCACAATTATGTTGAAATGGAGATGGGGGGGAGGTCCCCCATCCCCATTTCCCCCTTTCCCCCAAACATATATAAATATAATTATAGTATATATTTTTAATTTTTTTGTTTATTCTTTGAAAACCCTAACTCCCCAAGTATATATACACATTTTATATAAAATGCACTAATGAATTTTATTTTGTATTTGTAATGGAATGTTTATTTTTTAGTTTAATTTTATAATTTTTAGTCAAATGGGGAAATGGGGGAACGGGAAAAACTGAGAAATGGGAAAAAACGGGAAAAATAGGGAATTGGGGATGGGGATGGATATAGGTCCCCCCAAAATTCCCCATCCCCATTTTCCCCAAATGGGGGGGGGGGGGGGGGGGGAGGGGGTGAGATGGGGGAGGGGTATGGGAAATGGGGATGGGAATGGGGGGACCTATATCCATCCCCATTCCCCAAACGTGCATCTCTACCCACGTCTCCATAAAATATCCGCATTGGTTGAATCCTATTTAATAACCATTAGAAATTCGAGACATATCCAACAAAGTGCTTTGCATGAATGACTTGTGTGGTGACCAAACTATGAGTCATCATGACCTGTCTGTCTACGGCTATTACACCTTTGAAAATAGTACAAAAAGACAACCTCTGCACTCAAGATTATTCAATTACCATTCTAGTGGGATATATAAAAGCAACCTAACCAATAAGTCCCCACAAAATAAAATCTTAAAAGTAAATAAAAAGACAAATAATTGACTTGTTTTTTACGGAAAAAAGTTAAAATCTATCCGAAGACTTGTCATGTTCATAGCTAGCTGAATTATCACCATACCAGTCAATCAATAAATATCCTGAGCCTGTCAAAAAAAAAAAAAAGATATCCTGAGCACCTACCGAAAAAAAAAAAACAAAAAAAAACAAAAAAAAAAAAAAAAAGGTTAATTACACTAATTTACCCTTATTTTATTAAATATAACAATATTTTAAAAAGATGCCTTAAATTAACACAAACACCCTCTTCTATCAAGTCAATCCGTTAACTATAACGGTTGACTAACCTTGACCTTTGGAAATCCAAATATACCCTTGCCATATCATCTCAAACATAAATGATTTTTTAATTAAAATTGAAAAATCAATTTTTTTTTAGAAAAAGATAATCTACTAAGGAAACAAGAGATCTTTGATGATCTCCTACTTACTAGAAGAGATCTTCACTGATCTCGAAGATCGACTTCCTGCAATTCACAAAGGAGGCTCCTCCCCGAGTTGAGGATGTTTCCTCAAATGGTCGATATATTATCTTTTTTTTAATTAAAATATTTTATATTTGAGATAATGTGGCAGTGGTATATTTGGTTTTCCATAGGTTATGGTTAATCAACCGTTAAAGTTAACGGATTGACTTGATGACAAGGGGTGTTTGTGTTAATTTAGGATATCTTTTTGAAATCTTGCTAAATTAAATAAAGTAAAGGTAAGTTAGTGCAATTAATCCAAAAAAATTTATAAGAAATATATTAACCTTTGAAAATGAAAACAAAATTAACCCAACCCCAACCCCACCCGGTTTGCTTTTTTTAAATTATTATTATTATTTTCTGTTTCTCATTATGATCTAAATTTATGATACTAATAAGTAATAACCTGACCAAAACAATATGCTGTCTCATCCATTTTCATTTAGAAACCAAGTTTAAAACCTTCAAAAAAAAAAAAAAAAAAACATTCTAGTATAAACAAGAGTAATATACATTTGCATCACCTCATGGTTAGTGGTGGCCTGGATGGGATAGAAATTTTGTTTGGGGCTAATACAGTAAAATACAATATTTAGAGGGTCAAAGTAAATCTTTACAAAATTTTATATTAAATATTTAATTTTTTAAGGAGTTTTTTAATCATTTTTTTAAGGGTCATGGGCCTCATGACCCCTTTGAGTACCTCTACATATGGTAGGATATCTCTTATAATAGTAAATAGGGAAAATCGTATTTTAGTCCCTGTAGTTTGCCTTAATCTAGGTTTAGTCCACGTTTTTTTGGTATTGTAACTTTCAGTCCATCTATATTCTGACAATATGAATTCCAGTCCCTACTGTCCAATTCTGTTAGGATTCCGTCAAGTCAACGAGGGTCAACGAGGGTCAACAGGTAAAATAACATCAGACATTCAAGAAGCTTATATAACCAAATGGTATAATAGTAATTTCGAAATTAATTTAAAAAACGAATAAATATTATTAAAATTAAAAAAAAACAAAGAAATATTATTAAATTAAATAATTATTATTATTATCAATCAAACAAATAATAATTAAATTTTAAAATATTAAATAATATTAAAATAATTAATAAAATATACAAAACTAAAATTTTAAAAAAAAGTTTATTAATTAATTAAATAAACTATAATTAAAAACATATTTAATAATATATATATATATATATATATATATATATATATATCAAATTAAAAAAACAAATAAATATAAATTAAATAAATAAAACAAAACAAAAACCCACAACTCAAACACCCATCTTCGATCATCATCATCATCTTCCACCATACACCCACAACTCAACTCAAACACCCAACTGAACCTCGCCATCTTGTCGCAAATCCTTTCCCGTCTCTTGGTCATCACGTCGATCGCCGATCTCCTCCGGCGATAGGAGATCGACGCTATCTTCTTTCTCGCTCGTTGAAGATGAGCAACCGCCAGTGACCAAAGACGGAGCGATCATCAGCAAAAGAAAAAGAAGAAGAAGAACACGATCGGTTAGGGTTTTATGATGAAGAGGTTTATTTTGTTCGCGATGACAACGGCGAATGACGGAACATCGGAGAAGCAGATTCGGCGGCCGATTAGGAAAAAATCTGGGTTTTTATTTTTGTGGGATCTAGATTTTTAATTTAGATGAAGAAGATTGATGATGGTGATGGTGAAGATGATGGTTGAGTGGGTGTTGGGTTGATTGTGTTCTTGGTTTCTAGATCCAAAAAATAAAAATTGAATTTGATCGATCTTGGGTTTTGATCGATCTTGATTTTGGTTTAATGTTGGTTTGATTTTAATTTGATTTTGGTTGTTGGAAGGAGGAAGGAGGAAGGAGGAAGAAGGAAGAAGATATTGCGTTAATCTGGGTTTGCTGGATCAGTATAATTTTTTAATTTTTTTCTTATGGTGGATCTAATGAAGAGGAGGTTGGGTGATGATTGTTGTGTTTGTATTGTGTTGGATTTAGTTGTGAATGAAAATAGATGGGGATATGAATTTTTTGTGTGTGGAATTGATGAAGAAGATGAAGATGATGATCTTAGGTTATGGGTTTGCAGATTTGAAGATGATGGTGGTGGTGTAGATATGGAAGAGATGATGTTTGCAGATTTGAAGATGGTGGTGGTCTATATTTCCAGATTTTGATCATGTTCCAGATTTGCAGATGATGTTTTTAATATTTAATTAAATTAATAATATATATATTAAATGCATTTAATATATATTATTATATTTTAATGTATTTATTAGTTAGGGTAAAATTGTAAATTTCTATTATATAAATTTTGTCCTTAAGGGTATTATAGTCTTTTCAGAGGGAGCAGCATTCATCAGGGGTATTATAGTCATTTAGGCCGACTGACATGGCAGAATCTGTCTTTTGACGGATTCTGTCACAGAATGACTAAAAGTTACAAGAAAAAAAAACTATGGACTAAACCCATAATAAGGAAAACTACGGGGACTAAAATGTAATTCTCCCTATTAAATATCTTAATTGTAGATGTAGACATGTAGTATTCCAAATATTAAAAAAAAAAAAATTCAAATACATTTAAAGGGCAAGAAAGATATTTTTTTCACGGAAGATTCCTTGGCTATATGATTATATCCCATCATCGTAAGGGAATGCAGTGGAATCTAGCCACTCTTCACCAGTAATAAACTCCGATACTGTGAAATTGTATGCATCATCGTACTCCATTACATGATACCCGGGCCAAGTAACCCGATTTCCGGTGTCGGAACCGGGCCCGTAATTATTGTACTCTCCATAATACAGTGTGTCCAAACCTTGATCACCATCAGACCACTCAGTCCACCCAGTTTGGTCGATAAAATCATCAATGTAGGATTCGAGAAACACGGTCCTGGAGTACACTCTCCAGGGCCTTCCAAGGTAGCTTTTAACACTACTGAAATTGGAATACAAATCATCCGTAGCTAGAATTGAACAATTTTGAATCGAAATTCCAGTATCCTCATCTGGGGTGTCTCTGGATTGAGCTGTGATGACTGTAAATTGGCCTGGCATCGGCAGTCTCGATAATATATTGCTTGCCTGGATGACCACCGCAGCGTTGCCAAATATGTAATCTATGGTCCCATATATGTCACATTCTCTATAAAATTGTCGAAATGAGTGAACATATAATGTGTCTTGAAAACCGTAGAAACTGCACCTGTACATTGCTGTTAAGTCTGCATTTACTCTCAAAGCAACCGCTTGATGCTTCTCTGGTCCTGCACTGTTCTCCACCGTTAAATCCCTCGCCAGAAACCCATCTCCGGACACCGCTGAATATACAAAAATAAGTACTAATTAGATGTATTTTTAACAGAAAAATTTCATTAATTAAAATATGTTAATTTGGAAGTTTGTTTACCTAGAGTTGCAGATCTGAAAGTGGTCCAACCATCAGCAACACTTCTGTTACCTGTAATGATAGTTAAATCACTACCATCTCCAAGCAAAACAATATTAGTTTTACTGGTTGGAATCTCAACATTTTCCTCATAAACACCTTCTTTAACATAGATGATTATTCTATCATAGCTGTTATTGGGGGCAAAATTTATAGCATCAGTGATGGTGGTGAAATTTCCTGTTCCATCAGCAGCCACTGTTAAGACTTCAGTTGGGTCATATTCTTCGGCGGAGGTCTGCAAAATCCGGCGATCTTTTCTTGACAACCATTTTGGGAACAACCCCAATAGGCGGCGATTCTTGTTGTTGACTTTTTTTGGACTTGGACTTGGATTTGGCCTTGAAAGCATTGATAGAGAGTTGCTAACATGCATGTAAGTAGCTATTAAAGAATTCACCAGAGTTGGTTTCAAAGAACCAGAAGCAGAATCTAGACCTTCTAAGCATGTGTTCTTGTTTGTCAAAGCTGCACTTAGATAGGCTCTTGCATCTGCTAGTTTTCTTGAATCGGATTCACTGATTTTTGAAACCGATCTCTGTAAAGAAGATAATGTGATTTGGTGAAGTTCTATGCAGTCTTGGATTGTACCTCTCTGTTTTTCAACGATATTTGAACTGAAGAAGAGATTGATGAGCTTCCCAGCTTCTGAAATTGCAAATTGGAGAGTTTGAAGAAGGTAGTCGATAATTTTTGGAGAGATATTTATGGATATAGAGAGCTTCAATGAATTGAAACAGGCATCTGGGTGGGGTGTTCCATAACAGAAATTTTTTATAGCAGAGATTTCGGTGTCCAAAGAAGATGTATTAGTAGAAGAAGAAATGTTGAGAGCATATGTGGTAGAGAAGAAAAAGACTGTGCATAGGAGAGTTAGAGAGAGTTTTAAGCTTGTGGAAGCCATTACAGCTGATGATCGATACAGAGAAAAGCAGAGAGAGATTCTACTTTTAAGAGACTAGCTGACCGTTGATTGTTCTTATTAAATAATGCTTTTGGGAACATAAATTGCAATTTGCATGAATTTTGTGTTGGTTTATTATTGGATTACATGGAATTTAGTGACGGTGGTAATCTTTGAAAAAAACAGAGCAATATTGACAAATTGACCATTTTTATTTTTATTTTTCTTTCACGGGAAATTGGAGAGCTAGGGGGGTTGTATTAGACACGAGAGAATTATTGCTTTTTAGTTTTGTGTTTGATTGATCGACTTGTTTAATTTTATTTATTTATTTCTCAAAATTTGTTCATTAGATGCTTGAAACAGGAAGCACAAAGTGTGTTTCGTCTGTATAAAATAAATGGACAAAAAACATAACATGGGGCTGGGATGTTTGTCAAGTATGGGAGGCCATTTTTACCATGGAGAGATAATTTAACGATGATTTGGATCATGATCTGATCTTTTTCCTGACTTTTTTAAAACATGTGATTGGTTGTCGATAAAATTGTTCATTGCAATGCTTATCTGTCGTGAGATCAGGGAAAAGATCAAATCAGTAGAAGATCCAATTTTTTTTTTTTTTTTTTTTTTTAATGCTTGTCTTTGTCTAAAAAAGAAGAAAAAAATGAATGGGCAGCATCTAATCAGCACTTTTTTATCAACTTTTATGCTTATAAGTACCAAGTTGTCAACCCCAAATTAATATAAACAGACAAGATCAATAATTACCAATAGAGAAAATTAGCAAAATCCTTTTAAGATAAAATCCATACACGAATGATGTGCTCATTCATTCTCAGGGTTGATTAAATGGTAAGTTCTCTGTTCTCTTGTTGTCATGCGAGAAGTTTTTTTTTATTTTTTTTATTTCAATTTTACTCACATAGTCACATCAACAATATTTAATGTAATAAGTTTTTTTTTTTTTTTTTTTTTAATAACATATTTGTTTCAAAGAAGTTTTTAGGGTTATTACCAAATTGGTCCTATATATATTTAATTGGGAGATTATCCTATTACAATTTTAATAAATGATTATAACATAAAAAATTCTTTTTTATTTCTTTACAATATTTGAAAATTTCAATATTAAAGGTTCTTAAAGAAGTTTTGCAAAAGAAATGAAAAGTTTTACTAAGTTCTTTTCTAATTTCATACATTACCCACAAACATTTTTTTTTTTTTTTAGTTGTGCTTACAGATATTATTGATTCATGTTTCATTACTTGTAAATTTAGAACGATTTATGTCTGCTTAGAAATAAAACTAATAATTATAAAAGTAGTTGAAATTATAAACAAAAATATTAAAATTAAAATTTATACTTAAAATAATTATATTAGACGAGCATAGCATATACAGATAATTAAGGTGGTTGTTCCGTCGAAGTTTTTCGATTATCTATGAGTTGAGTATCACATTTAATAAAATGGTTATGTGATAAGTGTTTAAGTATCACTTTTACTCGTTAAATAGTAAAGTGTGGAAATAGCCCTTTAACTGTATTTATATAGATTGATCGTGCCAAATTCTGATAGACGCTTAACTCATTAAAAAAAAAATCAGAAGACTCAATACTGTAATTGCTTTTGTTCTTTTAATGCATGCATCAAAGTTCTTTATCTTCATGGGGAATGATTCATGACATAAAGAGAAATTATATTATCTGTTAAACTTTAAGATGATAATCTGTCAATTACGAAACTGTTTAATTTTGAAGTGAATAATTATTCAATTTTCTTAAAAAGGACTTGAGATTTTCATCCCAAATCTTGGACCACCAAGGCAACCACCTTGTGGTTATAATTATTCAATTTTCTTACTGGAATTGACTGGAATGTTGGATGGGAAGATAGCGACTAGAAATAGAAAAGCAAATTGATGTTTGGGCTTGTGAAAAATCACGGGACAAGTCGTTTGTTCCACAACTTTTGTCTCAGCATCTGCCAAATTCTCACGTGTTCAGATTCTCTCATAATTTTTATCCATAAAACACTGTATTGTCTAGGCTGTCTAGCTGAACATCAAAACTAGGGATTTTTATTTTTTTAACCAAACGATCTTGAATTTTAATGAAGACCGGATTGAGATTGAAACCTAAAACCTAAAACCTTAATGATATGTTGTTCTTTATTTTATTTTTCTACAACTGAATACAGTGTTAATTTGTTTGTTTTTTAAAGATAAAATTGTTTGAGTATTTTTAAGTTGGTTGACGGTTGACCACTAAAAAAACAAACAAAACCAATTTAATATGATAAATTCAGTCCATATTAAGTGTAAAAAAACATACAGCTTCTAACTTTATTCATTTATTTCATTAATTATTTATAACAAAAAAAATAAGATCGATGAGGTTGATCCGGTGGTAAACCCCTCACACTTGTACTACGGGGTTGTGGGTTCGAGTCCTCCCCTCCAAAAAAAGACTATGAATTTATGTAATATTTTTTTTAAAAAAAATATCAGCAAAAACTATATAAATTAATTAACTATATTATTAAAGAGTAGATTTCAAGGAGTCGAACTGAGTTTTCCAAGAGGCATGATTGGAGGATGTAAGTTTCAATGGGAGTTGGGCAAAGATGTTAATGGAGACAAGATTGGGCAGAATTGGAGTGATTGAATTAGTTGTTGTTGTAACAGGATATTGATGACCCGTTTAATTTTCTCACTTAAAACTTAATGATACTTAATGAGTTTCATTAAATTGTTTTGTTTGATTTTTTAAGTGATAAAAATCACAAAATCACTTAAATAGCTCCTAAAACCACTTGTTTATAAAAGTGAAAATTTTTCACTTTCCACTTAACCAGAAATCATTGGAATTTATATCAATTTCTTACTTCCAAAACTATCCTCACAAATCTAATTTATTTTCAATTTTGTTTTCTCTCACAACCCTAGCCATATATTAATATATTTTTTTCTTCTCACCTTTAGAAATTTTTAATGGCCATATAAAACCTAATTGCATCAAGAGTTCAAGACTCAAACAACTCCATTGGAATCCTTTTTATTTAATTATTTATTTATTTATTTTATTTTATTTATTTGAAGAGAGTTTCATGTCTCTTTTACTTGTTCTTCAAACTATATTATTGGTTGCGTCTACTCTAATGTTTTGTTATTTCTTAAAATGAACCTCAATTATGTTGTTCTACTTTTATACTTTAAGACGAAATATTTTTTTGGATGAAATTTTCTATGCATGATTTCAAAATGTGTGTCGGCATATGGAAAACATTTTTTAAATTATAAATTTTTTTGAATGTTGAAATATTATTAATAACTAAATAATTTTTTTATTATTAATTAAATACTTGTTTAAGTTGTCTTTAATCTGTATATTAAATATTGTAAATATGTAAAAATTAATAGTTGAAAGGGCATAAGTGTAAAAGTATTTATTTTCAGTTATTTGTATCTTTAAAAAACAAACAACTAATCAATTATATTTAGTTTTCAATGAAAAAAAATCAAACATATCATTTAGTTTTCAGTATTCAGTGAAATTCAGTACTATTCACTCTTCAGACAAAAAATCAAACGCAAGAACCTTATACTTGCTAATTGGGATTGCAGTATTAATCATGTCTACAGAGAAGGTAATAAGCTTGCTGATGGTCTGGCAAGCATGGGTCAAAGCATGGCTAATGGCATTGTCTTCTTTAACAATCCTTCCTGTGAGATTGAAAAAAAAAAAAAAAAAAAAAAAAAACAGCGCCTGAGTGTTTGTGGTACTATCATAAGACATGATGGCTATTTTCTCAAATTGAACGGTCGAAAAATAAAATAAAACCAACTTGCTCGTTAGAGCCTTTAGTGCTCTGATACCATTACAAGGATTGAAGAAAGTATTTGAATTGTACAAGCACACATTTATTATTATGATATTCATGTATATATACAGAGAAGTCGTCGAGAACAAGTTTGAAAAGTTAAACTTGACAGCCTATTACGAAATTATAGTGATCCAAATCAACTATACGGCAAAGTCAAATGTGGTGATTGCATAGTGATTGGAGGCTAAGATCGGTTGTGATTGACTGATTTATGTTCTTTCCTTATAATTTCTGTTTTCTACGTGCTTAAATAGCTTTCCAACAGGCAACAATGTCTATTTGGATGTGGGCAAATCAATCCATATAAAAAAAACAAAAAAAAAAAACTTAAATAATAATTAAAAAGTAAAGTATTTAATCCTTTATCAATTAACATAAAAATAAATAAATAAATAAAAAATTGAAATACTAATTAAAAGAAGAAAAAATTGGTTCGAAAAAATTGAATTATTGAACTTGTGCACAAAAGCAAGTGGTGGGGATCATCATTTATAACAATGCCTACAAATTGTCACATATTGTAATTTTGCTTTCTGTCTCCTTTCATTTAATTTTCTCCATTTTTTATATAGCAAAATATACTGTCCACCTCTTTATATAAAAAAAAGAAAGAAAAATAAATAGAAAAACTAATTAACAAGACTTTTTTCATTGAAACGGTAAATTTTATTAAAAGAAGAAGGATCAACAACCAACAGGTAGCTTTTAGCTGTTTGAAATAAAACTCCAGGTGGAAATCATAATAAGTTACTAAATACATACAGTATTTGCTTGGGAAACATTAAAATTTTAAAAATCGTACAAATATCCAACCAAACGTTAAAAAAATATATATGACACAGCACTTGCCGTGCCGTGTTGTGCCAGGCCGAGCCCAATTTCAAAAATGGGCCTCATCGGCCCGGCACAAATGGGCTGTGCCGGCCCACATTGACACCATTAGGTATCAAAGCTTCAACCCTTTTTAATTGTCTAAACATATATTTATATATATATATATATATATATATATATATACAGTCTTTATATTATCAGTTCGAACTGACAAAAGTTATATCAGTTCCTTATATGTGGGCCACTAGATTTAAATACTTTGACTGACAAGTGCATACAGCCAAGTCAAAGTATTTAAATCCAGTGGCCCACATGCAAGGAACTGATATAACTTTTGTCAGTTTGAACTGATAATAGAATTTTTGTATATATATATATATACTTTTTTTTTTTCAACGATTATCCTTAACGGGTTGACACTTTTGTCTCACTGTCATTGCTGCTCGCATGCCTTCCATCTTGACACCGCTTAGCGTTGGACGTCTTTACTGTATCAGAGTAGTATTTTTATAACAATACCGTCTATGTAACAAGAAGAAAATCTTCATCTCTGTCTCAGAAGAACAAATAATCTGGGTCTGACTGAACCCAGATGAAACCAAGTTTAGGCCTTACAAATAACTAACTAAATTTAGCTTAAATATATTAATAACAGTTAAAACACATTTCAGCCATCAAATGCATTTCACAACTGCCGGAATTGTATAATATATAAATAAAAAGTATTTTACATTCAAATTTTTATAAATGATAAATCCACACTACGTACTGCTCGAGCTGTCTGTGGCCCATTTTACGATCACAACTACAAAACGCATGAGGTGCAGAGTAAAAAGAAACCCGCCCAATAAAATCCATAAATATATCACCATATGCATCTGTACGATGTTGGCCATCAGAACAGTGGAGGCCATCACTACATTAAGTGCCAGTGATCCTATTGAAATCCATGAGATGGCAATCAAAATCCACACCAGATATCTGCGCCCAATGGGTAACCCGCTGATCAGCAACAAAATGATGAAACATGATGACATAAAGACAGTGATATCAAAAGCAGTGAACAATAGATATTCTTTTCAATAAATATGATAAGCACACACATATTTATAAGTACATCCATGTCTAAAATTTAAACTTAAAACATTACTATAAACACTCATCTTAATGCCAATAGTACTCTAAATGAAAAGTTTTTATTTTTATTCTGATTAACCTTGTCTATATTCTCTTGCCCCGCATGAAAATACTCAGCTTTGCATGGAGAATGAAAAGCTTAGGGCTGACAACATGCGGTGTATGGAAGCTCTAGGCAATCCCTCCTGTCCCAATTATGGAGGACCTACTGCTGTAGGAAAGTTGACTTTTGATGAACACCATTCGATACTTGAAAATGCTTTCCTAAGTGATGAGGTACTTAGCTCGATTGAATTCTTAATAATGATAAATGAATATCTTATTATTTTCGAAAATCTTAATTTTATCTATTTAATTTCATGCTCTTATTGATCGTTTCTCTGCAATTGTGGCAAAATATGTTGGCAACCTATGGTGACCACTTATATCGCCTCCGATGCCGACTAGGACCACTTGAACTTGGCAAGGTTAACTTTGGTGGGCAACCAGGCATGGGAGGGGAGTTGTATGGAGCTGGAGACCTTCTTATATAGGTCCGTCAGTAGTACTCCAACGAGGCTGATAAGCCAATGGTAATCGAGCTATTTGTTGTGACAATGGAAGCTTAGCATTGACACCATCGGGCATAATTCGGTTCTCTGACTTAAACCTGATGTAATCATTTTAAAATTATTTTAACATTCCTATTTCTAACATTTACTTTTGGAGTTTAAATTTTGAGTAATGCTACATTGCCAAAATCTGATGCCCAAATGATGTGGCAACACTTTAGTCCATTCATTCAAATCATGCAAATCTAATACAATTTAAATGAATGGTCTAGAGTGTTGCCACATCATTTGGGCACCAAATTTGGGCAATGTAGCATTACTCAATTTTAAGTAATGCTACATCGCCCAAATCTGGTGCCCAAATGATGTGGCAACACTTTAGTCCATTTATTAAATCATGCAAATCTAATACAATTTAAATGAATGGTCTAGAGTGTTGCCACATCATTTGGGCACCAAATTTGGGCAATGTAGCATTACTCTTAAATTTTTAATATCAGAATTAAGTTTTTTTTTTTTTTACTGATAAATAATGTTGATAGAATTAGGGTTTAATTAGTTTTTTTTTTTAAATAAAGTGATATAGTTGAAGACATGAGTGTAATTAATATGTGTACATATTATTTAGTTTATTTTTAATTAAACTAATTTGTCCTTATTGGTAAATTCCCATTGGGATATTTTTGTAATTAAAATTTTTATTAAAATATGGGTGTGCTTATCATATTTATGGGTGTCAATATTGGCCCCCATTACCAAATTACCGGAGATTCAGAGAACAAGAATATGTAAAAAATTACAAAAAATAAATAAAAACAAAATTACCTGAGCAGTGGCCAGTGAGCACAGACACAGTGAGAGAGTGAGAATTGAGACTCGAAGACTATAGACTTGATGCTTGAATCAGTTGAATGGAATCGATGGATGAGAATGAGAATATGAGATCGGCGATAGTGCATTTGGTATTTGGTGGAGGAAAAATAGAAAAGGAAAGTGGGTCAAAGCCTAAAGACTAAAGTGTGGGCCAAAGTGGGTCAAATAATATGGGCCTATTTAATTCTCTACAACATATTTTTTGGGCCCATTTACATGTAAATGGCCCTTTAAATTATGGGCCCTAGGCGGCCGCCCCTCTAGTCCAGGCCCAGGGCTGGCCCTGCTTGTCGTTAGGGTTATAAGAAGAGATAGTGACCTGGAATTTGGAAGTGAGGAAGTTTGGTGACGAGACGTCGAAGGCGTAAACGGTGGCGTCTTGGAGGATGAATCTAGGCTTGGTAGGGTGGAGGATGGCCCAGACAAGGAGGATGGTGATTAGGGCAATGAGGAGGAAGATTAAGATTCTGGCGAGGATACAACGGAAGAGTTTTCGATGTTTATGGCCGTGGTTGTCGCCAATGGCGAACCTAGCTAAAGACCAGGTGGGGCACGTGCCCCACCTGAAAAATTTTCAAATAAAAAAATTAGTAATTTAAAAATATATATTGTATATTTAATTATACAATATAAATAAATTTTCATATTTGTCTTCATTTTGTTCAACATTTTATAGTTTTTAATTTTTTTACTTGTTATCATATTTGAAATTTGAATGCATGTTAACTCTATTTTTTTTAGTAATACTACTTTGCCAAAATTTAGTACACAAATGACGTGGCAACACTCTTCTCTATTCATTTAGATTGTATTAGATTTGCTTAATTTAAATGAATGGAAGAGAGTGTTGTCACGTCATTTGGGCACCAAATTTGGACAAAGTAGCATTACTCATTTTTGTTTTGTTGACAATATCTATTAATTCGGGACCGTATATTTGTAAAAGCTTTCGCCATTGATAGGATTCGAGCCGCTGACTTAAGAGTCATTTGCCCAAACCCCAAACTTGTCCATCTACGTTAACTCTTTTATTTATTTATTAAAATACCATTATTCTTATGAAAATTAATATCATATTGAGTTATTTTGTATTCTTAAAGATATGCAATTTTTAGAACTGGACAATTAGTATATAAGTGTGCGTGCACATACAGGCGGTTGTGTGCGTTTTCGTGCTCTGAGTGCATGCATGTTTCTAAAATCATATATTTAGCTTTATAATCAATTTGACAAATAAAAATGGTTTTGACAATATAATCAAATTGAATATTACTGGATGAATGATATTCTTTCACCTAAATATAACAATTTTTAACAAAATTGATAGAAGCTATTATGAAAAAAATCATTAGTATATAAATGTGTGTACGCCATTATAGTTCTAATTATTGTTATTATTAATATTTTTTTAAGTGCCTCATCCTATATAAATTTTTAGGTCCGCCACTGGTTGTCCCGGTCTTTGGCTGACATGGTGATGGTGTGGTGGTTTTGATAAGAGCTTTTGAGAGACGTGTTAGTTCTTAGAGAAAAGAGTGTAAAATGGCAGTATTTTACATTTGTCCACTTGAGTGGCATTTTTGAAGTTAAAACAAAAAGAGTGGGTATTCATTAATGGCAGTTTTGTAATAAAGTTAAAATAAAAGTACATGTGTCATCCTTATAAAAAGCGAGTGAACACACGAGGGTCAAGCTAATTAAATAAATGAAGTAAATTAATAATATTGAACACTCAAAGTAAGGCAAAGTTGGATGTGTCTGATCAAGTATAAATGATCTGGTTTCCATTTTTGTAAAAGATTATATGTTTATATGTATTCTAAGAAGACATGTTAAGAAAGGATTTTTATCGTAATTCGTTATAAAATGTAACAAAATTATATTAATTAGATCAAACTGCTTTTAATACATTCAAAGAATGAATTTGTTCAATTATTAAATTTTTGCCATTAAAAATTTAAAATCCTCTTTAATGTACATATGCTCAAACCCTAAATGATGAATAGTTTGACACTTAATGGCTTTTAATCTAGTTCAATTATTAAATTTTGATGCAAATCAAATGGTTCAATTGTTCAATTTTAATGCATCCTATTTGTGTGACAACAATAAGTGGGTCTTAAAAACAATCAAAACATGAATATCCCCTTTTTAAAGAATCCTGTCGATGTGTAGAAGAAAACCTCTTGTTTTCATAAATATAATATGTAAAAAATTTAAGTGCTTTAATTTGAGAGAAAACCGAAACTAGCCTTCCTAAACATCATACTTTTGTTTTTAACCACTTTTGAATTTTTAATTGTTAATAACCACCTTTTTGAGAAATTACCTCAATACCCACGCATATATAAACCCTAAAAACCCAAATCAACATCAACTACGCACTCGGTTATACTCGTTTATGGCTTGAAACCCCATCAGAAGCAGAGGTCGTTTTCAGCGAAGGAGAGAAATCCTACCATTCGATTTCAGAGACAGAGAAGACAACCCCCACCAGAAGCAGAGGTCGTTTTCAGCGAAGGAGAGAGACCCTACCATTAAGACAAACCCCACCAGAAGCAGAGGTCATTTTTAGCAAAGGAGAGAGACCCTACCATTCGATTTCAGCGATACAGAAGACAAACCCCACCAGAAAAGAAAGGTTTTCAGCGAGAAAGACCCCACCAGAAAACCCCACCTGATTTTGGGTAAGATTCTTCCTCTAATTCAGCCTTTTTGTTCTTTTGATGTTCTAGGTTTTCATTATTAAAATATTTTGAAATAAATTTGGGGTCTTGCTCGACTAGTGTTCTTGTTGCTTTGAATCTTCTAATTTGATTCATGATGGAACATAAATTTGTATGTATAACCAGAATTGAACCATATCCATGAAAAATGGTCAGAGTGGAACATAAATTTTGAGTTTTTCAAAATTATACTTGAAGCTGGCAATTTGCATTTGGCCCATAAATTTTCAGGTAGTAACACGATCCCGAATGTTTGGAATTTTGAAGCTGGCAATGTTTGGATTGGATTTTTCTTGTTTTTAATTTGGAGAGTATAAGATAATTCAGATGGTATCCATTTGAACAGTTTAGTTGAACTAGGGGAACATTGAATCTTAAGTCTTGATATCTGTGTTAATATACCTGATTCGTTTTGATAGAGCAATAAGTTAGAATGCTGGTTATGATTTATAGATGGCATGACCTGCCAATGGCTTTTCTGGTTTGGTGTTACTGAAGTAGTTTTATTTATTTTTTCTTTTATGAAAATACCATATCTTTATACCTTTTGTTGATGGCATTTGGTATGCTTAACATAAGGTACATATGCCTAGTATGTTAGAAGAAGTTGACTATTTTGAAACAATAGTATTCAGGTCCTTATCTTGGCAATGATGAAGTCTAGTTGGATGTAGAGAAATAAATTTCCTTGAATTTAGAATAGTTTATTGATCTGAAGCATGAGGAGGAAGAATTTTAGGCCTAGTAGTATTTTGAACATAGAAGTAACATGCCATATAGTAATTGCCAATGTGCTTATTAGAGCATAAGTTGTCCCTATCCATATGCTTGTTACTTTTTATTTGCATTTGATGATTATAGTGTTTAGTTCTTTTGTGGAGAATGATGAGATGCAATACATACATGTTGTAGTACTGCAATACATACATGTTGTAGTTGACTCTAAATTGCGAGTTGTAATGAGTCAAGAATTAATTCAAACTTAGGTGATAGGGTCTCATTCGTCTCTTTCTTATTTGGCAGTATACACTTGTTCTAAACTTCTAATGCTTGATTTAATTACATTTTTCATGTTCCTATATATATATACAAAAAAAAAAAAAAAAAAAAAAAAAAAAAAAATTAGATATGACATGGAAGAGACAGGTGAGCAGCAGGTCATGGAAGAGACAGGTGAGCAGCAGGTTGAGGATGAGCAGCAGGTTGATGATGAGCAGGTTAATGCGCAGGAGGGCGAGGTCGAGGTTGAGGATGAGCAGCAGGTTGAGGATGAGCAGGTTAATGCGCAGGAGGGCGAGATCGAGGTTGAGGATGAGCAGGTTGATGCACAGCAAGGAATAGAAAACCATAATGATGAGGAGCAGTAGATCATGGTAAGACGTAGTCAGAGAATTAAGAAGCTAGCAACAGTGGTTCAACATGAGCAGGAGGTTGAGGATGAGCAGGTTGATGCTCACCAAGGCGTTGACAACCAGAATGATGAGGAGGGGGATGTGATAAGACATAGTAAGAAAATTAAGAAGCTAGCAGCAGTGGTTCAAACCCCTTACACTATCCCTAGGTTGGTGAAGGAGTTGGTTTATGTGAGAAAGAATTCCAAGAGAAGTTGAACTTATTAGAGTAATTTATTCCTGGAGAATTACAGATGTTGTTGCATATTATATATATTTTGGATGTAAAACTTTATTCCCAGAGAATTCTCTATGTTGTTGCTAAATTGTGTTTTTGAAATTGCTAATTCTATATATATGTGATATATAATAATATTTTGTCAGGTTTTGTTTATGTTCAAATGGCTCTAGTTTGTTAATTGATAAATTTCATGTTTTGTTTGTTACGTGGGCAAGTTTTTGTTGATTTCAATTGTCTAGCATAAAACTTGAAATCATGTTATAAATCTCCAGCATAAAACTTGAAATCATGTTTTAAATATCTTGAACAAACTTGAAATCACGGTTTAAATCTCTGCCACAAACTTGAAATCACTCTATGAATCTCCATTAAATCAGATAGATACTCCAAAGTGCCTCCAACTCCCAAATTTTTATTTTTATTTTTTATGATTTCAAATTACTATAGCTTGACCTGAAACAGAACTTGTTATTTGAAGACTTGGCCTGCAAGTGTTTAATTGATTTTTGTTTGAAAGCTTGTTATAGATGATTTTATTTCTTAAGAAAGTGTTCAATTGCCAGCATAAAACTTGAAATCATGCTTTAAATCTGTAGCAGAAACTTGAAATCATGCTTTCAATCTCCAGCATAAAACTTGAAATCATGCTTTAAATCTGTGGCATAAACTTGAAATCATGCTTTCAATCTCTGGCACAACTATAAATCTTCTCGGAAACCAATAATTCAGATGTCAAATAGTTTAACATGATAAGTTCATACATGATATAAGTTCATACATGATAAGTTCATACTAAAATGAGTTCATACATGATAAGTTTACAATAATGAGTTCATACATGATATAAGTTCATACATGATAAGTTCATACTAAAACAAAACAAATACGGGCATGGTCAACAATCACAAAATGACTAATGATGCGGCCATTGATGTTCAATTTTGGGGCAAACATCTCTCCAATGACAATGGCACTCACTTTACGGAAGTGTGACTCATAGGTGTCCAAACTACATGTGTGGCTATGTGTGAATTTCCTGACAACCCAATATGTTCAACCATCCCTACATGTGGCTCTAAGTGCGAAATCACATTTGATGTCATTACAACTAGCCTCAAATCGGGACTTTGTCGACCGTCTAATTCTTGGATTAAACTTCTCATTTAGAGCATATTTTCTAAACTCATTCTTCAACTTTTGCTTGGTATCAAAAATCCGTCCTTTGAAAAAAGGGCCCACCCTTGAGGTAGAACATGCAGTGCTGTTTGTGCTAATAGAATATTGGTCTACAAACGGAACAACCCAACGAGATGGTATAGTATCACATGTCTGTCCGTATGCACCACATTGCCCCTGATTTTGCCACTGATTTTGCTCCTGATTCTGCCCTGTATTTTGCCCCTGAGTGTTTGTGTCTACATATGGTTGCTAAAAACTTCTCGCGATTCATGAATCTCATCACCATCCAACGAATATGAATCATTAGCATCTACTACTCTCTCTTGTTCATCGGCAATAAATGTATCTTGAATGCCATTGTTACCATCCCATATGCCATTGTCACCATCCCATATGGGAACCTCCGGTCTAAGTCTAAATTGTTGGGTAGTAGGAACTAATTCCATTGCAAATGGAGGAGGAGAAGGTGCAACATGGACTCTAATTGGAATCGGTGATCTCCGTGGAGGTACTGCTGGCTGATCCCTAACATCTCTTGCAACTTTCTCCACCAAATCAACATATACCTCTGGAACAACGGTTTGACCAAGCAAAAGGAATCTCACATCACTGTCATGTTGTAATCGGTACTTTCGTTGACCACTCTCTGTCTTAACCAAACTGGTTATGATTACATTATATAAAGTTCTATCAAAATTGGTGACTTGGTATACCAAGTTCTCTAACTCTAAATATTTTAAATGAATCGACACCACCTCAACAAATGTATCACCACCAACATATCGTAAGTCATCCCATTGCCCACCACAGTTGATTACCAGCCTATAATCCATTTACCTGGAAAAAAAAAAATGAATTTTAAGTTTTTCATAACAGTTCCAATTTTTGTAAACATTTCACGTTTTCCATGGTATAAAACTTGAAATCATGCTTTAAACATTCCAAGTTTCTATACTACATTTCAAGTTTTCGAATCTGTGAAACTTGAAATCTTCTGGAAAAAATTGAAGTTTTATTGAAATCGATTCTTCACCAAAACACACATAAACTCATGCATTAAAGTTAAACCCATGTTAAATTAACTATTTGCAACTCAATTAATGAACAAATGAATGATACTTACCGATTTAGAGCAAACTAGATTATGAGATGAATGATATTTTCTTCAGGAGACTTCGTAAAATCTTCAAACCGATTATGACATCAAACCTTCGTGAAATTTTCTTCAGGCCAACAATGGTGTGGCCATTGGTGTTTGATTTGCAGGTCGATGATGAAGAAAGAATACAAGGATGAAGAGAACGTTGAAGAAGACAGTGAGAAAGAGAAGTAAACAAAACAAAATAGAATAGTTACTTTAGGGGCATCTTAGTAATTTGTGGACACCCAATGAATTTTTTTTCAAAACATGGTTATTAATAATTAAAGTTATGCATGTGGTTAAAAAAGAATTTCCAATAAGTAGAGTGGCTATTTTTGACAATTTTTACCTTTAATTAATGTAATTTTTTTTAATATTATATTAATTTGAAGTTTTTTTAGAATGAAATGACTTAAACCTAGTATCTAATAGTATAGGTTAGTGATATACCAGTCCCATCAACATCATCTCGTCATTTAATGAATGTAGCACATTAAAAGAATAAAAACTATGTCATTTTTAGATACAGTAAAAGTCTCATTTATCGTATGCCCACAAAACCGTAAATAGTGAAGAACTTTCAACTCCAATTCTATTCAATTTATTTTGAAGAATTTTATTCAAAATTGCTGATGAGAGCTGGCTTGAATATATATATGATAGTTTTAATTTAACTGACACTTGAATATATATTTATTATTACCGAGTTAAAAAAAACATTATATTATTCTTAATTGATATTTCAGTATATCATTTTCAATTCTTTTTTTCGAAAAAAATTAGTATTATTGGGTTGAAAAGTAGCACAAAATTAATAAATGTTTGGTAGCACATCCAAAGAAACAAGAAAACAAAGATAATTAACAACAAACGGTAAGGATTATTAATTTATGTGTACTTATAAATCTATATGTAATTAAACTGATAAAATGATTTTGGTGGGAGAAAACTCATCACACATGCTTCTAAAATGTGTATGATGGGACATCAATCCAACAATGTTATATTTGGATGTTGGCACATCAATCCATATAAAAAAATAATAATAAAATAATAATTAAAATGTAAAGTATTTAATCTTTATCAATTGACATAAAAAAAATGAAATACTAATTAAAAGAATAAAAAATTGGTTCGAAATCAGGTTATTGGAAGTTTGAGAAGCACTTTTTTTAAAAATATATATATATAGAGGAAATATATATATGTATATATATTACATAAATTTAGGGTTAGGAGAAGGTGTGAGGAGTATACTGCTAGACAAACCACATATGTTATATAGAAGCACTTAGTACTTAATTATTGCATTGTGGAGATATTAAATATTAATTATACTCCATCTTTTTTTTTTTTTGTTTTACAAGGGTGTTTGGGCCAGTTTTCATGCACTTCGACTAATCCATTGGGCCGGTCCAGGGCGACTTCCACGCCAGGCCTAACGAACTCACAAAGGAATTACCTCCTTTGTTGCCTGGCCCTAAGAATTTGACACTAAGGGGAATTGAACCTGTGACCGTACGTCTAACCATACATCACATGTTACACCAACCCCGGAGGTTTAATTATACTCCTTATTGAATAGTCAATGGTTTGGAATGTTTGCTGAATAACTACATTTTGAGTTAGATTACTGATTGATCTTGTCAATCCCACAAACCTCTAACCATGTCGATTTTAAAAAAAAAAAAATCGACATGGTTAGAGGTTTGTGGGATTGACAAGATCAATTAGTAAAGTACCGCCCGTAATACAATTCTAACATTTTGAGTTAGATTAGATTCACATGATTAATACTAAAATAAAGAAATAATTGAATTAAATCCAAATATAACTTATAATAGTCAATTGTTTTGAGTCATTTAAATTTGCTCTCAAATTTCCAGTGAGATGATAATGGCTTTGCGGTTTGGAAATGTTAATTAGGAATTTTCTTCACATTTGGAGGAAGATAAAATTAATTTCAAGCATACAACAGCAAAGTTATTTAATAGGTAACCGAACAAAACAAGTATGAAGGTGCAATATTTAAAATAGTTTAGAGAATTTAAAAATAAAAGCATAAAAAAGCTAAGTTAATAAAATCCACCTTTGATTATATATCTTCGAATTTTTTGCTGTAGGTATATTGTTTAAATTTGTTAATGTTAATATATTCGATTCATTAAAGCATAAGAATAATTTGTATTAATTTCTTTTTTAATTATGCAACATATAAATTGATCTTCGGTGTGAATATAGATTTCACAAACTAAACGAGGTAATCACCGATTGAAATAAATATATTATGCTGCATTGTTAAATAGAATCATAATTTTCACGTTTTTTTTTTAGTTATTACAATTAATTCGGGTTTTTGAGAATAGGAATAGACTTTAACACAACCTCAACCGTACAAGTGTGAGAAACGTACTACTCGACCAACCTTTAAAAGTCAAATAATCTTTAACTCAAAAGAATAAAAATTCATAACCGTAAAGAACTCAATCGATTTATAATTTAGATTATAAGTGGAGTAGTGATATTTGCACCCCTTCAAAATTGTATGTGCACCCAAAATAATTATGTTTTCAAAAATTCCAACATTACTTTTAACTAAAACTTTTAAAATGATCTTTCAAAAAAAAAAAAAAAAAAAAAAAAAAAAAAACTATTAAATACAATTTCTGTTTTTTTTTTTTAAAAAAAAAACTATTAAAATGAAAAAAAAATCTCATAAATCATATTAATACAATATTTAATATTTAAAAAATTTTAACAATAATTATAATTAGTAAAAAATAAATAAAGTTTATAATATCTTTTTATTAAAATATTAATTAAAACTTTAAATAGTGATTATTTAAAATAAAATAAAAAAATAAGAACAGAAAACCATTTAATCTAATTAAATAAACTAAAATAACAAATTTAATGAAAAAAAAAAGAAAAGCAGAAGAAAAGATGGGGGAGGTTGCCGAACTGGAGGTTTCCAATTCTTAAATAAATAAATAAAATCCATCCCATATCTGGCAAGAGGTGGATCTTCGATCTTCCATCCTTTTTTTTTTTTTTTTTTTTTGAAACCATCTTCCATACTTATGTTTTTCATTTTTTTAGCTTAAATTTATATCTTATTAAAGTAATATTGTTTTTTCAAAAACCATAAGAAAAGACATATTTGTAATGTGTGGGGGTGTGTTTACAAATTATAATGTTTGAATTTTTATTTTTTGTTTTTATATTTTCTTTTTACAATCCAATTTTTTCTTTTGACACTCATTTTCTAAATACACTTCATACTACAAACTTTAATTTTTTTTAAAAATTCTAAATACACCTCCTTTTTTCCAAAATTATCCGGTTTATCTTTTAATACTCCTATTAAAATTACTGTTTATAATTTTGCTTCAAAATTTAAATCCAACATGTTTATAATCTTATTTTCCATGTTATGTAAGAAAATATATATTCAATATATTTAGAAGCTACTTTTAGAATCCAAAACTAAAAAACCCAGTTGAAACTATAATGCATTTGACAACAAGCCAATGGAGAGTCTGAAGGTGTTTGAGAAAAATATAAAACAGTTTGTTGTAAAACATTAAAGAGGAAGAAAAATAAGGTTGGATTCTAAAAATTGGTTTGTAGTGTCTTTAGAATTTTTTGTCCTTTTTAGTAAATTTAATTAAGGTTAAAATTATCATTAATAAAAAAATTAAAATAGAGTTTAAAAAGATATTTACTATATTGTTAACAGTATCATTCATTTTTTTTTTAAATGGGTGCACATTCGGTTGTTTAGAGTTCAAAACTTCAAAAATCGCCACTTACAAGTGTTTATAAGGCCTCTTTGCTGCCGCTATTATAAGAGAAAGAATATATACAACCGGGGTCGCGGCCCCGTAGTGAAAAAAAGAAAAAAAAAACACGTGGGCCCTATGTATTTATTACGCGGGTCCCACATGTTTTTTCATTTTTTTCCACTACGAGACCGCGGCAGTGTTGCAACCCCGGTGGTACGTAGTAAAGCTCCTATTATAAACTGCCCCTCTAGGCCTCTAGGCCCAATTTATTTTTTTAAATTTAGCTATATTGTTTTTTGTTTTTACCCCATAATTTTTGTTATTTACATTTATTTTAAAAGAATTCTTACCATACCCCCATGTCACCCTAAATTAAAGAAGCTGGTTTCGCCTCTGCGCCGGCCCCAAGAATTCAAGATTTTAATATCATACAAAATTGAAAAGAGATCAATAATTATGCAACCGGGCTTCTTTTATTATGATATGCTACTTGAAACAACTAGGTGAATGCAAAAATGATTATTTTGATGTTCAAGAAATCCCACTAATCTTCAACCAATAATAGGCAGAAAATAATACTACTACTGCTACAAGTATTTTTAAAAGAAATTTATATAAATAAGTAAAAGATTACGGTGTCTGATTACACTGCCAACCCCGCCGTGTATTCAACACCAGTCGATGGCAACCACAAGTCGCCTAGAATAAAATTGGCCACAGTATAACTATCGGCGACAGAATCATTCAATGATGCATGATATCCCGGCCACTTTACGCGGCGTGACAAGTCTGCCCCAGGCCCAAAATTCATGTATTCACCGTAGTACAATGTGTCCAACGCGAAACCACTGGTGTTCCACTCCAGCCAACCCTCTGGTCTTATAGCGTCACTAATGTACGATTGCATTATAATTGTTCTTGAATACAGCTTCCAGGGTCGACCGAGGTACGATGATGTGGTGTTTATTGAACTCAGGAGGTCTGAATCCGCCGAGATGTTGCAGAATTGGATTGAGAAACCTGCCGTATTATTCAGCTCCATTCGGCCATTAGCTGTTATTGTGTTTTTCTGATTCGGTAGGCCTCTCCTGGCAAGGATATGGCACTTTTGGAACACTGCTGTGGCAAAGCCAAAGATGAAATCGATTGTGCCACTGATTTTGCATTCGCGGTAAAACTGGCGTAGGGAGTGCGGATAGAGCGAATCCTGATAGCCTCTGATCTCACATCGGAAGAACACGGATAGGTCTGAGTTGGATCGGAGTGCTACTGCTTGTTCTTTCACTGGTCCTGCTGTGTTCTCAAATGTTATGTCTCTTGCAATGAATCCTCTTCCATTAACAGCTGTAAATTTCACAAAAAATGTCAAAGATTGCAATGCAAATCAGTTTTTATGCTCTTAAGAAAGAGCCAAGAATCAGTAGGACAAGAGTTGGTGCCAAAATCTTGGTTTGTGGCAGCAACCGGGTAACCTTAGACTAGATATATTACTATAAAGAGAAAACAACAAGGTAACAAGAGTGGTCCAATCTGGAAAATTATTTGTTCCTCTATATTCCACTTAGAAAATCATTAATGCACCAAGTGCACTGGTGAGTGATGCACCCGACCACCGAGAATGAGACATATGGCAGGACAAAACTTATGTTGTGCATATGTGTCAGCCACATATCTCATCCTCGGTGCACCACCCAGCAGTATACCCGGTGCATTGAAGATTTTCACATCCTCACTAGGCAACAGTGTATTTCTACGGATAGCAACTCCTTCCCATACACACACATAAACCAAACTGCAGACTTATTAGCTTGAATTGAATCAAATAAAACTAAAATCATTAATAAAAATCTGAAATTTCAGGCAATTCCTATGGAAAGAATGACAACTATCTCCAATTATTACTAATCTCCAACTGTATCTATTATGATTAATAATCAACAGGTTCACAGTACCACGTGAGCTAGCTAGGGCACCTAAAATAATGATTCCTTTGTCTTGAAGTCAAGAAATATATCATCTTCCCTTTGTCTTTACTTTACAATTATACTGGTCCTGTTCTGTTTTTTTTTTTTTCCTAGAAAGTTGACACTATTTCGGGTGAGAGATCTCTCGGAACCTAACAGGAATAGGGTCGGGTCAGAGGTCTGTCGGTACCTAATAGGATTAGGCTTTATACACGCACAACCTACACTTTGCGATTTAATGGTTCTGCCATGGCTCTTATTCTATGTTATTCAATGAACTTAATTTATATATATATTCTTTGTATCAAAATTTCTAATATTCAAAAATAGAAGAAAGAAAGAAAGAAAGAGTCCAATTAGCAGATATGCTTACCAAAGGTGGCTGATCTAAAAGTGGGCCAACCATCAGCATGATTTCTATCACCAGAGATGATAGTGGCATTCATTCCATCTCCAACCATCACAAGATTCCATTTCTTCTTCTCGATTTCAACATACTCTTTGTACAAACCTCTTTTGATATTAATTACATGCCTTGTCATACTATAGTCTGGTGATGCCAACACTGCATCCATTATATTTGTGAAATTCCCAGTTCCGTCTGCTGCCACTACAACATCTGCTGGTACCCCATCTACCATCAACAATTTCCGGTCATCGCGCTTGAACCAGGCCGGAAACTGCCCTTTGTTAGTGAACTTTTTGCCTGATTTACCCCCATTTCCACCACCACCGCTGCCGCCACCATTGCCGGAGCCACTTCGTATGCTGGATTCGGTTGAATTGGAAGTGGGTTGCACCATTGTGAGAAGTTCTTGGACCAATGAATTAATTTGGTCAAGGCTACCTGCCACTACACTTTTTACAATACCATTTGTACCATCAAATCCATCGATGCATGTCTCCTGATTCGCTAGTGCTGCACTCAACCAACTTCTCAAATCTGAACTCAGATCACCGCTGCTGTTACCTGTAAACCAATTAAGATTTCTCTTTATCAATCTTGGATCATTAAAAAAAAAAAATTGCACCAGCTAGTCAACTAATCTTTGTCCTGACTTCGAACACTTAAAAATAATACACTGCTGTTAAAGACAGTGAGAGTGAAAAAACTAAAATAATTAATCTCAAACCCTGATTACAGAAAATCTGACGAGGTCAACTCCCTGTACATTAAATCACTTTCAAAAAGAGAATGGCAATGCAATCAGAGCAGAGCTACAGAGATGTCCCCTGAGTCTAGACACTGAGAGCAACATTAACAATTAATGAAAAAAAGCTAGTGTGAATTGCAAGTTTTTCAAAGTCTTTATGTTTAAACATTCATTAAATTTCCACCAAACAAGAGAATATGTAATATGTTACCGTTGGGATTTTGAGAAGCAGAGGCGGACCAACTCAACTCATCAGCAGAGAAGTCAAGCAAATCAAGACAGTCATTGATAGCATTTTTGAGTCGAAAGTCTTCGAACATATTAGTGAAACCAGAAACAACAGGAACCGCCTGTCGTATGGCATCGATGGTGGTCGTTAATGAAATGAGAAACGAAGATGTGGGAACTTTCAAGCACTCATTTTGTAAATAATCTGAGCTAGAATTAGCAAATGTTGGGATAGAAAAAGAAAGAAGAGTGACCAAGAAAAACAGGAGCCCAATTCTGGAGAGTATCTGCATGTTTAGTGATCGATGAAGAGGTGGTGTTGTATACTTGTATATAAAAGGAGGACTGGGATGGGTTGAGTTGGGGTTGGGCAGGTGAGGGAATTAAGGAGGGTGTATTGGATTGAGATTTTAATAGACAATTTTGAGGTGTAAGGATTTTATGGATTTCCAAGACTATTAGGATTATTAGGATTGTTAGGATTATACTTTTAGGATTATTAGGATTATATGGACTAGACTTTTAGGATTCTGAAAGAGTCTTTGGACTTTATTTATAGACTATTAGGATTATCTAGACTTTATTTCAAGACTTTTTGGACTTTTAAAAATATAGACTTTCAAGAGTCGATTGTAGTATTCAATTTTCTCCCCAAGTTCCAGTGCTCTATAATCTTGTTGAGGGCAGTCATTGAACAATAAAAATTGAATGAGAAACATGTATAAGCTATGAAAAGAAGTAATAAAATTTTAAAATACCACCAACCAACACATAACCTTTGGATTTAAAAAAAAAAAAAAAAAAAAAAAAAAACATGTATCTAAATTTTATAGAAGCATGGTTTTATGCGAGGTCCATATCTTTTTAACTTGCTCAGGCAATAAATTAATAGAAATGGAGACCATCTTCTTTTGTTTTTGAACTCAATCTACACAAAGGACAATATTATCAGTAATTGACCAACTTTTTTTATCATATATATATATATATATATATATATATATATATACATATATATAATCAACTTCCTCTTTATGGAAATCTAGTGGTGGTGGTGGGATCATGGAAATCTAGTATAAAACTATTTTTAGCTCACAGAGGCATTTTATCAGTCATTTGGTACTCGACTTTCAAGTGTAGTTTTATCCTGTCTTTTACATGTTTGACCGCCACATTTTTTTTTTTTTTGGCAAAGTTTATTCAATAATAATCAAGGCAAAAGTTAGAGCCAAAAACCAACAAAAACGACTACAATCGCACAGCCCCAAAAGAAAAGCAAAAGCCAAAAAATACAACAACAGGGCAAACAAAAAAAAACAACAGAAACAACAAAAAAAAACCCACAATAGCAGGACAACAAAACAAAGACCATAAAACAAGACAAAATAGAGGAAACAGATAGCAAAAGCAACCGTTGAAAGTATATCAATACACCCACCAAATATCTTAAATCAAATAAGAAGTCTGGAAAGTATTGAGGGAGAGAGCAAGACAATTTTGGGTTCAAGCCATTTTGTCATGAAATCCTAAACATCTTGATCTCAATCCAATACCAGTAGACAATTTGCTGCCTCTTGAAAGTCTAGATCCAATACCACAAGACAATATGAACTTTTTAAAAAAATCTTAAAAGTCTTGATCGAATACCACCAGATTTATCTAACTTATTAAAAAGTCTTAATCCAATACCACTAGATTTTTACTTCCCCAAATTGTCTAATAAAATCTTGAACCAATACACCCCCCCTAAAGTGGAGGTGATGACAAATTGACAAGAGAAAATTCTTGTAGTTGTTTTTTTTTTTTTTTTTTTTAATCGATTGAATTGGTAAGTAATCAATGGCGATAAAAATAAAAAAAAAAATAAAAATAAAATAAAAATAAAAATAAAAAGAAGAGCGATATCAACTACTGTTTACACAGTAAGCACAGTTTGAAAAACAATTAAACAAATCATAATACAGTAGTAGTAATGTTGTTGGCAATCCACTTATTGCCTATTCACACTCTATCTGTAATAATTTTTTATTAATGCTAATTTTATTCTTAATTAAATTATTAAATAGAAAAAAAAAAATTCAGAAGACACTTGCACACAAATTTTACTTCCTCTAATCCAATCTCTTTAACATTTCATAAACCTTAAACTATATAATTTTTTATATATATATTTAAAGATATTTGATTCTAAAGTGACAAATAATATTATTATACAGTTAGAAACAAATTTTAACTATGAACTAAATTATTAATCAAATTTAAATTCATAAATTTTTATTTTTATTGTAAGAAAAAAAAACTTTTAAAATTGAGTTTAATCTTCTTAATATAAAATGGAGTTAGAGAAGAAGTCTGAAAAAATTAAAATTTATTTACTTACAATTACTTCCATTGAATTTGAAAAAAAAAAAATTCGAAATTTGTATAAAAAACAAAGATTTTCCAAATACATATTTTTATATAAATAAATAAATGAAATATCTTTAGAAATATGGTATAAAACAAGTATGATCTTGTAATATATAAAATAGTTGAGAAAATTTAAAAATAAAAGCATAAAAAAGTTAAGTTAAAATAATTCACCTTTAATTTATAGTAATTAAAAAAAAAAAAAGATTTATATCTCTACATATTTATATCTCTTAATGTTAATATTTATGATTCTTCAAAGCATAAAAATAATTCGTATTAATTTCTTTTTTAATTACGTAACATATAAATTTATTTTCGGTGTGAAATGTGAATATAGATTTCACGTTTTATTTATTTATTGAAGCATTATATAAATTTAGGGTTTTTAAAGATATGGAGGATTCGAACCCACAATTGTATAGTGTATGTGTGATGGGTATAACATTGGACCAACAGGTGACATACTTGAACACAACCTCAATCTTTTAATTGTGAGGAGCGTACCATTTGTAGGTTCAATGATCTAATCTTTAACACAAAATAATAAAAATTAAGGAACTCAATCGATTTATAATTTAGATTATAAGTGTTTCTATGTTGTCTTTGCTGCTGCTACTATAAATTGGCCTCTCCAGTCTACAGGCCCAATTTATTTTCAAAAACATAGTCATATTTTTATTTATTTATGTTTTTACCCCATATGTTTTGTTATTTATATTTATTTTAAAAGATTTCCTGTCATGTTCCCAAGAATTCAAGATTTTAATATCATACAAAATTGAAAAGAGATATAAATACTACTGCACTACAAGTATTTTAAAAGAAATTTATATAAAAATGGAAAGATTACAGTATCTTGTTACACCGCCAACCCCGCCGTGTATTTAACACCAGTCGATGGCAACCACAAATTGCCTTGAATAAAATTGGCCACAGAATAACTACCGGCAGCAGAATCATTCAATAATGCATGATATCCTGGCCACTTTACGCGGCGCGACAAGCTTCCCCCAGGCCCAAAATTCATGTACTCGCCGTACTCCAATGTATCCAATGCGAAACCATTGTTGTCCCACTCTAGCCAACCTTCTGGTCTTATAATATCACTTATGTACGACTTCATTATAACTGTTCTTGAATACAGTTTCCAGGGTCGACCGAGGTACGTTGATGTGGTGTTTATTGAACTCAGGAGGTCTGAATCCGCCGTGATGTTGCAGAATTGGATTGAGAAACCTGTCGACTGATTAGGGTCCTTTCGACCTTGTGCTGTTATTGTGTTTTTCTGATTCGGTAGGCCTTTCCTGGCCAGGATACGGCAGTTTTGGAACACTGCCGCGGCATTGCCAAATATGAAATCGACTGTGCCACTGATTTTGCATTCACGGTAAAATTGGCGCAAGGTGTGCGTATAGAGCGAATCCTGATAGGCTCTGATCTCACATCGGAAGAACACCGATAGGTCTGAGTCGGATCGGAGCGCTACTGCTTGGTGTTTCCCAGGTCCTGCTGTGTTCTCAAACGTTATGTCTCTTGCAATGAATCCTCTTCCACTAACAGCTGTAAATTTCACAACAAATGTCAAAGATTGCAATGCAAAATCTTGTTTTGTAGCAGCAACAGAGTAACCTTAAGACTAGATAATTTCTATAAGTAGAAAACAACAAAGGTAACCAGAAGTGGTCCAATTCAAGAAAATTATTTGTTCAATTGTTCCTCTACACAAACCAAACTGCAGATTTATTAGCTTGAATTGAATCAAGTAAACCTACAATCATGAATAAAAAATTTCAGGCAAGAATCCTGTGAAAAGAATGACAACTGTATCCAATTATTACTAATTTTATGATTAATAATAAGCAGTTTCACTGTACCACGTGAGGGTCTCTAAAATAATGATTCCTTAGTCTTGAAGTCAAGAAATATATTATCTTCCCTTAAGTCTTTACTTTACGATTCTACTGGTCCTGCCCCCCCTTTTTTTTCTAAAACTAAGATGTCGGTGTGTGGCGTCTATCGAAACCTAACGATATTAAACTCCATACACACAGTCCAAAATACAATTCTATGTTATGTGCAATGAACTAATTAAACTTCTATGTTCTTTTGTACAAAATTAATTTTTCTAAAATTCTAAATAGAAGAAAGATTAGCAGATATGATTACCAAAGGTGGCTGATCTGAAAGTGGTCCAACCATCATCATGATTTCTATCACCAGAGATGATAGTAGCATTCATTCCATCTCCAATCATCATAAGATTCCATTTCTTCTTCTTAATATCAACATAATCTTTGTACACACCTCTTTTGATATAAATTATATATCTTTTCATACTATAGTTTGGTGCTGCCAACACTGCATCCGTTATATTTGTGAAATTCCCACTTCCATCTGCTGCCACTACAACATCTGCTGGTACCCCATCTACCATCAACAATTTCCGGTCATCGCGCTTGAACCAGGCCGGAAACTGCCCTTTGTTAGTGAACTTTTTGCCTGATTTACCCCCATCTCCACCACCATTGCCGGAGCCACTTCCAATGCTGGATTTGGTTGAATTGGAAGTGGGTTGCTTCACCATGGTGAGAAGTTCTTGGACCAATGAAGTAATTTGGCCAAGGCTACCTGCCACCACACTTTTTACAATACCATTTGTATCATCAAATCCATCTATGCATGTGTCCTGATTAGCTAATGCTGCACTCAACCAACTTCTCAAATCTGAACTCAGATCACCACTGCTGTTATGTTTACCTGTAAAACCAAGATTTATCTTTATCAATCTTGAATCATTTGATTAACATTAAATCACTTAAAAAAAGAGAATGGCAATGCAATTAAAGCAGAGCTACCAGAGATGTCCGCTGAATCTAGATTCTAGACTGTGAGAGCAACACTAACAATTAATGAAAAAAAGTTAGTGTGAATTGCAAGTTTTTCTAAGTCTTTATATGTATACATTCATTAAATTTCTACCAAATAAAAGTAAATGAAGAGAATATGTAATATGTTACCATTGGGATTCTGGGAAGCGGAGGCGGACCAGTTCAACTCATCAGCAGATAAGTCAAGCAAATCAAGACAATCGGTGATAGCATTTTTGAGTCGAAAGTCTCCGAACATATTAGTGAACCCAGAAACAACAGGAACCACTTGTCGTATGGCATCGATGGTGGTCGTCAAAGAACTGAGAAACGAAGATATGGGAACTTTCAAGCACTCATTTCGTAAATAATCTGAGCTAGAAGAAGCAAATGTTTGGAATGAAAAAGAAAGAAGAGTGACCAAGATAAACAGGAACCGAAATCTGGAGAGTATCTGCATGTTTAGTGATCGATGAAGAGGAATGACGAGGAGAGGTGGTGGTGTTTGTTTATAAAAGGAGGAGTGTGATGGGGGGTTGGGTGGGCAGGTGAGGGAATTAAAGTGGAGGTGATTACAAGAGTAAATTCTCGTCAGTAGTTTTTTTGTATTATTTGAAATCTGGTCATCGGAATCCAGCTAGATCAACCACTACCCGCATAGTTGCGAATACAACTTCAGCCGGCCCTCAAGAGCATAGCTCGGTTGATAAATGGACAAGTTTAGGGTTTAGGCAAATGACTCTCAAATCAGTTGTTCGAATCCTACCAATGGTAAAAACTTCAAAAAAATACATGATCTAAATAGGTGAATATTGTTTGGTCTGGTCCGAAATACAACTCTAATCAGATCAACCGTTGCTAGCATGGTTTGGAATACAACTCTCACCACCTAGGAGTGAGTTTAATATTGGATTGTATTGTAATTGTGGTAAGTGTCGGCGGCTTTCTGCATTTCTGTTGGAATCCATATCATGGGTGTCATTGGTTCTGGTCTGGCGATTGCTTTCGCTCCTTCTCTGTTTTACAAGAATCTAATTCTACTTCTTTTTTCTCAACAAGAATGATGACCTCCTTATCGTATCAATTTGTCTGGTTGGATTATCAGATTCTTCATGAATTTCAAGGTTAGCTGTTAAATTAAGGGATTGAGATTTCTCATGTGCTGATTTTAAACAATTAAAGATAATGTAATGTAATTAAAAATTATAGAAGTAAAAAAATAAATAAATAAATAAATAATTAGACATCCATTACAAATATTATTAGATCTATTAGGCATTGTTTGACACACCCTTGGACAATTTTAGTCTAAATCCAGTGTTTTGCATTGTTTTGGAAGATGGGATAACTAGTCCCAAAAACAAAATAGTCTCATAAACATGGGATATAACCAAAATACTGACCCCACCAATGGGAGTGTAACACGTGGACTTTACATTATCTCACAAATTGGACCACATGCTACACTCCCATGGGTGGAGTCACTATTTTAGGTACTAAGAGCATCTCCAACCATACTTCCTAAATTTTTGCTAAATTTTAGCTATTTTAACTCAAATGCTATTTTAGCTAGCAACTATTCATGAGATCACTCCAATCATACTCCCTAAATTTTTGCTAAATTTTTGTTTTAAATTGTATTTAAATAACCATGCTCTCATGATATCATTTTTTCAATAACAAAATCAATTTAAAAATATTAAAAAATTAGGAAAGAGAAGATAGGGAGCTCCCTACATTTGGAGAGCCACAAAGAGGCTCTCTAAAATAGGGAGCTATTTAAGAAGCCCCTTGGAGTGCAAAAAAGCTAAATTGGCTCCTTATTTTAGCTAAGGAGGCCATTTAGGGAGCCCCTTGGAGATGCTCTAACTCCAAGCATTATTCATATAACAATACTCCCTCCACCCGTCTTTATGAGTTCTAGGACTATTTTTACATGGACCCATCGTAATTAATTCATCTCTCTTTTCCACCACCAACCCCACCATTCATCTCTCTCTTAGAACTTTGAAGAAATCAAGCAAATGGAGATCAATGTTTTGCCATCAAACTACAAACTTTACGGAATTTCTGTTAGAGTCTATTAGGATCAATCCGTTAAAAGTTTGGCAAATCTATGGCATCAGGCGATGAAGAGATCAGAAGAGAAAGAATTTTCATTTGAGTTCATGTGAGGGTTTTATCTATAAAAAAAATAAAAATAAAACTTTCATTTTCTAATTGAAATAGAAATCCGATATTATATTCCAAAAACATTGTTGTGTATCGAATCCCCATTCAAAAGGGTTTTATCTTAATCTGAACTATAGAGTTGTTTTCGAAGAAAAATTGTTGTATTTTCTCCTATTGTTTAGTTCTCGTTATTTTGACAGGAGAGATGGTGAGGCTAAGCAAACCAAATGAGCAAAAACAATATAATAAATGAATGAATTATGCAATAACCAATGATCTGGGTTTGTCAAATTTTTGATGATATGAGTTTGTCAAGTTTTTGGATCTGGGTTTATCGAAATAATGTGTTTATATTATCAAATTCAAATTATTATTATATTTTCCTTTAAAAAAATTATTATATTTATTCCAATATAATGTTTCACCAAACAAAACATAATATTAACTCAGTCCAGTCCCATGTTTCTCTAACACAGCATAGTATTAATTTAGTCCAGTCCAATCCAATCTCATCTAATCCCAGTCTCATCTCAGGTGAGGTGAGGAGAGGAGAGGAGAGGATCCTTGTCCCTTAAGGACCAGGTTCCTCTCCTCACCTCACCTCATCCTCACCTTTTCCTCACCTTTTCAAAGCATGTGATTGGTTGTTAATAAAGTGTCAATCACATCTTAACCATTTATTAATTGTAATGCTTATGTGTCATAAGATTAAGTGAGGTGAGGATGAGGTGAGGTGAGGAGAGGAGAGGAGAGGATCCTTGTCCCTTAATCAAATCCAATTCCATGAAATAGTCCAATCCAATCCCGCACACTAAACGGGGCCTTAAGGAGTTAAGGTCAGTATATAGATTATCACATGAGGAGATGATATTTATTCTAACTTAAAAGTGTGAATAATTGGGTCATTCTTTAGTTAGGAAAAAAGGACCTTCTAGCTAGAAAATTGTTAAGTTTTTTTTCTAGGTAAATTATGGAATGACGTGAGTTACAATTTACAAATCATTTATTGGTTTTTATGATAACTTTCATGATGAATTATATATGACCTTGCTTTTCAGTAATATGTTAACATATATGAAAATTGTTAACTATAAGCTTTAATATATGAACAAAGAACAATACAGACTAAAGTTCAAAAGTATTTAATTTCATCACAAAATTCAAACTTCAAGTTACAAGTGGCTGGATACTATTATGCATATGTACACAATAAATGAGATATGTTTACTTTTTCACTATTCTTACTAAATTGAATAAAGGTACTCAGATATCATTTATTAAATGCATTAATAAATGTGTATTTTAATCGCTTTCTAATGTGATTTGATGATACTATCTTTTAATTAAGTCCGATAAAATCATAGGTTTGAATCGTCGTCACTGCATGTGATATTTCAAAAGATATATATATTGTTCATTTAAATTTTTATTAAAATTTGAACATCATCGGATGGTGGACGTGGAACTAATAATTTAAGTTACCTGAGTTTGATTTAAACAAAAATACATATAAAAAACAAAAATTTACGGTAACCAAAACAAAAATGTGATGATAATTGATCTCTGTATACAAATATTCAAGTTATCCTCGACACGATTTTATTTCACAGTTTTATATTTTGAAACTCATTATACCAAATAAAACAGTTGAATAACAATTAGTTATAAATATTCATATTCATTTAGAACATATTTTATTTTGTTAATGATCATCAACCGTAAATATTTATGTATTTATGATTCATGAAATTAAGGTAGTTATGGTTAAGAATTGTTATTAATACCACCGCAAAGACTTGATGATAAAAGACGCCCATTCTGCTAATATCTCCGATTCAAGTAGGGGCGGATCTATTTGCAAAGTAGACTGGGCTAACTTTTTTAAAAAAAAAATTCCAAATTAATACATATTTACATGTTTGCCATTGAATTAGAGTCATTCAAAATTACCCTTACTATACAAATCTATTTACCAGTCTAACCTAACTAAACACAAAATAAGATATGGTGTTTTATTTGTTTATTTATTGCTATCATTTTTTATTGTTTCCATTCAATCTTTTAGGGTGTTAAATGTAGAATAATTTAATCACACATTCACACCAAATGTAGCATAAGATGGAGGAAAATTTTTCTTGCAAATTGCTTGGTTGTCTACGTAGAGAGAGATTACAGATATCATCGACTTAGATTCCATAATAGACGAGTTCATGCTATGAAAACTTGTAAGACAAAATTAAGATAGTTCATTATTGTATTGGAATTTCATGTTTGTTTCTTATTTAGTCTTTATCTTTTAAAAAGTTTATGTATTATGTTTAGAATATAAATTTTGTGGGGTAAGGTTCATTAAGTCCCCTCCTATCTAAGTGCATATTTAATTTTTAATTAATATAATTTTGTTGTGTTGTCGAAGTTCATTTAAAAAAAAATTATAATTAATTTAGCCCCCCCTCCTATAATGTCCTGGCTTTGCCCCTGGATTTGAGTCGTCGCACCACAAATGTTATATACATATGCACATATAAAAGTTATTATTCATAGTAATAAATGTTGTTGAATTATAAAGGAAATAATTCCAATTACAGGGCTGGACCCGCATCATGTTGTTCTGTCGCTATGAAAGGGAAGAGTGAATTAGGAGGACGTACATATGCATGTGTTTGGCTCCCTGCCGTTATCATCATCCTATTAACATTTATTTTAGTCATGTGCAATTGTACTAGCACTAATTCATTGGATCCCATTAGAATTCCAAAGTTAAACGCGTTTGGGTGAGAGCAGTACTAGGATGGGTGACCTCCTAGGAAGTCCTCGTGTTGCTCACCTTTAAAAAATAATAAATAAATTAATAAAATAAAATTGAGTCCTGCATTTTTCCATTTTTAATTATCCAAACTCAACAATTTTAGCTGTCACCTTTTGCCTATTTCATTTGTAATAAAAATGACACTCTTCAAGATTAAACACTACACAAGAAGTTCTATTGCCGGAAAAAAAATCTGATTTTTTTTTTTTATTATTATTGACAATCGATCCGTGTACATAAAATGGTGAGATTAATTAATAAACGCTATAAAGTGTAAATATTCATTATTTAGTGTACACATTTTGTATATTAATTTCAAAAGTTGAATCTCAAATATTAATAATTGTTACTTAGAATCAACAATAGAGCTTTGAAAAGATTATAAGGATGTTATTGCATGTAGAGTAAGTTTTTATGAGCATGATAACCAAATTAAAAAAAATTAAAAAAAATAAAAAAAATAAAAAACTTAAATAGTCTTTTAATTTCTTTCAAACAAGTTTTTATTTTGGGCAAATTGCACTAACTTACCCTGATTATATGCATAATTGAATTAAAACCAATGATCTTTATATAATAACATAAACATACCCTTGACCCGTTGACTAACGGTGGTTAGTCAACCACAAAAAAGGGAAATGCTAGTTTTGCCCTTTCCCTTGCCCTTGTATTTGTATTTCGAGAATAATAAAAAAACCAAAATAATTAAAAAAATAAAAATAAAAAATCAAATAATTAAAAAATAAATATTGTTGATCTCCAGTAATGGATCTCTATGAATTTATGACTCATATCTCCGTGTTACATTGTTGATGTTTAATCAACACAGTCGAAATACACATCATAACAATTAAACATCACTAAAACAACCCAAAACCATAATTATTTAAAAAAAAAGAAAAAAAAATGCGGATCGGACTCCTCCAAATACATATCGGGTCTCTTAAAAAAAAAATGTAGGTTGGTTCCTCCACTGGAGCAGATTGCTACTAGTTTTCCTCCATGGAAATCCGCGGAGGAGCAGTCCGTGAAGGAGCAAACCGCTCCTCCGTGAGGAGTAGATCTGCTCCTGGTGGAGGATCGATCTTCTCCTTCACGGATCTGCTCCTTCGTGTATTTCCATGGAGGAAAACTAATATTTGGTTCCAGATAACATCTCCCCCAAATATCAATTTGAAGAAATAAGATGGAAAGACGAAGGAGCATATTTGCCAAAAACATGCCTATCTCATGGAGAATAAATCATTTTGAAGAAACTGTATGAGTGAATCAGTGATGATCTGTTTGTTTAGGTTATAATTTTTTTTTAACTCATATGTAAAGAGTAAAGACAAAGATAAAGCTGATATGAAAGTCATGAATATGAATTTTTTTTTAATTAATATTCAATTTTCATTTAATTAATTGTTTAGTTTTAATTCATTTTAAATTTTTAGGATAGACGTGGCGAGATGTGATTGGATAAATGTTTTTCTTTTTTCATTTATTAATAATACTGACTAAAAAGATTTGTCAAAAAAAAAAATACTAACTAAAAAGACAAATTTACCCCTCTCCCATTATTGACTAATTGTGGTCAACCGTTGACCACTGTTAGTCAACGGGTTAGAAGGTATGTTTGTGTTATTATGTATAGATCACGGGTTTTAGTGCAATTATGTAAATAATTAGGGTAAGTTAGTGTAATTTGCCCTTTTATTTTCAGTGCTCTCTATATGTGAGTAGGTTTGTGTAATTTTATATCAAATTAACCAAAACATTGATTAAATAAATACTTGATATAAGATTTCATAAGATATGATTATGACTTCTAGCTTTCTTGTTATTGAATAATGAACCTTTTTTTTAGGGGGCAATTAATGTTGGAATTCATATCTTATAAAAATAATTTTGAACACGGATAAAGGTTGATTTTGTGGTATGCCTCTCACACCTATACTATTAAGGTTATAGGTTCTTAGTCGTGTTTCTATCTCCGAATCCCACATTAATTATAATACATAGTTTTCTTTTTTCTTTTTTTTTTAAAAAAAAAAAAACAGTAATATGTAGTATTTGAATTTAGCTACGCACATGCATCCCAAATTTAGGAAGAAAAGAAATTAGTAACAAATTTTAAAAAAATAAAAAAATTATAGCTTGTCGTTTATATACAGGGTATTAAATAATGTAAAACCAGTGTTGCAGAAGTCGGCGACTAGAGCCGACTAGGCGCCGACTAGTCGCTCGGCGGTGGTCTACCGCTGCGATTTGTTGGCAGTCGGCTGAAGTAGGCGGCTGGGGTCAAAGTCGATCATAGTCGGTCAAAGTCGGAGTAAGTCGGAGTAAGTCGGAGCAAGTCGACGCGGCGGTCAACGACTAAAGAAGTTGACTTTGACTGCCGATCGATTTTTTTTTTTAAAAAAAAAAGAAAAGAAAAGGAATCCAGGGTCTTCTATCTTCTTCCGAATCTTCTCCTCTCCTTCGTCGCCGTTGTCACCATCATCGTCGCCGCCGTCTGTCGAAGCAGATCTTCTCTCTCGCCGGTGGAACCTCTCTCTCGCCAAATAAACACCAACAAACATAACTCACTGAGTTGAGTTATATATTTAATTATTATTTAAAAATTATAAGTGGATTGGCTGGTACATTGTACTACAGCTATATATGGCTTGTACATTGTACTACAGCTATATATGGCATAAGTGGCTTGTACATTATGCATAAATGGCTTGTACATTGTACTTTATACTATATTAGTTATTGTTGGAGTTAAAATACATTGATAGTTTTAAAAATACACTAATACATGGATTGTTTTAAATTTAAAAAAAATTCCGGTTGACTGCCGATTAGCTTCCGGCTGGCCGGCCGGTCGACTTCCGACCATCTACCTAGTCCCCGACTAATCCCCGATTAATCCCCCTAGGCGCTAGTCGGTGGGTCGCCGCCCGACTAGCGCCTAGCGACTTTTACAACACTGTGTAAAACACGTTTTTTTGGGTAACGTTGATTGTTGCAAACTTGCAACGTAAGAATGTACAGGAAAAATAAGGCACCGCCAAGGGATCTTTTTTATTGTTTTTTCAAAAGGCATTAAAAGCTAAAGAGATTGGCTTTAAACTTTAAAGTGGGGGACTAGACTACGAGAAAACGCGTTTTAATTTACAGCTTGTTCATGCATGCCCTCCATTTCTTTTTCTTCTTTATCAAACCAAATAAAGAAACGCGGTTTGTGTATAAGTTAAGGACGTCCAATCACAGTCAAACATTCATATTGGATATGGGTATTTGTTAATGTGGGGCTGTGGGCCTACCGTGAATGTGTGGCTGTAGTTGAACGTCTTAAAATTATAAAGTCAAACGATCATGATTAGAGAAGTATTATATATAAATATATATACAAATTATTAGATACAGTATGATTTTTACGTATTTTTTTTGTGAGATTCTAATTTTGACCGGTATATATCAAACTTTGAATCTATAATGTATCAATATAAATCAGGATTCCGTTTAAAATTTCGTATCATAAAGATGTAAATTGAGATCCCACATAAACAATGTATAGGATCTCGCACTTGATGATAACTATTATATAGCTATCAAGTAGTCCACCATGCACGTCTCATGTTTTTTTTTTTTTTTTTGACAATAACGTCTCATGTTTTCTATATATTGTCGGTCCATCGTCACCTATCCCAAGGCAACGACTCCTTTGATTACTGGTTTTTTATTTAATATCACATTAATGTTATCAAAATGACAAAACATTAATCTACACTTGGAGCCTCGCTTGCAAATCTCACTGCTCTCTCATTATTTGTGCAATTTCAAACCACGCACCAATATCACAATCAATGTAGCATCATCTTCTTTTAAGTTTTCATGCAGGAAGATGTCATTTATTTTATTTTATTTTTATAACCGATTAATTAATAGATAATGTTAATCCGTGTCTTAAAGGTACAAAATAAAACACTAAAAAGAAAGTTATAATGCATTTATTGCCTTGTTTATGTATTTATTATGATTAAGGATAATAAATATAATGTATATTTCCTTTTACAGTGTATTTATGATACATAATGTTAACGCTACACTGAATTAATTAATCAAATCTCTCAAATTACAATACTTTTTTTCTTTTATCTTCAAGAAGTAACAACAAAAGCAAAAGGCAAGCAAAATCTTTTCGTGGGGCACTGGGACCTATATGCTAGCTATTATTGGCTTTTGGAGATCACTATTCACTAGGGTGTGTCAACTTCATTATTGATCAGTCAAAATTCAAAGATTTTTATTTGCTTTTGGCTTCTATTCTATGCGATTTGTCAAGAGCTCTATTAATTTACACCAAATCAAAGAGAATATTTACTATAGACTTTAGAAAATGTAATAAGAGAGAAACACAACCCCGAATGCTATAATCAAGAATTTAAGAGTACACATGCATGTTTAATAATAGTTTCATAAATTTGGCGTTGTACTCGATGAATCTGATAAGACTGGTTTTTGATATTTTTCATAAATTTGTTGTACTTCATTATCAAAATGTCTAAATCACATTTAAATTGCAATTCCCTGCCAGACCGGTACTGATGTTGTTGATTCCATATGTTGAATAAGTAAGAAATTATGGATAGCTTAACAATTAATAAATAATAATGGGGTCTAATTTGCGAGGTAGGCAGTGGGCCCAAAAAAAAAAAAAAAAAAAAAAAAAAAAAAAAGAGGTCATTTGCCAATTCCAGTTCTTGACGTACTTACTAGAGATCCACCATATATATATATATATATATATATCTTTTATGAAGAATTATAATAACTATTACAATACGATTACCGTGACACCTATGTATACTTATACAAGTAATAGGGTATGTATGTATAAAAGCAGCATTGTTTTTATTTCCACACATGAGAATCAAACATATTTTCTAGAGCGGCAATCAGTCAATGGTATGGTACTGTCTGATTGTCTGCAGTTGTTAATTAAACCTTGCTCTTGGTAGGGATCCCTAGCCATTGTTTTGATTAGGTCAAGCCCAACTTGACGGTGGAGATATAAATGTCCACTTTCTTTCTATAAATAAGTAGGCCTATTTTTTCAACTATACCTTGTTTAAGGTTTCAACACCATTAATTTTCACCTATATGTATACCCCTTTAATTAGCTTACCCCATCAAAAGTTTTTAAAAGCCCACTTATAATTAGCTATTACTCAAAATATCATTTCTATTAATTTTATAAATATACCAACAAATTAATATTTGATCAAATAATTAAAACAAAAATTAGAAAATGAAAAAAAAAAAAAAAAAAAACAATAAATATGCACCCTACAATAAATATATGTAGGGTGCATATATCATCACTCTTAATTTTAGGAAGGAGATTGTTTTCTATAATTTTTAGTAAGTAAAATACATATAAATAATTAAATATTATAGTTTTTGAGAGAAAAAAATTATTTCTAAAAAAAATATTTAATACATTTTGTTTTCCTAAACTCCAAATCAAAGGTCTAAGGACCACCCAAGTGCAAAAATCAGTTAGCTTAGGCTTTGACTAGAGGGATCACAGTTAAGATTTGGGCCAACCAGACGGCCCAGATAAATTATCTAGAGAAAGCCCATTTGATGGATCATCATAGTGTGCAGCCGACCTTGCCCGAGCACGTCACAACATATTCACGACGTCGTTTTTTGTTTTTGGGCACAGAAACCGGTCCAGACCTAATTATCCAGATAAGCCCATTTGATGGATCATCGTATCCATATATGCGATGTGCCTGAACACGTCACAACCTGTTGACGAGTCATTTCTAGTTTTAGCGAAAAACGGGCCGAGCCCAATTTTTGAAAACGGCCCAGGCCTAGATTTGCTTAGAGAAGAAGGCCATCTGATAGTGGTGACATGCCTGGTCACGTCAATACGACATCGTGTCAACGAAGAAGAAGAAGAAGGGATTCAGTGTCTAGCGATGCGGCGAACGCTTTACAAGCCTAGATTCAACGAAGCAAGTACAACCCAGTTCAGCTAAAACTCTTGTGAGGTGATAAGAAGTATGATGAAAAAATCAGTGAAGAATAATGAAAAATTAATTATAAAAAAAATGAACGATGTTAGAGCAACCCCAACTATTAATAGGGAGGCTGGCATGGAGCTCGTCAGGCCCGATCCTCTCTGCCGGAACACTTGCCGGCAGCCAAGGGTCTCATCTTCCTCTGATCGGTGTTAGGTTTAGTCGGTTAGTTTAGTCCTCCTTGAGAGGTTTTGTTACTTTTTAGTTTAATTTCAGTCCTCTTTGAGAGGTTTTTGGTTAGTTGCAGTCCCTCTGTGAGGGTTTGTGGGTTTGGTTGTTATCTCCCCGGTGTGGGAACTGTAGTCTGGGCTGTGTCTCGATGTGTTATCTCGATGACCCCAGTTATAGTACCTGCCTGGACAGGTTATCCAGTTGTTGTAACTTGTGGTTACTTCCAATCAAAAAAAAAAAAAAAAAAAAAAAAATTAATAGGGAGGCTGGATCGGAATTTTCTCCAATAACCTCCCTATTTCCCTCCTCAAATTATTTTCCGGCCAAAACCTCTCTAAATCTAAGGAGAGAAGGCTTTCTCCATATATATATATATATTTTTCACTTCTCAATTAAAATGAGTGGTTAAGATGAGTTCACCTCATTGATATTCAATGGTCTAAATTCAAATATTCAGCATGACAGGACCAACCCCGACTCTTATCTTGAGTATAAGGGAATCCTGTGAAAATCTTATCTTTTTCTTTTACTGGTGGGCTTGAGTTTGAGATTTACAACCCAAACGCCTACATACCCTATACTCACTAGGGATCAAAGCCCTCGTAGTTCATTTAATTCATACTAACCAACAAAAATACAATCTGGAAATTCTTAGCTATAGAAAAACTTTTCTTAATTTCCTTCTGAATCTGTATTTCTTATGCTAAACTTAATCCGTAGGACGCATTTCTATATCTCTTTCTGAAATATATCTAAAACTATCCCGTAACATAAGCTAAGAACTAATTAAATATCTTCTCTTTAAAACACATTATTCTTAAAATACTATATAATATAATAAAAACTTTTTCTGATTTTATAAAATATAAAATATTTGATAATCTGAAATTTTTTCTATACTAATCATAATTAGTAATACATATAATCTGAAAACTCTTTATCAAACTAGTACTCAGGGGAATATCTCACGTACATGGCAAAGCATCTCAATGCACACACAGAGTAGGGAGAAATGCATAATCTCACATACACGTCGATATCTGATTAATCGTGTAGAGTAATATATATATATATAATCTCACATACACGCTAATCAAACGTGCAAAGTAATCTCACGTACATGGCGATATACCGCACATGCAGAGTAATAATCTCACGTACACATGTAGAGAAGCCCCAAAAGCCACTACACGTGCAGAGAAGCCCCAAAGGCTTATAATTTGAATCTGATACTGCTGGGGAGGGTACTTATCTAATATCTTAAAATCTGATTAGTCTATAAAAACTCTTTTAGTTTTCTAAATATACATATATAATCTTTAGAAACACTTTTCTGAAAACATGAATAAATATTCTTTTATTTTCTTTTCTGAAAATCTCATAAAACACTTGAATTTGAAAATCTGGAAATCTTTCTGAAAATCTGAAAATCTAATTGGAAATCTTTTTCTAAATAAATGAATAAAAACGATCCACTCATAAATGAATAACTGGAAATCTTTTTCTAAATAAATGAATAACTGGAAATCATTTATGGCGCGTTTACTAATCAGTAATCAAACTCAGGAAAGGGAATTAAGTTACTGATTTGTGAATTCCAGTGTTTACTAAATTTTTAGGGAATTAAGTTATGTGGACCCCACTGTCAAATCAGTAATTAAGTTACTGATGGAAAAGGAATTTGATTCCCCCCACCCACCCTAGGAATCAAGTTCCCTTTCCTGATTAAAAAAAGTAATTCATATATTTTTACTAAAATAACCTCACCTGTAATAATTATTTTAAAAAGAAAAGCTGTCTTTTCAGTTTCCACTTTATCGTTCTGTTTTAGGGATTATTCTCTGTCATTCTTTTTTGTTCATCGATTTCCTCTGAATCTTGCTACAGGTATGCTTTTTTTTTTTTTTAATCTTAAATTTGTTGAATATATGGTGTTTCTTTTTCTCTTTTTGTCAAATCTGCTATTGCTGTTTATTATTATTATTATTATTATTATTATTATTTACGTGAAGCTATTTGCTATATGTATATATTTTTCTATATTTTTTTTTTACGTGAAGCTATTTGCTATATGTCAAATCTGCTATATGTTCTGTTTTAGGGATTATTTTGTCTTGTTTAAGTTTTTTTTTTTTTTTTTCTTTTCTTTTTACTGAAGCAGTAGAACGCAGACTCGCAGACGCAGTACCACATATATATATTTTCTCTCATATATATATGCTGTTCGCTTAAGTTTTTTTTTTTTTTTTTTCTTTTTACATGAAGCTATTTGCATATTCATATGTATATATTTTGTTTTGCTTAAGTTTTTTTTTTTCCTTTTTACTGAAGTAGTATAGTATAACACAGTATTACATATTCATATATATATATATATTGTTTTGTTTAAGTTTTCTTTTTTCTTTTTTCGTAAAGCATGTATTATATATATATATATATATATTTATATCGCTGAAGGAGGTCTTTTTTGTTTTGCTAGGATGCCCTGTTTCTTAATTTTTTCTTGGTTGTCCTGTTTCTTGCTTGTGGGTTTTATGTTTCGTTTGGCTTTTGTTTTCTGTTAGGCTGCGTTGTCAGCTCTTATTTGTTGGTGTTTTCTTGGTGGTCTTCATGGCCCCCCTTTGAATATATTAGCTGTTCAAATATATATATATATATATATATATATATATATATACTACAGTGACTTTAATTATTATTATTTTTTAATAAAGTTATCTTAATAGATTTGTATCTAATGTTCATTTTACATATGATATAGACAAATGGCTCGCTTAAGTTTATTAAGAAGGAAGAAATTGCTTGTTACGTTGAACACTTTGGTCATCATACTTCGAACTATATTAGCTGTTTGTGCTGCTAGTTATGCTTATGCAAGCTTATATTATGAAAGACAACTCAATAGTCAACGTACTGTTATAGTTTTTAACAGATTAGTACAATTCACTACAAGAAAATTGTTATTTAGTAACTAACTTTCTATAACTATGTAATAAATGGTTGCAAAATGTTACTTTTTGCAACCATTGTAACGTGGTAGTTGCAACAAAGACAAATCATAGATCAAAATCATTTTGTAACCAATTTTTATGAATTGTAACTAAAGATTTAGTCAAGGAAAGTATATTTTGGCGACTATGTGTAATTTAGTTACAAATGGGTGATTAATATTTTGGCACATTCATTTCCCTCCACAGACATATGTTTTGAGACTAATATGTATCTTTAGTAACTATAATTTTAGTTTGAAAATGATTATTTCAGTGACTATTAAATGTTGTTGACAAAGAGACAAATAAATTTGTGCGCCATTCTTTCCCATCAAAAATATACCTTTTGAGACCAAATATAAGGCATTAACAACTATAAATTTAGTTACACAGTAAGTCTTTTTGTGACTAATATATTTAGTCTATAAATAATATTAATATATATATTTTTTTTTTTGCATATTATTCGTGACTATAATACTAGTCGGGAAATAAGTTTTTCCACTACTAATATTTTTAGTTGCCGAAGGTTAAAAAACATTGTAGCGTCAATCTTTCCCTCCAAACCAATACTTTTAGGACTAAATAGAATGCATTAACAACTATAAATTTAGTCACACAATAAGTTTTTTTGCGACTAATATATTTAGTCGATAAATAATATTAATATATATATATATATATATATATATATATATATATATATATTTTGCATATTATTTATGACCATAATTCTAGTTGGGAAATAATTTTTTTCCACTACTAATATTTTTGGTTGCCAAAAGTGAAAAATATAGTAGTGTCAATCTTTCCCTCAAAACCAATACTTTTTAGGACCAAATATATTGAGTTAACAACTGTAATTATAGTTGAATAATTAATACTTTGTATCTAGTAGGTTTAGTTACCAAAAGGGGACAAAAGTTACACAATACGTTACAGTAAAATAAAAAAAAATTAAAAAATTAAAAAAAAAAAAAAAGAAGAAAAAAAGCGCTTTCCATAACCATTTCATGATTAGCCATAAAATAAGTCAATGATTTTATAACTATTTTTATATTATTTATATAGTTGCCAAAAACAATATTCCTTACAACTAAATATAAATTACAAATAATAAATCAATTTAAATAAAGGCAAAACAAAATATCAAGGATGGATGACGGTTTTAACTATAAATAATTGTAATAATCTTTTTTAAAATGTTAAAAAGTAATTTAAAATTGAAGGAGGGAAACTAAAAAGTTAAAATGAAATTTAAAACTAAAAGAGAAAAAAAAAGAGTTAAAAGCGAAAGAGGAAAACAAAATGGGTCCCACCATTACTATTAGGTTTCTACAAGTCTCCCAAGTTACAACCCTAACTTAAAATTTTTCAACTTCTTAATGCTTTTAGAGTTGGTGTGGCCGTGTAGCCCTCTTTCCCATCTCAAATAATTTTTATTTTTTTATTATTATTCTTTCACCTTCTTCCTCGTCATCTTCTTAATTCCTTGTCCTCTTCTTATTAATTCTTTGGTTCAGGTTTGTTTTTTTTTTTTTTTTCCTTTCTTTCTTTTATATTTGTGTTATATTTAATCATTTTTATATTGTCATTTTATTTTCTATTTCACTAATTTAATTTTATATTATCGTGTTAAATTTGATTCCGTGTGATATTAATTTTAGCTTAAGAAATTTGTGTTATGTAATAATTTTTTTTTGTTTGATTGTCCTAGGTGAGGTATACAAATAAGATCGATAATTTTTTTTTTTTTAATCTTTTTCTTGATAAAGGTTTGTTCAATCTCATTATTTCTAATTGGTGTATTTCTTCTTTTGTAGTAAATGAAATTTTAAGTTTGAAGTATGTAGATGTTTTGTTTTAATGACTTTATGAACATTTAATTTTTTTCTTTTTTACTTTTATGTTTGTTTTGCAAGACATTTAAAGTGAAGAAATTCTTGGGATTATTTTCTCTCATATTTCTACTTTTTTTTTTTCTTTTTTTTAGTAAGGGTATATATAGTTAAATTTTGGGATACATATATATTCTTGTAAATGGAGTATATATTTCATTGTATTTGATAATGTAATTATTTTGTATTCTTGTAAATGGAGTATATACTTCATTGTATTTGATAATATAATTGTTTTGTTTTATTAATAGAATGTGTTTATATTCAATTTTATTGATTTTGTGTAATTATGAAAGATCATTGAGTTGTATTTATATATTTGATGATTTATTCAAATTCAAAGAAAGTTTTTTACCACTAACTAAATTTGTTATAATTCAAATAAATATTAGTCAAAAAAAAAAATCGGTAACCAAATTGTTGTTGCAAAATATAATTTTCATGGACTTTAAAAATCATTGGCGTTAAATAGAACAATACTTTTACAACCAAATATTTGGATGTAGAAACTAACATTTCGTGACTAAATTTGATTAGTTGCAAAATAATTATTAAAATACAACCAAATATTTGGACACAGAAAATAACATTTCACGACTAACTTTGTTTAGTTGCAAAATGACTATTAAATTTATTTGGTTGCGAAATGTAAGTTTTTGCATCCAAATGTTTAGTTGGAAAGTACCATTATTAACTATTGTTTTTGATTTTTTAAAATCTTATGCGACTAACACATATACAATCTACAACTAAATAGATGGTTGCAGAATGTGTATCTTTCTGTAACTAAATGGTTGTTGGTTGCAAAATCCTTTTGCATCCAGCCTACCACTACTAACAGGTGACCAAAATAAATTAGTTGCGAAAAGTATTTACTAACAAAAAATGTACTTTACGTGATAAATAATTTAGTGACAAAATATGCTTTTTCTTGTAGTGATTATATAGAATGACTTTAGAGAGTGATGTGATATGTGTAGCACAACTACGTATGGATAGGCAAGCTTTTAATAAATTGTGTCATTTACTTACTACAAGAGGCCAACTAAAAAGGACACGTAATATGTCTGTGGAGGAAATGGTGGCAATATTTTTACATGTTCTTGCTCATCATGTTAAGAATCGCGTGGTGGGTTTTAATTTTAAGAGGTCTGGGAGAACTATTAGCAAATACTTCCATGAGTGTTTAAAAGCAGTGATTAGATGTCAAAAAGAATTTTGGAAGACACCTGAACCAATACCAAACAACTCTATGGACCCAAAATGGAAGTGGTTTAAGGTAGGTACAATTTAAATATTAATAATGTCAAAATTATTGATTATAACACTTTATGAAAATATACTAATATATTTGTTAAATGTGATATAGAATTGTTTAGGGGCTTTAGATGGAACATATATTAGGATACAAGTGCCAGAAGTTGACAAACCAAAATACAAAACAAGGAAAAATGAAATTGCAACAAATGTATTGGGAGTTTGCTCCCAAGACTTGCAATTTATTTATGTTTTACCTGGATGGGAAGGTTTTGCACATGATGGCAGAGTTCTTAGAGATGCCGTGACTAGGAGAAATGGATTAAAAATCCCACAAGGTAACAATAAGTATTTTTAATTTTCCTAGCAACTAATAAATTTTAGTTTTTTAAATTTAAGCGAAGTAATATATTTATTATACTTGAACTTTTTAGGTAATTATTATTTGGTGGATGCTGGTTACTCCAATGGAAAAGGATTTCTTGCCCCATTTAGAGGTCAACGATATCATCTTAATGAATGGAGAGATGGATATCAACCAACTACTCCACATGAGTTTTTTAATATGAAGCATTCAAGTGCTAGGAATGTGATTGAAAGATCTTTTGGCTTATTAAAAATGCGTTGGGCTATCCTTAGAAGTCCTTCATTCTATGACTTAAAAACCCAACGTCTCATAATTTCAGTGTGTTGTATGCTTCATAACTTTATTAGAAGAGAGATGTCTATTGATGCAATTGAACAAGAATTTGACAACACACCAGTTGAAGAGGATAATATTGTGGACAATGAAAATGACTACATTAGTAGAGTGGAATCATCCAACGAGTGGAATACATGGAGACACAACCTTGCTGTAGAAATGTTTAATTCATGGCAAAATAGAGAATGAGGAATTGAAATTCACATTTAAATTGTATTGTACTTGCTATTTGAATTAATTTTCATGAACTACATATATTGTATCTTTGAATTATTATTTGCAAGTGGATTTTTCATGAACTAGTTATATCTTTTAGTGTGCAAGATTTGCTTTCTTCAGGTTTCATTTATGGTTGTTTATATATTTATTTTTGGTTTGTTCTCTCATAGTAAGACTCATTACTGGGCGTTTTTTTTTTTCTTTCAATAATTTACTTGTTTCTTCTAAAACAAATTGTTCTTCTTATATTGATATGATATATATATATATATATATATATATATAATATGTTATCCTAATTTCTCATATTTAGTATTGACATTGAATTGGCTTGAACTACTACTTCAAATACTACTTGGATGACAAATTCATATACATTGCATTAATTTATTACTCATGTATACTACTGCAGTCATCCATATATTGTTGCACCGGTTTACTTTTTATTTATTTGTTGTATATAAAATTTTAATTATTTTATGAACTTTTATGGCAATGTAAACTAGGATGACAGAACCTAACACAAATAATACACACAGAGGGAGAGGCATGAATAAACATTTTTGGACAATCGCAGAGGACGCTATTCTTGTTGAATCATTATAAGAACTGAATCAAAATACTATGTGGAAAGCAGACTGTGGTTTCAAAAATGGTTATTTAGCTCAATTGGAAACCATGATGGAAGCCAAACTACCTAATTGTGGACTAAAAGTATCTCCACACATTGAATCGCGAGTAAAGACATTGAAAGCCAAATATTGTGCATTGCATGAGCTTTTATCTCAAAGTGGCTTTGGTTGGAATGATGAACATATGATGTTGATGTGTGAAAAAAATGTGTATGACGAGTGGGTAAAGGTAAATCAATAACTCTCTTGTTAACAATTTAATTTATTTATTGTTAACATCATCGTATTTTCATATATAATATATATGGTTTGCAGAAACGAAAAGACGCGAGTGGGTTGTTCAATAAACCTTTTCCACACTATTATGCACTAGGTGAGATATATGGAAAAGATCGTGCTACTGGTGTGAATGCAGGTAATGCTGCAGATGATGAGGAGGAATTACAACAAGATGATGCAACTGATCACGAAAATGTGGAGTCCTTTATAGATTTATTAAATGGAAATATAGGTGGTCAGAATATGGAATTTAAATCTCAAGGTACTGAAGACTTTGAAATATCATCTTCCCAACCACCAAGTGCTCAACGTCGTAAATCCACAGACAATAATGTTGCTGTTTCAAAGCGTGCTCGTACTGTTAGAAACAAGGCAACTAATGAAATGCATAAGGATTTTAGTAACATGGCATCTGCTATTGCAGCAATGGCACCCAAGCTTGATGGCTTAATTAATGTTTTATCATATGAGAAGGAGGTGACTGACTTACAAGCTAAACTTAAGGATGAGTTGAACAATATGGAAGGATTGAGTCGACTACAACTCTTTCGAGCTACAAACATGTTAGCTAAAGATCATGACTTGCTGAGGGTGTTCTTCACCATGTCTGCTGAAGAGAAGAAGATATATGTTATGGATCTCTTAGAGCATGGGCTGTAATTTTGTATGTCATTGTCTTTTGCAGCAGGATCATTGCTATCTTATTATTTAGTTTTATTGGCAATGTTTTAATGTTTAATAACATTTTAGATCATTTATGTACTTTTGAGACATGTTTATATTTTTGATATTTTAGACTTGTTTTTTGTTTGACAATCTTTTGAGACCTAGTTTATAATTTATATATATATATATATTTTTTGTTTTCTTTTATATAATATTTTAGACTTGTATTGTGAAAGCTAATTGTTGCACATGTCGAGTTATTTTGTGTTTTAATTTTTGAGAGAAGGGAAAAAAGCACCTAAATGTGAGAAATTAATTCAACATCAAATTAATTATGCTTTCAAATCTGAATTACTCCTCAAATTTTAATTATTATTAACTAATTAGTTGAAAGTTTACGATATATAGATGTTAAATACTAGTTATACTATTACATATGAGTGGTATAAAAAATAGTTTTTCATAATAATAATAAATAAATAAAAATTCAACATATTATATACACAAGGGTATTTTTGTAATCAACTATATATCATTACGATTCCTTAGTTGAAGTAAACACTAGAAAGGGAATAAATTTGATTCCATTTCTGATTTCTAAATTGTTAGTAAACACTGGAATGGAATTCAGTAACTTAATTCCGATTCCTCTCCATTCCCTTTCCAGTGGAACTTGATTCCGATTCCCTCCATTCCTGATTAGTAAACGCGCCATTATTTCTAATAATTCTCTAAATAATTAAAGCTAACATATAATTCTGAAATAATTAATTTAATTATTAATAAAAACGATCCACTCATAGTTCTCGGCTCAAATCTGTTCTGGAACTGGATTTCTTTTTTTTTTTATGGTTTTACTCTTTCAAGCTCTCTCACGCACACACACCAGGTCTAGTGACTCTGGTCTCCCCTCTTCTTCTTTTTTTATTCTATTTTATTATTAATATTAGGGGTAATTACCCTCGTGGCCATCAACTTATGCTACCGCTGTTAAAATAGCCATCAAATGAGGAATTGATTTATAAATTGTCATTTTTGGCAAACAATGTTACACTCATGGTCATTTCATTATAACACCGTTAACTTTTTCTAAGAATGTTACATTAATGGCCATCAATTTGTTCACTTGGTATCAAAATTGCCGTTATAATCATTTTTCTTCAAAATTACTCTAGTGGTTATCCATTTGGTCAATTGGTATCAAAATGACCATTATAATTGTTCCACTTTTTCTTGAACATGTGTATTGACCATCCATGAGTAAACAATCATTAAAAATAAAATTTCATTCAATAGAGAAAATGAATAATTCATTTGATTAAATATAATTTCAGTCTCATACACATCAAATACTACTTATTAAACTGTACAAGTATACCAAAATCCCATACACAAGTATACCAACTTGTTCCTTTTAATATGAAAACTTTTCAAAAACCATACCCCGATTGCACCATATTCAAAACCACACAAAAGTTTACCAACTAAGTTTGGAGAAAAAATGATTATAATAGATGGTCAATACACATGTTCTATAAAAAGTGAAACAATTATAATGACCATTTTGATACCAATTGACCAAACGGATGGCCACTAGAGTAATTTTGAAGAAAAATGATTATAATGGTCATTTTGATACCAAGTGAACAAATTGATGGTCATTAATGTAACATTCTTAGAAAAAGTTAACGGTGTTATAACAGAATGACCATTAGTATAACATTGTTCGTTAAAAATTGTCATTTTAAAACCAATTCCCCATTTTATAGTCATTTTAATAGTGGTGCATAAGTCAATGGCCACCGGATAATTATCCCTTAATATTATCGCACATGACACCTCTCACACCAACTTGCAAATTCCATTTTTTTAATTCCTATTCTTATCAAACCCACCTCTTGCTTGCACCAATCACATAAGACTTGCCAACTCTCTTCGCCAATCATCATGCACCGCTTCAACATTTTATTTTATTTTATTAAATCTCTAAACTCATCCGCAACAAGGAGATAGGCTCAGCCAAAGGTCTCCTCCTCCTCTGCTCGGTGATAGGCTCAGTTGGTTGCTTTAGTCCTCCTTGTGAGGTAGTTTGGTTTTTTAGTTGCTTTTCGGCGGTGGGGGATGGCTTTTCGGCGGCCGGTGCTCGGATAGGTGGCGCGGGGTTCTGATCGGCATTAGGCGGCGTCCTGGTGGGTCTTCTCCGGCGGCCTAGGCGTCCCTCCTCCGGTTTGGCTGTTGTCCGGTTGTTTGGATTTTGTTTTTGGGTTTGTACAGTTGGTTTGGGGAAACCGTTTGGTTTCCTTGTTGTATATTCCGCCTTTGTGTGCGGGTTTTTCTCCCGGTTGTGGGACTCTCATCTGGGTTGGGCTCGAGTGTTTTATTATGTGGAGTCCCAGTTGTGTTTGTAAACATGCTGGTCATGTTCTTGCCCTGGAACTGGTTTTCCAGGTGCCCTTTCCATCAAAAAAAAAAAAAAAAAAAAAGAAAAAAAGGTCGGTGTCTATTTCAAGTTTGGATTCAGACTCAGGTATTGATCATGTGTTTAGGTTTGGATTCCAAATTTAGGAAAATTTCTAGAACTGGACCTTACACAGCATTTGTTTTTCTTAAGTCAAATTATTTATTAATTACATTTAAAAAAATTAATTTATTTTAAATTGTAAATAAATAATAACATTTATTTAAAAATAATAATATTTCATTTATAATGTAAATAATATTTCAAATTTGATAACAACAATATTTTATCATAATAATATATTATTTAAAAATAATAACATTTTAAAATAATAATATTTCTTTTTTAATTGAAAATAAATAAAATATAATAAGGAGCTAATAATATTATTAGAGAGGCTTATTGGATTGTATGCTCCTTATTCGTAAAAATTACAATAAACTCTCAAGATATAAGGAAACTATAGGGAGTCTTGTTGGAATGCTCTCAGCCAGAAGATTCATATATAGTTTAAGAATTTATTATAAATTTAAAATCTCATGTCCCTTTTACTTGTGTAACGTTAAATCGAAGTTTTGCATGAAAGACATGTTAGGTAACGGAGTTGTAGGCATCTTGTCGGAGACTTCGAACAAGTGGGAAAGAAGAGTACCACTAACTCCGGCAGATTGTGCTCGATTTCTACTCGCCGGCAGACACAAATCTGGAGTGGTCCGAGTCATTGTGCAGCCATCAACCAAGCGTATCTATCCTGATCATTTGTACCAGGATGCTGGTTGTGAAGTCTCTCATGACTTGTCTGATTGTGGTCTTATCTTGGGCATTAAAAAGCCCCAGGTGATTTTTGATTTTTTGATTTTTTGATTTTTTTTTTAATATTAATTCGACAGCCTTGTAGCTTGAAGACTCATGATTTTCTTTTCCGGATTCGATGCAGCTGGAGATGGTTCTTCCTGATAGAGCCTATGCTTTCTTCTCACATACTCACAAGGCCCAGCCTGAAAACATGCCTTTGCTAGATAAGGTAAAATTTATAGTAATATGTATCTTTATAGGGTCGTCATTTAGAGTAATTCATGATTTTTATTCATGGTATGTAGATCCTAGCTGAAAGGGTGTCCCTGTTTGATTATGAGCTTGTTGATGGCAACAATGGAAAAAAAAGGTTTATTGCTTTTGGGAAATTTGCTGGTAGAGCAGCTATAATTGATTTGCTAAGAGGACTAGGACAGCGTAAGTACTTACATTTTGTTTTCTAACTGATTTTCCATGATCTGTTTCTTATTAGTACATTTTCGATCATTTTGTTTTTCAGGGTATCTAAATCTCGGATATTCGACACCATTCTTGACATTGGGTGCAGCTTACATGTATCCTTCCTTGGCTGCTGCCAAGGCTGCTGTGATTTCTGTGGGTGAAGAAATTGCAACTCAGGGACTACCGTCAGGAATCTGTCCTCTGGTCTTTGTTTTTGCTGGTTCAGGAAATGGTAGCTTTGCATTTTAGTACTATTTTGTTAACTAACAATAAGGGTTCCAAATTCCAATTGAAAATTTAAATGTATTTAGAGACAGATTAAATCATTTTAATATCTGTAAGTGCTTGCTGATCACTTGACTTTCACATTATAATGTAGCTTCTGTTGCTGCACAAGAGATATTTAAGCTTCTTCCTCATACTTTTGTCAGTCCAAGTAGCCTTCCAGACCTGTTTGGGAAGGTATTTCTTAGTTCAAAACTCAAACCATAATGCTAGAGAATTCAACTCAAACCATTTTGACATGTGAAATGCGAAATTGGGATCCCAACAGTAATTGAAAGTCAGATTGATTAATCACTTCCAGAACTATTTATATGTGACTTCTAGTTATGATTTTATCGATTTGTATAATTGTATTCCTCTTCTTGGGTTACCAACTTCTTCCTTTGTCTTAGGCCAAGGATTCCTCTGAACCTACTGGGACATCAAAGAGAGACTTCCAAGTTTATGGTTGTATCGCAACTTACGCAGACATGGTCAAACGCAAAGATGCCATGGGAGAAGCATTTGACAAAGTACATATATAACTCTGATTTTTATGTTTATGTGTTTTGGTATTATAAAGTCTTTGACATACCTTTTGAGATTGAACTACTTGAACTTTTCAGGAGGATTATCATGCACATCCAGATAACTACATTCCTATCTTCCATGAAAAAATAGCCCCATATGCATCTGTTATCTGTACGTGTTATTCAGTCTCGATCTTAACTCAACTTGTGTTTTAGGCATAGTTTTGAAGTCAATTGAGGCTTTGTGTTCATGTGAATACTTCTCCAACTCAATAGAATCATTATTGCAAAATGTGAACTCTTTAAATTTCTTTGGGGCAGTTAATTGCATATATTGGGAGAAGAAGTTTCCAAGGTTGTTGAGTACTAAGCAGCTTCAGGATCTTGCGAGGAACGGATGTCCACTTGTTGCAATCTCTGATTTGACTTGTGATATGGAAGGCTCAATACAGATCCTTAACCAGACCACAACAATTGATTCACCTTTCTTCAGGTATTAATTATTCTGTATACAATAAATTTTTTGTTTCCAAAATATGGAAAATATATTCTTATATAGAGGTTTAACTAGAGAAATTCTGTTCAGATATGATCCTATCAATGATTCATATCATCAAGACATGGAAGGCAATGGTGTGATATGCTCAGTTGTTGACAATCTTCCAACAGAATTTGCAAAAGAGGTTCGAAATCTGAAATCAATAAAAGTTATTTTTGCTTTCTTTGCATCCAAATTAAACTCGTTGTCAAGTTCTCATGACAACATTTAACATGCCATTTGCTATTTGATTGTGTTAAGGCTTCCCAACATTTTGGAGGTCTGCTATCCCAATTCATCGGAAGTCTAGCTTCCACGGCGGACATTACGAAATTACCTGCAAATCTAAGGAAAGGTTGCATAGCCCATGGAGGAGCTCTGACTTCCTTATATGAATATATTCCACATTTGCGAAACTCTGGTTTCATGTAAACTTCTGATTTCTTCTTCTACATAAACCATTTCTACGCGGTCTTGTACTGGATAAGTCCAATGCAATGTTAGAGATGTTTTGTGAAGATTGAATGTATAATGTATTCAATGACCATGATATTAATGCCCTGCTGAGATGCATCAGACTTGATAAGGTGACCTTAAACAGCAAAATTCTTGAAATGTCTGGAACAGAAATGAAGAAGTATCAACTTCTCCTTCTTCAATCTGTTTCATTATTTATTACAACGATATATATATGGCTAGGTTGCATAGGGGTTCTTCTCTAGTCAAGTCGATCCTGAAAACTAAATTCAGAACCGCAATTATATAACATTACATAGTTTTCATAAGACCGGTTTGACTAGAGAATTATTAAGCAACCTAGATATTATTATTCATAGGCCAAGAGAGTAAGGGAAGCCGGTGGAGCCTAACCAACTTCCTCCTGCAATAAAATTCCCAGCTGTAAAAGGTTGTGCCTCTGCTGCACTTGTAAACAATTTAAATCCTTCCCAATCCACCCTAGCCGATGTGAGAGCACCAGCACCAGTGTTTGCATACTCTCTATAAAACAATGTGTTAAGAGCAAAGTCCCCATCCCATTCAAACCACCCAGCTGGATGTACCACATCACTTATGTCTGTTTGCATTATAACAGTCCTTGAATATAGCTTCCACGGTCTTCCTAGATACGTCCCGAACTATCTTTTACTTCCAGTAAATCTTGAGTGGCACCAATCCTGCATTTCTGGATCACTATGCCTGTGTTCTGATTAGGGTCATCGCGGCCTTGTGCAGTTACCATGTTTTTCTGGCTTGGGTTGGGGCGGCGAGCGTGGATGTCGCAGTTTTGGAAAACAGCCGCGGCGTTACCGAATATGAAATCAACTGAGCCTGCTATGTAGCAACTGACGTAGAATTGGCGGAGTGTGTGTACATAGAGAGTGTCTTGATATGCTATCATGCCACACCTATAAAATGCTGATAGGTCCGATCCTACACGTAGTGCCACTGCTTGGTGCTTTGATGGTCCCGCTGAGTTTTGAAAGGTTATGTCTCTGGCCAAAAATCCATCCCCTACCACCGCTGCAACACGTGCATAAAATCCATATTGCATATCAAACAAATTTTTGTGGGTTTTTGTTTGGTCAGGATATCCCCGAAAAATGAAAAATAAAAATTCAGGACAGCTTTAATATTATTGAGCACATTTAGAATGCAGACAATTCTAGTTCAGGGATGTGCAAAAGCAAAACACATTGAAGTGTTTTTGGCTGCCGACTTTTCTGGGCATTAAGGCTTTTTATCTACCACTCGTAACTGAGGTCATCAAAATATCTATCACTAGATATCTATTTAGATATGGTACCTCCTATCTCCTATCTCCTATGTATTTAATGGTTTTATATCTATTTAGATATGGACCTTCTATGTATTTAATCGTTTTATATATACAAGAAATTTCTCCTTATAAGTCATAAAATGTTAATAAATTTGGCCCCCGCCCCCCCCCCCCCCACACATGGATCTAGTGGCTAATACGAAAAGTTAAGAAACCAAAATTATAAAATAGAAATACATAGAAGGTCACATGTCTAGTTAGATATCTAGTGTCGTGAAAAAATGCAATTGCCTATTCGACGAACAACTGGCTACAAGTCTATAAGTAACAGTATCCAGGACCAAATTATGGGAGTTTTGTCTCTGGGACCAAAGAACGCAAGGACAAACATGTACAGACTATCAAATACCAACCTTATTAATTATTCAATCCTATATTCCTATCGTCACGAGACTTATCTTGTTACCTCTAATGAAAAGACTTGAAATTATAAAAACTTGAAATTGAAGGGGTTAAATTGTTAAATACACAAATTTTAATCTTTTTTATATATTTTTTTTTCTGTCGGCCAATGGGGGGTCCATGGCACCCTGGCCTCTACAGGGTTCTGCCCCTGCATGATACTCTCTGTAATTTCATCTTGAAGTTTTTAGTTGGATAAGCATGCAGCACCACGTACACACAAGCAATAAGCATGTGCGTGTTTCAAACCAATCGATCTTGTTAGCTAATAGCTACTTATCTAGAACAAAATTAAGAAGAATGAAAGTTGTTTGTTTATGAAATCACCTACCAACTGTTGCAGAATCGAAGGTTGTGCTTCCATCCACCACATTTCTACTAGCAGTTATGATAGTATTCAACCTCCCATCCCCCACAAACATTATATTAATCTTATTATTTGGCACCTCCACGTTTTCTCTGTACACCCCTGCTTTGATCTTTATAATGTACCTGTTACTACTCCTTGTTGGTGCCGCTGCCACCGCCGCCTCCACCGTCCGGTAGTCTCCACTCCCATCCGCAGCCACAGTAACATCAGGGGTCACTGTTGTCGCCTGAAGCAGCCTCCGGTCACCGGCTGATAACCATTTAGGCCATTCTCTACTTTCATAATTTTCCTCCTCATCAAGATGCCTCCCTGAAGAGTACACTTCACTGGCCATGTCAGTGTCAGTCAAGTTCTTGATCATGGCCAGTGCATTACTACACATGTGAAACACATGCATTTGACCCTCTATCAGCGCTTCACGAACCTGAATAAGAAGAGATCACAGTCAGAGGAAAAATTTTAGAGGATAATTAAACTGTAGACTTTACATTTTACAGTAAGCTAACAGAAAAAATTTAGATTATTTACGAAGACTAATAGAAAGTTTTCTAAGAGGATGCAGGGGCCATGGCGCCTCTAGGCCTTGATCTTCGTAGTAGAAGAGAGGATTGAAAATTTGATAAATTGTCAAAAAATAATAATAATAATAATAATAATGAAAATGAAAACCTTTTTATCAGCATTGTCGTGAGAGAACCCATCGAGACAAGTTTCTTGGTTAGTCATGGCAGCACTCAAAAGTATCTTGAGACCATCAGCTTGTTCTGTAATTGACTCGTTGTTGAAAGTGGGATAGGCTTGAAGTTCATGTTCAGTTGTGTAGAGCTCGTCAAGAGTTTCATCAACCAACTCAAGACAATCATACAGTGAAGTTATTTGTCGTTTAGTGAGGCGTTTTTTGCTAGTGCTGATGAGCTTCTTGACAGTGAAGTAATTGTGTTGGACTGCAGTTATGGTGAGGTTGAGTGACAACTCTATCACATCTTTCGGGCTCTTTATCTTTGAAATTACAGTCTCAGCTGAAAGTGCAGAGATTGCTGAGAAGCACAATTCTGGGTAAAATGTAGCACTACAAGTTGAATTGAGAAGTATGTGATGAGTTGATAGTGGTCATGATGATTGATTTTGATGGAATTATTTTGTGACAATGTTGATGCAACTGAGGTAGCTAAAATGGTGACTACTAGTAGCAAAGCAATGTGTCTACCGGAAAGCAACATTGGGGCGATCAGGCAATGAATTTTCTTTGATGAATGAAAGGTTGGTTTTTTTGTGAGATTGGACTTAAAAGACGGGTGGTTTTATAGCCACCCCAAAAAAACTTCTTGTGGCACCCGTTTTTAATAAAAATTTTATACAGATAATATACATAAATTTACTTATAAAACCCTACTTTCCTCGTCAATATTTCAAACAATTAATTATGTATATAACTAATGGTGGGGATATCATTCAAAAAAAAAAAAAAAAAAAATCAACTTAAGTGAATATTGATATTCGGTTTTTGATAAATCTACACTCAATCAACATACACCTTTATAATCTTATCAAATAGGGTTTCTATCATTAGATCAATTGGATTACAACACAAATTTTCTTAAATCTGAATATCATCATATACATGGAGATGAAATGTTTCATGGTGGAAAAAAGAACATGGCATGGGTTGAAGAATAGCATTGGGTCATTGGCATTTGGCAGATCAATTATCTTTTCAATATTTCAACATTATAGCTGTTAAATATTGCAGTAAAGCAGAGAAGATTGAATGAAGAAGAATAAAAGCAAATTGGTTTATGGGTGTAAAAGAAAATAGGGCTATTTTCGGAATTTTCCAATTTTTTAAAACATTTTATAATTACAAATTTAAAAAATGAGTGCCGTGAGCAGTTTTTTTATTTTGATGCAATAGAGTCACCAAAAAAGGCAGTAAATGTGACAAAACAGAGGAGTGTGGACCAGGGATAATAATTGCAGTGGCACCAGAGTAGGCCCAATAACACTGTCTTACTAATAGTAAGTTACTATCACGTGACTTCTTTAATTTCACTTTACGTGACTTCTTTCCTCAATATCTTAAACTTTTTTTTTTTTTTCCTTCTTATTTCTTTATATTTCTTTAATATTTCTTCAAAAAATAAAGGCAGAATTTCACATTAGTCCTATATTTTTGGTGATTTGTCACCTTTATAAATATCTTTCAAATTCATCACTTTAGTCCTTACTTTTTCCAAAACTCATCACTTTAGTCCATTTGATCAAATATGTGAAAGTAAACTATTTTAAACCCATGAAGTACATTTTTACCCCTATTACTTTAATTTAGCTAAAATGATTATATTAGCTTTAAATTAAAATGAAAAACAATAAAATTCTCATAATAAAATCTTAAATAAATATATTACAGAAAAAAATTAAATAAATAATTAAAAAATCCATTAATTTTTCTTATTTTGTTTTTTTATAATAGATTTTTATTTAGCTAAAATGATTATCTTAGCTTTAAATTAAATTGAAAAACAATAAAATTCTCAATAATAAAATCTTAAATAAATTTATTACAAACAAAAAATTATGAAAAAAAAATCATTTAAAGTTAAGATAATCATTTTAGCCAAATTAATATCCATTATGACAAAAATACAACAACAACAACAACAACAACAACAACAACAACAATAATAATAATAATGGGTTTATTATTATTATTTATTTAAGATTTTTTTATAATATATTGGGTTTTATTATTATTATTTATTTAAGATTTTTTTTATATATTTATTTAAGATTTTATTATTGAGAATTTTATTATTTTTATTTTAATTTAAAGCTAATATAATCATTTTAGCTAATTAAATAGTAATAAGGGTAAAAGTGTACTTTCATAGGTTTTAAAATAGCTAACTTTAACATATTTGGTCAAATGGACTAAAGTAATGAGTTTTGGAAAAAGTTAGGATTAAAGTGATGAATTTGAAAAGACATTTATAAAGGTAACAAATCACCAAAAATGTAGGACTTATGTGAAATTCTGCCAAAAATAAAAAAAAGAATTGAAAGTGTTATATGCTATTATTTTGTTAATTAGTTTTTTTTTTTCTTAGATTTTTTGAATACGGAACAAGTTTTTATTTCTATTATAAAAGAAATTTAATTGGAATATTGATTTTAGTTTTATGTAAGCTTTTTTATCAATTAAATTTATCATTTAAAAATTTGGATTATTTTTGTTATAATTAAGTTTTAATATAATATTACGGAATATTTATTACAAATTTAGATAACATTATCAATTGAAAAACAAAAAAAGTGAGAAATGGAAATACATGTACATAAATAAAAATAAAAAATTGATGATGTGTGTCCTTTATGTTGTGTAAAGATGAAACAACTTTGTACAAACATAAAGGACTGCTTCCTTGTGTCCTTTATGTTTTGTGGCTGTGTTCTTCGTTGAGGGGGATTAGAGTGGGAAGCTGTTTTCGCAATAGTGGTGATGGGAGAGTGTTAGAGACTGCTTCCTTTCTTGATTTTGTCTTGTTCTGCCGAAGTATTGTTGATTGTTTGGATTTTGAGCGCCTCTGCGTCACATGGTGGCGTATTTGGTTCATAAGGAATAAGGCTGTGCATGCTAAGGAGCTACTCTGTGATCGAAAAGTGCTTGATTGGGCTCTGGAGTATCTGCAGGATTTTCGTGAGGCTGCTGTGAAAGGTGGGATCACGCGGGTGATGGAGAGGGAACCACCAAAATGGAAACCACCAGACATAGGAGTTTTTAAATAAATACTGATGCGGCTACTAACGCTAAAGATTCTCGGGCTGGTATCGAGGTTGTTATTCGTGATTGTAACGGTCATGTGATGGCTTCCCTTTGTCAGAATTTGGATGGGTGTTTACATCCTCAGGTTGAAGCTATGGCTATTCTAAAGGGAATTTGGCTGGCTGCTAGCTCGGGTCTGGTGCCTGCTGTTTTGGAGTCTGATGCGCTTGGGGTGGTGGAAATGATTTGCAAGAGGGAGGCTCCCTGTGCTGATGTTGGTGTTGTCGTCCATGACATTTTGTGGTGGCTGCAGGGGGTTAATGTTTCCCCCATTAGTATTGTTCCTAGGGGTGCTAATGGTGTGGCTCATGCTTTGGCCAAAATTGCGCTCAAGCATGAGGGTGAGTCTATTTGGTTAGAGGATTGTCCTCTGAGTGTGGAGAGTTTGATTTTGGGCGAGTGCCCTATTTCTTTGTAAGGCTTTTTGCTGGTTTTTAATGAATTGTCATTTTCAAAAAAAAATAAAAAATAAAAAAATCAGATTGAAAAGAGAAAAAAAAATTGAAATAATAAACATGTTATTGTCTGTTGTTTGCTAAAAATAACATTATTTTTTGAGACTTGAGATGTAAAAGAAAAAAAAAAAAAAAAAAAAAAGAGAGAGGATAGAGGAAATTTAAATGAGGAGAGAGAATGAAATGAAACATTAAAATTTAGGTGAGAGAAAAATACAAATATTAATAAATAAAAAAAGGAAAGTGAATTAATAACCATTAAATCTGGACCATTCAAACACTTAGGATCTAATGGACACAAAAGCGTGTCATATCCTGTGTAAAAAAATGGAGTTATGAATCCTACCCCATATATATATATATATATATATAGATTTTATATAATCAGTTCATCCTGAAAATAAATATATCAAGACGAAGGATGTGGATCACTAAATTTACATACTATAACTCAAAGTGTAATTGTCAAAACTTCTCCATAATCTATGGTCTACATTCTTCGTCCTGATATATTTATTGTCATGACGAACTAACAATAGAAAAACTGAATATATATATATATATTTTTTCTACTGTCAATTCGTCCTGATAATAAATATATCAGGACGAAGAATGTGAACCACAGATTATGGAGAAGTTTTGATAAGTGCATAACTTTGAGTCAAAGTATGTAAATCTAGTGATCCACATTCTTTATCCTGATATATTTATTATCAGGACGAAATGGTAATAAAAAGTCTGTATATATATTAATAACTCTCAAAGTCTTCAGCTACATTCAATAGAAAACAGTTGGATAAAAAACCAATGAGAACGTCTATTTGACGTTTTTGCTGCCAAGCGTTAAAATCAAAAATTGATTTTCGTTTTTTTGCGCCAATCTTTCCCAGATCATTACCAAACACGTTTTTTTTTTTCTTTTTTTTGGGCCATGGTCCATACACTACAAATGACCTTTATCTTTTAAACATTTTATTTTTTAAAATAAAGTCTTAATTTTTTTATCAATTAAAAAAAAATTACTGAACACGTTTTTAAAGTTTTTTTAATTTCAAAAACATAAAAACGGTATCAGGAGTGATACCGAACGCGGCCTTACATTTCTCATGTTTTAAAGAGAACTAAAAGATGCTTTGATAAGTGCATATAGTCAAGTCAAAGTATTTAAATCCAATAGCTCAAATACAAGAAACTGATATATCTTTTATCAGTTCAAACTGATAATAGAAAAACTGTTCAAATGTCTATCTAAAAATGTTGTTCCAATTTGTATCTAATCAGTTAAATTGAGACATATGTCTACAATAAGTGCCCTTTAAAACATGAGAAAACCTTCTTCTATTTTTCGCAATCCCCCCGTGAAATATTATTATAACTTTTTGGGTAGTTTGACCGAGAGATCAAAATACTGTACAGTACATGTTTAAACAAAAAAAAAAAAACTGTACAGTACTTTATAATATAGATATAGATTAAAAATGATCATGATATAATTCTAAGATGATATTTTGCTTTTCAAATAAATTTTTTTAACGCAATTGAATTAAATATATATATATATATATATTTTGAAATTAACACTGAGATTGGATTAGAGATTTGTTGGGATAACTCTCATAGAATACGAAAGAAGCCAACTTTTTTTTATGACTAAGATTTGACTAAAACTCCAATAGAGTATGTCGTAGCCAATAGAGCAAAGAATATTTATTTATTTATATTTTCTATTAAATTTTGTAACTTCTTCACTTCTCCTCCAACTGTTGATTCGTTTCCGATTACGAAGGAGGCTTGCTTCCTCCATTGCCAGAAACAAATGACAATATTAATCATTGCCAAACAAATTCTTTCTCATACTAATGTAACATGCAATAAATTTATCGCACTCATATCTGTGAATTGCAGTTCAAATCACATATTTGATCATAAAGACCACTTGTTGTTAATTAAGGTCATGTCATGTACAGAGCCCTTCCGATTTATCTTACGTGACTGTCAGACGAAGGTTGGCTTGTAGGCCGTATCTTAATTCTTAAATAAATACTGAAATAATTCCAACAAAAATGCCATTGATATAAAGAAATAAATAAGTAAATAACTCTTGTCAACTTTCCTCCTCATATAAAATGGACCTGGATCTTATGGTTTATAGATATTTATTTCAAAAAGTGAAAAAAATATCATGCAATAATTTCTCCTCTATTGACGTGATTTGGCTTGAATCCGCATATCTTGATTCTTAATTAGGGACCCCACCCATTGTCGTAAAATACATAAAAATAATTTAGGATATAAATAGTATTTCAGAGTTAGAAATACATAAGAAGAATTAATAGGATAATAAAGGGTGATAATTTGTTCAATATATTCGATATCTTTACTTCATAATGATTCTGCTTTTTATAGGCTACAAATAAACACGACTAAGCTGAAAAACAGGAAGCAATACAAACGGTGCTTGAAGCACTTTTGGAAATAACTGAAAACAACTGACATATTAACACATTAATAAACACTTGCTCCACTAACACACTAACAAGAACCATGCATTCACGTGTATAGTACACATTAGATTATACACATATCATTTCATCTTCCCCAAATTATCCTAGTCTTCAAGGATAAATTCCGAATAAGTCTGCCAGGAGTTCCAACTCGTTAGATTCGCCACAATTAAGAGGGTCTCCAAATTGGGTTGATCGTATGTGCTTGAAAATATTGTGCATCTTTGAAAATCCATCCCTGCGAGTCATTGCCACCGAAAGTAGGGAATGATAACTTCAGATGGGTGTTACTGCAGTCCAGCATGGTGCGGAGAGTCGGGGAGGTTGATTGTGTGATAAGGGAAATGTGTGACTCATAAAAACAATCCACAAAGTATGAATTGCTTTTATATGGGATTTTCTCAAATACATAGTCATCAAATAACGGTGATTTATCAAAATCAATACATATGTATCATCGAAAAACACCGGAATATAGGTGGCTAATTGTGTTTGAGAAAATAATAGAGATTGGAGTTCATTCCTAATGGTTTTGAGAGCATTTTGGATTTGGATAAAAGTGGACTCAAGACGAGTTAGGACTTCATAGACTCCGTTATGAAAACGTGTGTCTATGGGACTGAACTGTTCTGATACCATTGTCATGTACTTTTCCGATCCAGGAAAATACATAGAGATAATTTAGAATGCAAAATAAAAATTCAGGACAGCTTTAATATTATATTATTATTGAGCACATTTAGAATGCAGACAATTCTAGTTCAGGATGTGCAAAAGCAAAACACATTGAAGTGTTTTTGGCTGCCGACTTTTCCAGGCATTAAGGCTTTTTATCTACCACTCGTAACTGAGGTCATCAAAATATCTATCACTAGATATCTATTTAGATATGGTACCTCCTATCTCCTATCTCCTATCTCCTATGTATTTAATGGTTTTATATCTATTTAGATATGGGACCTTCTATGTATTTAATGGTTTTATATATATAAGAAATTTCTCCTCATAATAAAGTCATAAAATGTTAATAAATTTGGCCCCCCCCACATGGATCTAGTGGCTGATACGGAAAGTTGAGAAATTAAAATTATAAAATAGAAATACATAGAAGGTCACATGTTTAAATAGATATATAGTGCCGTGAAAAAATGCAATCACTTATTCGACAACGGGCTACAAATCTATAAGTAACATTATCCAGGACCAAATTAATAGGAGTTTTGTCTCTGGGACCAAAGAACGCAAGGACAAACATGTACAGACTATCAAAACCCCAATAGAATACGAAAGAAGCCAACTTTTTTTATGACTAAGATTTGACTAAAACTCCAATAGAGTACGTCGTAGCCAATAGATCGAGCAAAGAATATTTATTTATTTATATATTTTCTATTAAATTTTGTAACTTTTTCACTTCTCCTCCAACTGTTGATCCGTTTCCGATTATGAAGGAGGCTTGCTTCCTCCATAGCCAGAAACAAATGGCAATATTAATCATTGCCAAACAAATTCTTTCTCATACTAATGTAACATGCAATAAATTTCTCGCACTCATATTTGTGAATTGCAGTTCAAATCAAATCTCCGATCATAAAGGCCACTTGTTGTTAATTAAGGTCATGTCATGTACAGAGCCCTTCCGATTTATCTTATGTGACTGTCAGACGAAGGTTGGCCTGTAGGCCGTATCTTAATTCTTAAATAAATACTGAAATAATTCCAACAAAAATGCCATTGATATATAGAGAAATAAATAACTCTTGTCAACTCTCCTCCTCATATAAAATGGACCTGGATCTTATGGTTTATAAATATTTATTTCAAAAAGTGAAAAAAATATCATGTAATAATTTCTCCTTTATTGACATGATTTGACTTGAATCCGCATATCTTAATTAGGGACCCCACCCATTATTATGTACTTTTCTGATCCTGTAAAATATATAAAAAGAATTTAGGATAGAAATAGTATTTCAGACTTAAAAATACATAAGAAGAATTAAGAGGATAATAAAGGGAGATAATTTGTTCAATATATTCGATATCTTTACTTCATAACGATTCTGCTTTTTATAGGCTACAAATAAACACGACTAAGCTGAAAACAGGAAGCAATACAAACGGTGCTTGAAGCACTTTTGGAAACAACTGAAAACAACTAACATACTAACACATTAATAAACACTTGCTCCACTAACACACTAACAAGAACCATGCATTCACTTGTACAGTACACATGATTGGATTATGCACATATCATTCCATCTTCCCTAAATTATCCTAGTCCTTAAGGATAAATTCCGAATAAGTCTGCCGAGAGTTCCAACTCGTTAGATTCGCCACAATTAAGAGGTTCTCCAAATTGGGTTGATCGTATGTGCTTGAAATCAACATATTGTGCATCTTTAAAAATCTATCCCTACAAGTCATTGCCACCAAAAGTAGGGAATGATAACTTCAGATGGGTGTTACTTTGGTCCAGCATGGTGCGGAGGGTCGGGGAGGTTGATTGCGTGATAAGGAAATGTGTGACTCGTAAAAACAATTCACGAAATGTGAATTGCTTTTATATGAGATTTTCTCAAATAAATAGTCATCAAATATCGGTGGTTTATCAAAATCGATAAAAATCTCCACCGATACATATGTATTATCGAAAAATACCGGAAGATAGGTGGTTAATTGTGTTTGAGAAAATGATAGAGATTGGAGTTCATCCTTAATGGTTTTGAGGGTATTTTGGATTTGGACAAATGTGGACTCAAGACGAGTTAGGACTTCATAGACTCCATTACGAAAACGTGTGTCCATAGGACCGAACCACTCTAATACCATTGTTATGTACTTTTCCGATCCAGGAAAATACATAGAGAGAATTTAAGACAGATATAGTATTTTAGACTTAGAAATACATAAGAAGAATTAAGAGGAGAATAGGAGAGATACAAGGAGACAATTTGGCTTAATATTCGATATCTTTACTTCATAATGATTTTGCCTTATATAGGCTACAAATAAACATGACTAAGTCGAAAAACAGGAAGCAATACAAACGGTGCTTGAAGCACTTTTGGAAACAACTGAAAACAATTGACACACTAACACATTAATAAACAACCGAGTAACCAACACACTAGCTAACAATTGACACACTAACTTGCTCCACCAATTAACACGCTTACAAGAACCATGCATTCACGTGTACAATACACATCATTGGATTATGCACATATCACCCGTTTCTAAATTTATTATTTTTTAAAGTTGTTGAGGCTAAGATAAGACAATACATGTACGGGTTCGGATAACTACTCCCATTCCAATCCTCCTTGAAGCAGCTAGCTAGAACTTTGTTAAAACTGCAAAAATAGATCTCAAAGAGTAACCCTACTATAACATAATATATGTAGTAAATCTATCGGACCAGGACACTTGATTCCCCTTTGCATGAATGCGTGCGTATGATCACCATTCCATGCAAAAATTCTTGCCTTTGGAAGACATCTTATTAGCTTCACATAGCTGCTAGAAATGCCAACCATATCATCAAAACAAGATAGATATTGTCCCAACTGCTGCCTCTTTGTCTTTGATCAGGTGATGTTGCCATGGTGGTTGCTGAGAAGAGGAGGAAGGAGAGAAGAGAGACGAAACAGACAGTAGTCCCACCCACAAATTATAACCCAAAACAAACGTATCATCAACTTATATATATAGTATATGTTTGAATGAGAATAGGTGTGGCAGCTAGCTGTAAAATGTAAAAATGTAATATCATACCTGTGGATGTGTCATTTGGGAGAGTAGAGACCCCTAGCTATATAACATAATATTACATGTTATATTCCCGCATGCATTTATGTCTCTCTTTAATGCGCAGTGCAGGCACGTTTTCACAAGCAAAAAGGAAAGGCTAACAAGTAAAGAAAGAGATAGACAATGTACCTGTTGGTTTGGTTTGGGCCTGGCGGGGTGGTATTGTGTCAATTTATTTTCTTTTTTTTTTATTTTTCAAAGCAAAGCAAAGCATGATGCCCTAAAGTTGTGACTCCTTTTAAAGCCTAGCTACCTAAAGGCAACTTTATGTGTATATGGTGGTGCTCTTTGAAAATTTTGGCTCTTTTATCATCTCTCTCTTTTTTTTTGGTCGGTTTTTATGTCAATAAGGACCATCGTTTTTTTAAAAAAAAAAATAAAAAAAATGTTGCAATGTCTTGTGGGGCTTATAATATGTTGCATTTGATGCCATGAACTTGGTATATAAGTCAATTAATATTTTTGTTTTTATAATTAATTATTTGATCATGTACTTTTAAACTTTGTTTTAATTCAATTTAACTCTTGTAATAACTATTTATATATGTGGCAATTCGATTTATATCTAGAGTACTTGTAATATATATAAATGCTAGCTGGTGTTCATGCACATTATTACCGGTCAAGTGATCGGTGCTACTTATTTAAAGCTAACTAGGTATCTTTCTTTCATATAGTACATAGTCAATGCAACTTTTGACCTTTTTTAAAGTTTATTGAATCAAATCATTCAATTGTGAGTAGGGTTTGAGAGGATTAATCGTAGACAAATCACATTGAGATCTGAGCAATTCATTCAAATCATATTACAATTTAAAATTCAATGATTTAAAAATTGTATGTAATTAGATGCTTTTGTCTAATTTTGTAACAAGAAATATATACAACCTTGATCAAATTAATATTCTATTTTAAATGATTCATTACCATCTTACGAAAATTTCAACCTAATATAATAAATATGAGGTTCGATGGGAGGTATATGAAATAACAAGAACATTGAAGATAGAAAACATTTATCACTCATCAAATTATGATATTGAACATGAAATTAAATAATTAGTTGAAATGATAAAATTACTTTTCATTTCATGCAAGAGATATCATAGTAATATTATGTTTTGATAGAATTATTAAAGCAAAAATTAAAAGGGTAGCAAACAAGAAAACCTAGTCTTCTTCAATCCCTATCAAATCAATCAGTATTCCAAAAAAAAAAAAAAAAAAAAAGACCATTAAGAGCATCTCCCACCCATCCTCTAAATTCATGTTTCCAAGACAATTTAGAGGATTTTGGAGGATTAGTTGATCCCACCCACTCTCTAAATTGTTGTTTCCAAGAAAAAATTTAGAGAACCTCCACTCCATTTTCTAAATTTAGAGAACCATTTCCCATCCTCTAAAACCACTTTTTAACTTTTTTTATTCCAATTATATCATTTTAACTTTTTCATTAAATTCAATTAATTTATAATAAAATTTAATTTATACATTTTATTAACATAAAAATTATACCATTAGAAATATCTCATCTAGATTTTTAAAATGAGTCTAATATTGAATATTAATTAATAATTTTTTATTTATCATACTTTATCATTTGGGCAATTTCTTATTACAAATTGATAATTATAAGTTAGTAAAAAATAAAAACCGAAACATAGTATTAAAATAATAAATATTAATATTAAAAATTATAATAACATAAAAACATTAAAATAAGGATAGAAAAAAAAAAAAAAAAAACTTAAATAATAACAACATAACATATGATAATGTTGAGATACATTAAAAATTTGGAAAGCCATCCAAATGACTTCCGTATCCACCCGAAAATGATCCGCCTTGTATTTGGGAATTGTGAGTGTTTTTTTCTAAAATTTGTATCTTTTTCCTTCGAAAAAATTCACATTCGTTGGGATTTTTAATGGAATCCAAATCTATCATTATAATTTTATTCTCTTCACGTTCACGTTGAATCACTTCACGTTCACGTTGAATCACTTCACGTTCACGTAAAATCTCTAATTTTGTTGCCTCATTTTGAGCTTGTAACACTTGGAGTTGACCATACTTTTCCGACTCTTCTTTTTTCTCCCTTTTATAATTTTTAAATTCATGCATTAATATATTTTAAAAAATAGTATTTAAAAAAAAAAAAAAAAAACCAAATGTTATTATACATAATATTTGTTAAAATTTAGTTGAACAATAATTTATTAAACAAACTAAAAAATAATAATGAAAATATAAGTTATCTTAAGATATAAATAGAAATAGGGATAAAGATAGAGATAATGATAGAGAGTGTGGTGGAAGTGAAAATTTTTTAGAGATGGAATCTGGGAGGAATATTCCTTTTTGGTTCTCTATTTTAGAGATAGAGATAGATAATGAGTGGGAGATGTTCAAAGAGTTTGATTGGTTTTCAAGCTATAGCCCTCCTGAAACAATATATGCACAAATGTAGTACAATATATTTTCAGATAAAATCGTACTTGATTGCACTGTTAGGAAACTGTAGTTGATATTCGAATTTGTTCGCAGAAAAGCAATTTGATTAATGAAGAAGAAGGGCTTCCATACGCACCGTTTTATGTATTTAGTCTGGGCCGTGTGGATTCTTACAATTTGAGCCTGGGCCATGTGGACCGGTGGTAACCCAACTTTAAGTTGGGTCCATTAATACTGAGTTTGGGCTGATAAACAAATAAGCCCAATAGGGTTGGATGACGTGGTAAGCCACGTCGGCCATATCGAGTGACGTGCTCACACACATCAGCTAAAGTTGTGAAACGCGACAAAACACGTCGACCAAATTCAGTCACCCCAGCTTGGTTGGCTGATGTGACATGACACCTCGACTATATTGAGTGACGTACCCACACACATCAGTTTGTAGTTGCTGACGTAACTAGCCAAATAGAGTGAGGTCAGCCGGCGCCAAAATATCGACAAACAAGTTTTGTCCTACTGCTGGATCCGACCCGAAAATCCAACCGGATCGAACCAAAATACATGGAAGGGTTTCGGTAGCGAAGTGTTAAACCTTTGAAAAATCTCCCGACTGTTTTTCTATTGTGTAACACTTTGAGCTTCAAAAGAGTCGTTGAAGCATTTTTGGATCACTATAAGGAAAACGAAAGAAGAGAAGTGTTATATTGATGAAGAAACTTATTTAACTTGTTTCATTGGGTTGGCGAATGTTCAGGTTATGAGCACAATACCATAACTTACAATGCTACTTTGAGGATTCTTACTCGGCATGATTCAATAGAAGAGTTTTGGAGTGTTTCTGAGGTAATGAAGAAGGCAGGGCATGAGATGGACATCGACACTTACATAAAGGTGTCAAGACAACTCCAGAAATGTAGGATGATGGAGGATGCAGTTAAGCTGTTTGAGCTTATGATGGATTGCCCATATAAGTCTTCAGTTCAAGATTGTAACTTGCTTTTAAAGAGTATTTCATCAAGTGATAGCCCAAATTTGGATTTGGTGTTTAGAGTTGCAAATAAGTATGAGTCGATGGGAAATTTCCTTTCTAAGGCCATGTATGATGGCATTCATCGGTCTTTGACAAGTGTGGGAAAGTTTGATGAAGCGGAGAAGATTATGAAGGTTATGAAAAATGCAGGATATGAGCCTGATAACATCACATACAGCCAATTGGTCTTTGGACTTTTTAAAGCTAGGAGATTGGATGAAGCCTCTGAATTGCTGGATAAAATGGAAGCAAATAGATGTGTTCCTGATATCAAGACTTGGACCATTTTGATCCAAGGACATTGTGCTGTTAATGAAGTTGACAAAGCATTAATGTGTTTTGCCAAGTTGATGGAGACAAACTGTGATGCCGATGCTGATCTGTTAGATGTCTTGGTAAAGGGTTTCCTCCGTCAAAATAGGGTTACTGGTGCATATGAATTGCTTATGGGATTGGTAGAAAAGGCTCGTTTAAGACCTTGGCAAGCTACATATAAAACTCTTATCGAAATGCTTTTGGGAGTGAGTAAACTTGAAGAAGCAATGGGCCTTCTACGATTAATGAAGAAACAAAACTACCCACCTTACCCGGAGCCTTTTATCCAATATATTTCGAAGTTTGGTTCTTTGCAAGATGCTTTAGACTTCCTGAAGGTGTTGAGCGTTAAGGAATATCCATCGTCTTCAGCTTACCTTCATGTTTTTCAATCATTCTTCAATGAAGGTAGACATGCATTCTGAGGCCAAAGATCTGCTGTACAAGTGCCCTCATCATATTCGTAATGATTCTAAAATCTCTGCACTTTTTGGTTCTACAAAGTGAGGCACAGCTACTGTGCCTTCTGGGAAGGAATCAACTCAAGTGTAAGATATTTTGGTGATCATTTATTTAACTAATAGTATTATACTTGCACTTTTTTACACTTGTTCACAGTTCACACACAATCATGAATCATCTTCTCGCACTGACAGTTCATATAAATCTGTAAAAAAATTTAAATATATAAAAACTGAGTCACGGGCTACTTTTCATTGTATACGAGATACGATCTTTTTTGCATGAAAGGAATCTCCGTTTATTCTACCATTTTCCAGCTCATTTTGCTTGTAAGGATCACCTCTGTTCTAGGATTTGATGTTATGATGATATTGGTGATTATAGGGGATCAACAGAGTATCAACTTCTCCCTTATCAGTCTAATACATTATTTAATACAACGATATATATATATATGGCTAAGTTCTTCTCTGGTAAAGTCGATCTTGAAAACAAATTCAGAATCGTTGTGGTCCTGAATTTTTTTTTATTTTTTTTTATTTTTTTTTTAGGATCAACCTGACTAGAGAATTATTAAGTTGCTTAGATAATATTATTCATAGGCCAAGAGAGAAAGGGAAGCCAGTGGAGCCTAACCAACTACCTCCTGCAATAAAATTCCCAGCTGTAAAAGGTTGTGCCTCTGTTGCACTTGTAAACTCTTGAAATCCTTCCCAAGCCACTCTAGCCGATGTGAGAGCACCAGCACCAGTGTTTGCATACTCTCTATAAAACAATGTGTTAAGAGCAAAGTCCCCATCCCATTCAAACCACCCAGCTGGATGTACCACATCACTTATGTCTGATTGCATTATAACAGTCCTTGAATATAGCCCACGGTCTTCCTAGATATGTCGCGAAGCTATCCTTTACTGCCAGTAAATCTTTAGTGCCACCAATCCTGCATTTCTGGATCACTATGCCTGTGTTCTGATTAGGGTCATCGCGGGCTTGTGCAGTTACCATGTTCCTCTGGCCTGGGTTGGGGCGGCGAGCGTGGATGTCGCAGTTTTGGAAAACGGCCGCAGCGTTACCGAATATGAAATCAACTGTGCCTGCTATGTAGCAACTGGAGTAGAATTGGCGGAGTGCGTGTACATAGAGAGTGTCTTGATATGCTAGCATGTCACACCTATAAAATGCTGATAGGTCTGAACCTACACGTAGTGCCACTGCTTGGTGCTTTGATGGTCCCGCTGTGTTTTGAAAGGTTATATCTCTAGCCAAAAATCCATCCCCTACCACCGCTGCAACACATGTACATAAAATCCGTATTGCATATCAAACAACATTTGCTTTAATATTATTGAGCACATTTTGTTCAATACCGTTCTAATTAGATGTTATTAATCTAATGGTAAAAATGTAGGTCCAAAAACACACAAAAGTTAGAAGCAAATAAAAGTAAATGATTTAGGCCTAGTTTGGGAATGCTTCTTGAACTGCTTTTAGGGCCAAAAGTGATCCCGAACTGGGTCTAGGGTGTTTGGTAAAATACCAGGGAAGTGCTTTTAGTCACTTTTGGTTTCTCCAACAACAGTTTTGAGAAACTATTTTTTGTAGCTTTTAAAAAATTGTTTCCCAGGAAGCAGTAATGAAAGTCAATAGATTATTGATATATACGCAATATATATGTCAACAGATTATAAGAAAAAAAAAAAAAAGTAATAATATGTTATGGTCACATAAAAATAAAACAAATTATTTATTTATTTTATAACATGTTTATGGTAATACAAAAATAAAAAAAATTATTTATTTTCAAAACATCTTCGATATTCATTTCTATCATTTCTAATAATTTTGCACAGTCAAACACTTTTTACTTACTAGTTACTACTAAACACATTAAAATTGTTTTTGGTGCCTTTGGTTCTCATAGCACTTTTAAAATCAATTTACTAAGCACTCAGTTAATTTTTTTCATAGCAAATCCAAAAACAATTCTACCCGCAACAGAACCAAAAGCAATTCTCCCACACCATAGCAATGACAATTCTAGTTCAGGGACGTGCAAAACACATTAAAGTGTTTTTGGCTGCTGACTTTTCCATGCATTAAGGCTTTTTATCTACCACTCGTAATTGAGGTCGTCAAAATATCTACCACTAGATATCTATTTAGATATGGTACCTCCTATGTATTTAATGGTTTTAGATATATGGTACCCTTTTTTTTTTTTTTTTTTTTTTTTTTTTTTGAATAAGATATATAGGACCTTCTATGTATTTAATGGTTTATATGTATAAGAAATTTCTCCTCATAATAAAGTCATAAAATGTTAATAAATTTGGGCCCCCCCCGTAGGTTACATGTTTAAATAGATATCTAGTGTCATGTAAAAAATACAAGGACTCGAATCAACTGTTCAAAATTAATGTTATAATTTATGTCCAATCAATTAAATTGGGACAAGTGTCTTTTTTTTTATTTTTTTTTTTTCAATTTCTTCCATAAACGTAGACACTTATCCCGATTTAATTGATTAGAAACAAATCGAGACACCATGCAATTGCCTATTCTACAACTGGCTATAACTAACAGATATAAATTAATGGGAGTTTTGTCTGCATATCCATCCGGGCATGTGTTTCTTACTTTTCTATCAAGCAGCTAGCGTTAACCAAAGAACGCAAGGACGAACATGCATGTACGTGTACATTGCCAAGCGTCTCATAACCCTAGAACTTTCGGATGAAATTTCAACGACACTATCTTTTTTTTTTCAACTATCAAGTACCAACCTTATTAATTATTCAATCCTATATTCCTATCGTCTACAGAGTACAGACTCACGATACTTATCTTGTTACCTCTATTTATCGGGTTATTTGTTTTTTTATCTAAAGTCTTATATGACCTTAATTTTTTAGATATAATAAGTTTTATAAATTAAGGAACTATAATATATTTGTTTTTTCATTTTTGATGACTTATTATGAATGTAAAATTGATTAGGTTGTGTTAGGGTTTCTTTAAAATTGGGAAATTTTGAAAAATTGATTTTTAGGGTTTTATTATATACAGATAAAATTGTAAATGTATGAATTATTATAATATATTTGTGGAAAGTTACTAAAAAAACTCGACTGTAACATTTTTTTAATAAGATAAAAGTCAACATTTTTACTTTTTTTATAAAACAAACAAACTGATTTATCTTAATTTAATAAATAAGAGGCAATAGGTCTTAAAATAAAAAAATAATAATAATAAAAAAAAAAAACCGATGAAAAAGCCTCAAACGTAAATTTATAATGTTTTAAATAAAATGATTAGATAGGGTTAATTATACAAACAATCCTAAGTTTATCCTTTTTTAAGAAATTACAAGAAGATATTTCAAATTATTACCAATATACCCTGCCGTTAAAGCTCCCCATCAACTTTTAACGAGTTAGGACTTATTAAGTAAAATAAATAATTTGAGAATAATCATAAATCTGTTTATAAATACAAATCTACCTAATTTTTTTATTTTTTTAAAAAATAACCTAAAAATAGCCAATGGCCTCTTGCCAATATGGTGAGACTCTCCAAAAGGAGACTCCACCACCATGGTTCAAAGCCTATGGCATACATGAATTATTAATATATGCAAATTTTCCCACCAATAGTGTGGGTGTTGTCCCACCAAGGTGTGGGTGCTCTCTCCCCGTTTGTGGGGGGCTACAGTCTGGGCTGTGCTAATAAAGCCCAATCTCACCGGTTCTAGCAGTTGTTGTATTAAAAAAAATAATAATAATAAAAAAACTAAAAATATTCCATAATTATAAATCTACCCTAAACACCAAATTATTTTTAAGACAAAAAGTTAGAAACTCCTTGGTCCGTGTATCAAATAACAGACAGAAAACTTTTATTGTGCATTAATGCATCCATCGAACATGGTCATAAAGTCAAGTGAACTGTATGTAACCAACTAACCATGATAGATGGATGCATTAATGCACAATGAAACTTTTTTCGTGGGGAACTTTTCAATCACCAAACACAAGCAATAAAGCAAGTGCATGTGTTTCTTTCAAACCAGTCGATCTTCTTAGCTAGATCTTCTTAGCTACTTATCTAGAACAAAATTAAATAGAATGAAAGTTGTTTGTTTATGAAATCACCTACCAACTGTTGCAGACCTGAAGGTTGTGCTTCCATCCACCACATTTCTACTACCAGTTATGATAGTATTCACCCTCCCATCCCCCACAAACATTATATTAATCTTCTTCGTTGTCACCTCTACATTTTCTTTATAAACCCCTGCTTTGATCTTTATAATGTACCTCTTACTACTCCCTGTTGGTGCCGCCGCCACCGCTGCCTCCACCGTCAGGTAGTCTCCGCTCCCATCCGCAGCCACAGTAACATCAGGGGTCACTGTTGTTGCCTGAAGCAGCCTCCGGTCACCGGCTGATAACCATTCAGGCCATTCTCTACTTTCATAACTTTCCTCATTAAGATGCCTCCCTGAAGAGTACACTTCACTGTCCATGTCAGTGTCAGTCAAGTTCTTGATCATGGCCAGTGCATTACTACACATGTGAAACACATGCATTTGACCCTCTATTAGCGCTTCACGAACCTGAATAGGAAGATATCACAGTTAGAGGCGAAGCCAGAATTTCAAATTTAATACATTTTAGAGGATAATTAAACTGTAGACTTTAAATTTAGATCATTTACGAAGACTAATAGAAATTTTTCTAAGAGGATGCAGGGGCCATGACTCCTTCAGGCCTCGATCTTCGTAGTAGAAGAGAGGATTGAAAATTTGATGAATTGTCAACAAAAAAAAAAAAATAATAATGAAAATGAAAACCTTTTTATCAGCATTGTCGTGAGAGAACCCATCGAGACAAGTTTCTTGGTTAGTCATGGCAGCACTCAAAAGTATCTTGAGACCATCAGCTTGTTCTGAAATTGACTCGTTGTTGAAAGTGGGATAAGCTTGCAGTTCCTGTTCAGTCTTGTAGAGCTCGTCAAGAGTTTCATCAACCAACTCAAGACAATCATGCAGTGAAGTTATTTCTCGTTTAGTGAGGCGGTTTTTACTAGTGCTGATGAGCTTCTTGACAGTGAAGTAATTGTGTTGGACTGCAGTTATGGTGAGGTTGAGTGACAACTCTATCACATCTTTCGGGCTCTTTATCTTTGAAATTACAGTCTCAGCTGAAAGTGCAGAGATTGCTGAGAAGCACAATTCTGGGTAAAATGTAGCACTACAAGTTGAATTGAGAAGTGTGTGATGAGTTGATATGTGGTCATGATGATTGATTTTGATGGAATTATTTTGTGACAATGTTGATGCAACTGAGGTAGCTAAAATGGTGACTACTAGTAGCAAAGCAATGTGTCTGCCTGAGAGCAACATTGAGGCGATCAGGCAATGAATTTTCTTTGATGAATGAAAGGTTGGTTTTTTGTGAGATTGGACTTAAAAGATGGGTGGTTTTATAGCCACCCCAAAAAAACTTCTTGTGGCACCCGTTTTTAATAAAAATTTTATACGGATAATATACATAAATTTACTTATAAAACCCTACTTTCCTCGTCAATATTTCAAACAATTAATTATGTCTATAACTAATAGTGGGGATATCATTCAAACAAAAAAAAAAAAATTAACTTAAGTGAATATTGATATTCGGTTTTGATAAATCTACACTCATCAACATACACCTTTATAATCTTATCAAATAGGGTTTCCATCATTAGATCAATTGGATTACAACAATATTTTTCGTAAATCTGAATATCATCATATACATGGAGATGAAATGTTTCATTGGCGGAAAAAAGAACGTGGCATGAGTTGAAGAATAGCACTGGTCATTGGCATTTGGCAGATCAATTATCTTTTCAATATTTCACCATTATAGCTGTTAAATATTGCAGTAAAGCACAGAAGATTGAATGAAGAAGAATAAAAGCAAATTGGTTTATGGGTGTAAAAGAAAATAGGGCTATTTTCGGGATTTTCCAATTTTTTAAAACATTTTATAATTACAAATTGAATAAATGTGAGCAATTTTTTTATTTTGATGCAATAGAGCCACCAAAAAAGGCAGTAAATGCGACAAAACAGAGGAGTGTGGACCAGGGATAATAATTGCAGAGGCACAAGAGTAGGCCCAATAAGAGCATCCACAATGGTAGAGACTCAAACACAAGACCCATTTATGCCACATCATCAAAAATGGGTCTTGTTTTAAAGAATGGGTCTTCTCATTTGGGTCCTATTTATTTGGGTCTCATTTTCCCACAATGGTGTTCAATTGAAAAAGTAAAAGTGAATCCACTTTTAAACTTTTTTCCAAACAATTATTACTCTTCTTTAAAATATTATATATATATATATATATACAATAATTATTTAACAAATTATGATTAATTTAAAATAATTTTTTCACAACCGAATTACATTAACAATAAAAATAAATATTTAAAACAAAATATTATATAAGATTAGACATGGCGTCGGTTTCAGTTCGGTTGGGTTCCGGTTCCGATGGTTCGGTTTCGGTTTCGGTTTCGGTTTCGGTTTCAGTTTCGGTTTCGAAGGTTTGGTTCCGATTCCAAACCTTCAAAAAATTAATGTTTTCATTCGAATTATTTTAATTTTATTGAACTAAAATTTTATAATTGAAATTAAATTTATTTATTTTTTTTCATTATATATAATTATTGAAGTTAATAATAATATATTTAAATTTAAATAATTGAAATATATATATTAAATTTATTTATATTTTTTCATTATATAATTATTAAAATTAATAATTATATATTTTAATTTAAATTATATAAATAAATAAATAAATAAATATATACATATATATATAAGCCCAACCCAATCATTGGGCAAGACCCAAATTGAGTTCCAAATTTGGAACCCAATTTGGGTCTACTTGGGTGGACCCCACATTTGGATCCCTTTTTGCACCATTGTGGAAGAATTTGATGGGTTCCAAAGTAGGTCTAGTGAAAGTGGGTCTCATTTTGTAACCATTGTGGATGCTTTAACACTGTCTTACTAATAGTAAGTTACTATCACGTGACTTCTTTTATTTCATTTTACGTGACTTCTTTTCTCACTATCTTAAACCTCTTTTTTTTTTTTTTTTTTTTTCCTTTCTTATTTTTTTAATATTTCACCCTTATCACAATGTTAAAAAATAAATTTAAAGTGCTATATGCTATTATTTTGTTAATTAGTTTTTTTTTCTTAGATTTTTTGAATACTGAACAAGTTTTTATTTCTATTATAAAAGAAATTTAATTGGAATATTGATTTTAGTTTTATATAAGCTTTTTTATCAATTAAATTTATCATTTAAAAATCTAGATTTATTTTCGTTATAATTAAGTTTTAATATAATATTACGGAATATTTTTATTAGAAATTTAGATAACATTATCAATTGAAAAATAGAAAAAGTAAGAAATGGAAATACTTGTACATTATATATATATAAAAAAATCAGATTGAAAAGAGAATTTTTTTTTTTTTGAAATAATAAACATGTTATTGTGTGTTATTAGCTAAAAATAACAGTTATCTATTGAGACTTGAGATGTAAAAGTAAAAAAAAAAGATAAGAGAGCATAGAGGAAATTTAAATGACGAGAGAGAATGAAATGAAACATTAAAATTTAGGTGAGAGAAAAATACAAATATTAATAAATAAAAAACAAGAAAGTGAATTAATAACCATTAAATCTGGATCATTCAAACACTTAGGATATAATGGACACAAAAGTGTGTCAAATCCTATGTAAAAAAAGGATCTTGCCCCATATATATATATATATATATATATATATACTGTCTTTCTATTATCAGTTCGAACTTCGAACTGACAAAAGTTATATCAGTTCTTTATATGTGGGCCACTGGATTTAAATACTTTGACTTGGCTGTAGGATTTAAATACTTTAATTGACAAGTACATACAGCCAAGTCAAAGTATTTAAATCCAGTGGCCCACATGCAAGGAACTGATATAACTTTTGTCAGTTCAAACTGATAATAGAATTTATGTATATATATATATATATATATATATATATATATATATATTTTTTTCTATTATCAGTTCGTACTGAAATAAATAAATCAGGACGAAGAATGTGGACCACTAGATTTACATACTTTGACTCAAAGTATACTTGTCAAAACTTCTCCATAATCTATGGTCCACATTCTTTGTCCTGATATATTTATTGTCAGGATGAATTGACAGTAGAAAAAAAAATATATATATATATATCAGAAATTCTATTATCAGTTCGAACTGAAAAAAGTTATATCAGTTCCTTTCATGTGGACCACTGGATTTAAATACTTTGACTTGACTGTATACACTTGTCAGTCAAAGTATTTAAATCCAGTAGCCCACATACAAGGAACTGATATAACTTTTGTCCAGTAGCCCACATACAAGGAACTGATATAACTTTTGTCAGTTCGAACTGATAATAGAAAGACTGATATATATATATATATATTAATTAATAACTCCCAAAGTCTTCTGCTACATTCAATAGAAAACAGTTGGATAAAAACCAATGAGAACGTCTATTTGACGTTATTGCTGCCAAGTGCCAAGCGTTAAAATCAAAAATTGATTTTTTTCGTTTTTTGTGCCAATCTTTCCCGGATCATTACCAAACACGTTTTTTTTAATGGGCTATTGTCTAATATTCTACCATGTCCTTTATCTTTTAAACTTAATTAAAAAATAAATCACCGAACACGTTTTTAAAGTTTTTTTAATTTCAAAAACATAAAAACGGCATCAGGAGTGATACCGAACGCAGCCTTAGAACATCTCCAAGGGGCTCCCTAAATGAGTTCCTTAGCTAAAATAGGGAGCCAATTTAACTTTTTTGCATTCCAAGGGGCTCCCTAAATAGCTCCCTATTTTAGAGAGTCTCTTGGTGGCTCTCCAAATGTAAGGAGCTCCCTATCTTCTCTTTCATAACTTTTTAATATTTGTAAATTCATTTTGTTATTAAAAAAATGAAATCAATTTTGTATTTTTATTTATTAAAAGTTTGAAGGTTGTTGACAAAATAAATTTATTTATATTTTAAATGTAAAAAATAATAAAATATTAATGATTAGCTATAATAGGGAACATGGTTTGAGTGACTTCATGAAAAGTGGCTCCCTAAAATAACCTTCTAGCTAAAATTTGGAGAGCATGGTTGGAGATGCTCTTACATTTCTCATGTTTTAAAGAGAACTAATAGCCTGTCGTGCAAAAATTATTTCTTAGATTTTAAAATTGAACTCTAATGCCTATCCAAAACTGTTGTTCCAATTTGTGTCTAATTAGTTAAATTGAGACATGTATCTACAATTAATGCCCTTTAAAGCATGAGAAAAGCTTCCTTTTTTTTTTTTTTTTCGCAGTCCCCCCGTGAAAATAATATTAAAACTTTTTGGGTAGTTTGACTGAGAGATCAAAATACTGTACAGTACATTATATATATATATATATACAGATTTTCTATTATCAGTTCGAATTGACAATAAATATATCAGGACAAAGAATGTGGACCACTAGATTTACATACTTTGACTCAAAGTGTATGCACTTGTCAAAACTTCTCTATAATTTGTGGTCCACATTCTTCGTCCTGATATATTTATTGTCAGTTCGAACTAATAATAGAAAGACTATATATATATATATATATTAAAAATGATCATGATATAATTCCAAGATGATATTTTGCTTTTAAAATAAATTTTTGTAACGCAATTGAATTAAATATTTTATAAGATTAAATGATAAATCCTTTTTTTTTTTTTTTTTTTGAAATTAACACTGAGATCGGATTAGAGATTTGTTGGGATAGTTAACTCTCATAGAATATGAAAGAAGCCAACTTTTTTTATGACTAAGATTTGACTAAAACTCCAATAGAGTACGTCGTAGCCAATAGAGCAAAGAATAATTATTTATTTATATATTTTCTATTAAATTTTGTAACCTCTTCACTTCTCCTCCAACTGTTGATCCGTTTCTTACGAAGGAGGCTTGCTTCCTCCATAGCCAGAAACAATGGCAATATTAATCATTGCCAAACAAATTCTTTCTCATACTAATGTATCATGCAATAAATTTCTCGCACTCATATTTGTGAATTACAGCTCAAATCATATCTCCGATCATAATGGCCACTTGTTGTTAATTAAGGTCATGTCATGTACAGAGTCCTTCCAATTTATTTTACGTGACTGTCAGACGAAGGTTGGTCTATAGGCCGTATCTTAATTCTTAAATAAATACTAAAATAATTCCAACAAAAATGCCATTGATATATAAAGAAATAAATAAGTAAATAACTCTTGTCAACTTTCCTCCTCATATAAAATGGACCTGGATCTTATGGTTTATAGATATTTTTTTCAAAAAGTGAAAAAAATATCATGTAATAATTTCTCCTTTATGGACATGATTTGGCTTGAATCCGCATATCTTGATTCTTAATTAGGGACCCCACCCATTGTTATGTACTTTTTCGATCCTGTAAAATACATAAAAAGAATTTATGATAGAAATAGTATTTCAGACTTAGAAATACATAAGAAGAATTAAGAGGAGAATAAAGGGAGATAATTTATTCAATATATTCGATATCTTTACTTCATAACAATTCTGCTTTTTATAGGCTACAAATAAACACGACTAAGCTGAAAAACAGGAAGCAATACAAACGGTGCTTGAAGCACTTTTGGAAACAACTGACATACTAACACATTAATAAACAACACTTGCTTCACTAACACACTAACAAGAACCATACATTCACGTGTACAGTACACATCATTGGATTATGCACATATCATTCCATCTTCCCCAAATTATCCTAGTCCATAAAGATAAATTCCAAATAAGTCTGTCGGGAGTTCCAACTCGTTAGATTCGCCACAATTAAGAGGGTCTCCAAATTGGGTTAATCGTATGTGCTTGAAATCAACATATTGTGCATCTTTGAAAATCCATCCCTGCGAGTCATTGCCACCGAAAGTAGGGAATGATAACTTCATATGGGTGTTATTGCGGTCCAGCATGGTGCGGAGAGTCGGGGAGGTTGATTGTGTGATAATGTGCGACTCATAAAAACAATCCACAAAATGTGAATTGCTTTTATATGAGATTTTCTCAAATACATAGTCATCAAATAACGGTGGTTTATCAAAATCGATAAAAATCTCCGCCGATACATATGTATCATCGAAAAACACCGGAATATAGGTGGCTAATTGTGTTTGAGAAAATTATAGAGATTGGAGTTCATCCCTAATGGTTTGGAGGGTATTTTGGATTTGGACAAAGGTGGACTCAAGATGAGTTAGGACTTCATAGACTCCGTTACGAAAACGTGTGTCCATGGGACCGAACTACTTTGATACCATTGTAATGTACTTTTCCGATCTAGGAAAATACATTGAGACAATTTAAGATAGAGATAATATTTCAGACTTAGAAATACATAAGAAGAATTAAGAGGAGAATAGGAGAGATACAAGGAGACAGTTTGGCTTAATATTCGATATCTTTACTTCATAACGATTTTGCCTTATATAGGCTACAAATAAACACGACTAAGTTGAAAAACAGGAAGCAATACAAACGGTGCTTGAAGCACTTTCGGAAACACCTGAAAACAATTGACACACTAACACATTAATAAACAACTGACACACTAGCTAACAATTGACACACTAACTTGCTCCACCAATTAACACACTTACAAGAACCATGCATTCACGTGTACAATACACATCATTGGATTATGCACATATCACCCGTTTCTAAATTTATTATTTTTTAAAGTTGTTGAGGCTAAGATAAGACAATACATATACGGGTTCCGATAACTATTCCCATTCCAATCCTCCTTGAAGCAGCTAGCTAGAACTCTGTTAAAACTGCAAAAATAGATCTCAAAGAGTAACCCTACTATAACATAATATATGTAGTAAATCTATCGGACCAGGACACTTGATTCCCCTTTGCATGAATGCGTGCGTATGATCACCATTCCATGCAAAAATTCTTGCCTTTGGAAGACATCTTATTAGCTTCACATAGCTGATAGAAATGCCAACCATATCATGAAAACAAGATAGATATTGTCCCAACTGCTGCCTCTTTGTCTTTGATCAGGTGATGTTGCCATGGTGGTTGCTGAGAAGAGGAGGAAGGAGAGAAGAGAGACGAAACAGACAGTAGTCCCACCCACAAATTAACCCAAAACAAACGTATCATCATCTTATATATATAATATATGTTTGAATGAGAATAGGTGTGGCAGCTAGCTGTAAAATGTAAAAATGTAATATCATACCTGTGGATGTGTCATTTGGGAGAGTAGAGACCCCTAGCTATATAACATAATATTACATGTTATATTCCCGCATGCATATATGTCTCTCTTTAATGCGCTGTGCAGTCACGTTTTCACAAGCAAAAAGGAAAGGCTAACAAGCAAAGAAAGAGATAGACAATGTACATGTTTGGTTTGGTTTGGCCCTGGTGGGGTGGTACTGTGTCAATTTCTTTTATTTTTATTTTTATTTTTCAAAGCAAAGCAAAGCATGATGCCCTAAAGTTGTGACTCCTTTTAAAGCCTCGCTACCTAAAGGCAACTTTATGTGTATATGGTGGTGCTCTTTGAAAATTTTGGCTCTTTTATCATCTCTTTTTTCTTTTTTTTTTTGGGTCGGTTTTTATGTCAAAAAGGACCATCGTTTATTTTTTATTTTTATTATTTTTTAAAATGTTGCAATGTCTTGTGCGGCTTATAATATGTTGCATTTGATGCCATGAAATTGGGATATAAGTCAATTATATATTTGTTTGTTTCTATAATTAATTATTTGATTATGTACTTTTAAACTTTGTTTTAATTCAATTTAACTCTTGTAACAACTATTTATATATGTGGCAATTCGATTTATATCTAGAGTACTTGTAATATATATATAAATGCTAGCTGGTGTTCATGCACATTATTAACTAATAGTATTATACTTGCACTTTTTTTTACACTTGTTCATAGTTCACACACAATCATGAATCATCTTCTCGCACGGACAGTTCATATGAATCTGTAAAAAATTTAAATATATAAAAACTGAGTCACGGGCTACGTATACGAGATACGAGCTTTTTTGCATGTAAGGAAACTCCGTTTATTCTACCATTTTCAATGTAAGGATCACCTTTGTTCTAGGATTTGATGTTATGATGATATTGGTGATTATACTGGGGATCAACAGAGTATCAAATTCTCCCTTTTCAGTCTAATTCATTATTTAATACAACGATATATATATGGTTAGGTTCTTCTCTGGTCAAGTCGATCCTGAAAACAAAATTCAAAATCGTCGTGGTCCTGATTTTTTCTTTTTGGATCGACCTGACTAGAGAATTATTAAACTGATTAGATAATATTAATCATAGGCCAAGAGAGAAAGGGAAGCCAGTGGAACCTAACCAATTACTTCCTGCAATAAAATTCCCAGCCGTAAAAGGTTGTGCCTCTGTTGCAATTGTAAACTCTTTAAATCCTTTCCAAGCCACCCTAGCCGATGTGGAAGCACCAGCACCGGTGTTTGCATACTCTCTATAAAACAATGTGTCAAGAGCAAAGTTCCCATCCCATTCAAACCACCCAGCTGGATGTACCACATCACTTATGTCTGATTGCATTATAACAGTCCTTGAATATAGCCTCCACGGCCTTCCTAGGTACGTTGCGAAACTACCCTTTACTGCCAGTAAATCTTGAGTGCCACCAATCCTGCATTTCTGGATCACTATGCCTGTGTTCTGATTAGCGTCATCGCGGGCCTGTGCAGTTACCATGTTCCTCTGGCCTGGGTTGGGGCGGCGAGCATGGATGTCGCAGTTTTGGAAAACGGCCGCGGCGTTACCGAATATGAAATCAACCGTACCTGCTATGTAGCAATTGATGTAGAATTGGCGGAGTGCGTGTACATAGAGAGTGTCTTGGTATGCTAGCATGTCACACCTATAAAATGCTGATAGATCCGATCCTACACGTAGTGCCACGGCTTGGTGCTTTGATGGTCCCGCTGTGTTTTGAAAGGTTATATCTCTAGCCAAAAATCTATCCCCTACCACCGCTGCAACACAATAACACGTACATAAAGTCCATATCACATATTCACATCAAAATTCAAATAATCTTTAGTAGGTTATTTTGTTTGGTTAGGATGAAAAAAAATCAGGACCCTGTTTTTGTAATATTACTGAGCAAATATTTTTCAAGACCGTTCTAATTAGAGGTTATTAATTATATGGTAAAAATGTTGGTCCAAAAACATACAAAAGTTAGAAGTAAATATAAGTAAATGATTTAGAATGCAAACAATTCTAGTTCAGGGTCAAGGATGTGCTACACATTGAAGTGTACTCGTAAATCGTAATTGAGATCATCAAAATATCTATCACTAGATATCTATTTAGATATGGGACCTTCTATCTATTAAATGGTTTTATATCTATTTAGACGTGGGTGATGGGACCTTATATGTATTTAATGGTTTTATATATGTAAGGATTTTCTCTCCGATACACATCGATGTAATAAAGTCATAAAATTTTAATAATTTTTGGCCCCCCCACCCAAGTATGTGGCTTCGCCACTGTCTACATATGAGAGTTGATGGATCTAGTGGCTGGTACGGAAAGTTGAGAAACTAAAATATTTATATATAAATACATAGAAGATATCTAGTGTCGTATTCTATAGCTGTCTGCTAATTAAGTGCTAACAGATATAAATTAATGGGAGTTTTGTCTGCATATCCGGGCATGTGTCTCTATCAGGCAGCTGGCGTTAACCAAAGAACGCAAGGACAAATATGCATGTACATGTACGTTGCCAAGCGTCTCATAATCATATAACTTTCGGATGAAATTTCAACGACACTACCAACTACCAACTACCAACCTATTAATTATTCAATCCTATGGTCTACAGAGTACAGAGTACCAACCTTATCTTGTTACCACTGTCTACGTCTAATGAAAAAGCATCAAATGAACCAGGAGGTGGTTGTCTTTGTGGTCCAAGGTTTAGGATGAAAATCTCGTCCTTGGTTCTACTCTTGACAATTACATTGTGGCCAGTCATCAGGGTGCTAGCTCAGCTGGTGAAAGGATGGATTTGGGGTTCGGGGTTCGGGGTTCGGGTAACTCCCAGATCAACGGTTCAAATCATACCCAGGCGAAAGCGAGTTCTAATTTGTTCGTTTACATTTTTGTGTGGTCGGAGGTATGGGCTGAGGTTTCCTATCTGTTCTACTACATAACATCCAACAAATAGACCATTAAAACCAACAAGTTGGCTATGGGTGTGTCACGCAGTTGGAGAGGACAGGCGAATGGGTGTCTGGACGAAGTCCAGGATCCTCAATAAAAATAAAAAATAAAAAAATAAAAAAAGGAAAAAGAAAAAGCCTCAAATGTAAATTTATAATGTTTTAAATAAACTGATTTGTTAGGGTTAATTATACAAACAATCCTAAGTTTATCCCCTTTTTTTTAAAGAAATTACAAGAAGATATTTCATATTATTACAAACATACCCTACCGTTAAAGCTCCCCATCAACTTTTAACGTGTTAAGACTTAGGTTTATAATTATATTACTTATTAAGTAAAATAAATAATTTGAGAATAACCATAGATCTGTTTATAAATACAAATGACTCAAATCAGTTGTCCAAAAATAGTGTCCAAATTTGTGTCTAACCAACCAAATTGGGACATATTTCTATATTTATGGAAGAAGTTGAAAAAAAAAAATTAAATGTAGACACGTCCCAATTTTATTGGTTAGATACAAATTTGGACACCATTGTTTGACAGTCAATTTGAATTCAAATACAAATCTACCTAATTATTTTTTACAATAACCTAAAATATTCCATAATTATAAATCTACCCCAAACCCCAATTTTATTTTTATTTTTTAAAAAAAAGTTAGAAACTCCTTGGGCAGTGTATCAAATAACATATAGGAAACTTTTATCATGCATTAATGCATCCGTGACAATGCTCCATTTAAAATTTGCTTTGTTTTTACATTCACATGCCTCAAGTCAAGTGAACCTTATATATGATACCCGGGGCGGAACTTGGACAGTGAGGTTGAGGGGTCAGATTATAAAAATTTGAAATTGAATTTTTTTTCATATTTCTTAAAGTTAAAAGCACCACACAAGCAATAAAGCAAGTGTGTTTCAAACCAATCGATCTTGTTAGCTAATAGCTACATGCCTACATATCTAAAACGAAATTAAGAAGAATGAAAGTTGTTTGTTTATGAAATCACCTACCAACTGTTGCAGACCTGAAGGTTGTGCTTCCATCCACCACATTTCTACTACCAGTTATGATAGTATTCACCCTTCCATCCCCCACAAACATTATATTAATCTTCTTCTTTGTCACCTCCACATTTTCTTTGTACACCCCTGCTTTGATCTTTATAATGTACCTCTTACTACTCCCTGTTGGTGCCGCCGCCACCGCTGCCTCCACCGTCAGGTAGTCTCCGCTCCCATCCGCCGCTACAGTAACATCAGGAGTCACTGTTGTCGCCTGAAGCAGCCTCCGGTCACCGGCTGTTAACCATTCAGGCCATTCTCTACTTTCATAATTTTCCTCCTCATCAAGATGCCTCCCTGAAGAGTACACTTCACTGGCCATGTCAGCGTCAGTCAAGTTCTTGATCATGGCTAGTGCATTACTACACATGTGAAACACATGCATTTGACCCTCTATTAGCGCTTCACGAACCTGAATAGGAAGATATCACAGTTAGAGGCGAAGCCAGAATTTCAAATTTAATACATTTTAGAGGATAATTAAACTGTAGACTTTAAATTTAGATCATTTACGAAGACTAATAGAAATTTTTCTAAGAGGATGCAGGGGCCATGACTCCTTCAGGCCTTGATCTTCGTAGTAGAAGAGAGGATTGAAAATTTGATGAATTGTCAACAAAAAATAATAATAATAATAATGAAAATGAAAACCTTTTTATCAGCATTGTCGTGAGAGAACCCATCGAGACAAGTTTCTTGGTTAGTCATGGCAGCACTCAAAAGTATCTTGAGACCATCAGCTTGTTCTGAAATTGACTCGTTGTTGAAAGTGGGATAGGCTTGCAGTTCCTGTTCAGTCTTGTAGAGCTCGTCAAGAGTTTCATCAACCAACTCAAGACAATCATGCAGTGAAGTTATTTCTCGTTTAGTGAGGCGGTTTTTACTAGTGCTGATGAGCTTCTTGACAGTGAAGTAATTGTGTTGGACTGCAGTTATGGTGAGGTTGAGTGACAACTCTATCACATCTTTTGGGCTCTTTATCTTTGAAATTACAGTCTCAGCTGGAAGTGCAGAGATTGCTGAGAAGCACAATTCTGGGTAAAATGTAGCACTACAAGTTGAATTGAGAAGTGTGTGATGAGTTGATATGTGGTCATGATGATTGATTTTGATGGAATTATTTTGTGACAATGTTGATGCAACTGAGTTAGCTAAAATGGTGACTACTAGTAGCAAAGCAATGTGTCTGCCGGAGAGCAACATTGAGGAGATCAGGCAATAAGTTTTCTTTGATGAATGAATGGTTTTTTTTTTTTGGTGAGATTGGATTTAAAGCTGGGTGGTTTTATAGCCACCCCACAAAACTTCCTGTGGCACCCGTTTTTAATAAAAAGTTTATACTGTTAATATACTTGAATGTAAATTTACTTATAAAACCCTACTTTCCTCGTCAATATTTCAAACAATTAATTATGTATATAACTAATAAATCTGCTTCGGTGAATATTGATATTTGATTTTTGATATATCTGCACTCAATCAACTTACACATTGAGAATCTTATAAATAGGGTTTTTATCATCAGATCAATTGGATTACAACACAATTTTTCTTAAATCTGAATAACATCATATACGTGGAGATGCAATGTTTCATTGGTGGAAAAAAGAACATGGCATGGTGGGTCATTAGCATTTGGCAGAACAATTATCTTTTCAATATTTCACCATTATAGCTGTTAAATATTGCAGTAAAGCACAGAAGATTGAATGAAGAAGAATAAAAGCAAATTGGTTTATCGGTGTAAAAGAAAATAGGGCTATTTTTGGAATTTTCTTGTTTTTAAAACATTTTATAATTACAAATTGAAAAAATGGGTGTCATGAGAAAACAGAGGAGTACGGACCAGGGATAATAATTTCAGAGTAGGCCCAATAACACTGTCTCACTAGCAGGCGCAGCCCATCATGTTGGATTTAAAAAGATTTAAACATTTGTAGCTGTGCCGTGAAAATAATGTTAAAACTTTTTTGGTAGTTTGACTGAGAGATCAAAAATCAAATACTGTACAGTACATTATATATATAAATATAGATTAAAATGATCATGATATAATTCTAAGATGATATTTTGCTTTTAAAATACAAAATTTTAACGCAATTGAATTAAATATTTTATAAGATTAAATGAAAAATCTTTTTTTTTTTTTTTTTTCAATTAACACTGAGATCGGATTAGAGATTTGTTGAGATAGTTACTCTCACAAAACATGAAAGATGTCAAAATTTTTTTGACTAAGATTTAACTAAAACTCCAATAGAGTCGTAGCCAATGGAGCAAAAAATATTTATTTTTTTAATACATTTTCTATTAAATTTTGTAACTTCTTCACTTCTTCTCCGACTGTCGATCCATTTCCGATTACAAAGGAGGCTCGCTTTCTCCATAGCCAGAAACAAATGGCAATATTAATCATTGCCAAATAAATTCTTTCTCATACTAATGTAACATGCAATAAATTAATTTCTCACACTCATATTTGTAAATTGCAGTTCAAATCATATCTCCGACCATGAAAGGATCTTGGGTGCACTATGCATCCCCACCCATATGTTGCCACGTAAACTTGTTTACAAAAATTGATTTGGGTCCACTTAACAACTTTGGCCTTTTGGATGGGAGTGAAATATACATGTATAATGTATTGATCATTTTTACTTTTTTTTTTAAACAAAAATAAAATGCCTTTAGAATTGAAGAAATTAATTAAAATAAATTAAAATTAAACTATTTATAACATCATGAGGAGGCATGATAATAACCTCTATATGGAATCTTTAAAAAAAAAAAAAAAAATTGAATACCAAAATAAGGATTTTAGAATAAACGATTTTATCAATTTAATGTTTATTTTTTAAAAATGAAATGCCCAGGGAAAAAAAAGAGAGGATATTTTGGAGCAATTTGAATTGTGTTTAGAAATTTTATATAACAATAATAATAATAATAATAATAATAATAATAATAAACTCTCATACTAAATTCGTATGATAACATAATGTGTACTTTATAATAACCACGAATCCATGCATCCAAATAAAAAATAATTGGCCAATACCAATGTCAATGTCTACTAGGCTGTGTCTTAATTAATAGTAGCTTTTAGTTGTTTGAAATAAAACTCCCGGTGGAAATCATAATAAGTTACCAAATACATACAGGACTTACTTGGGAAACATTAAAAATCGTACAAATATCCAACCAAACGTTAAAAAAATATATATGGCACACCACTTGCCGTGCCAGGCCGAGCCCATTGTCAAAAATGAGCCTCATCGGCCCAGCACAAATGGGCCATGTCGGCCCACATTAACACCACTAGGTATCAGAGCTTCAACCCTTTTTAATCGTCTATATATATATATATATATATATATATATATATATATATATATATATATTTCGACGATTCTTGATCCTTAACAGGTTGACACTTTTGTCTCGCTGTCGTTGCTACTCGCACGCCTTCCATCTTGACACCGTTCAGCATTGTAAGTCTTTACTGTATCAAAGCAGTACTTTTATAACAACACCATCTATATAACAAAAAGAAAATTTTCATCTCTGTCTCAGAAGAACAAATAATCTGGGTCTAACTAAACCCAGATGAAACCAGGTTTAGGCCTTACAAATAACTAACTAAATTTAGCTTAAATATATTAATAACAGTTAAAACACACTTCAACCATCAAATGCATTTCACAATTGCAGGAATTGTATAATATATAAATAAAAAGTATTTTACATTCGAATTTTTATAAAATGATAAATCCACACTATGTACTGCTTGAGCTGTCTGTGGCCCATTTTACGATCACAACTACAAAACGCATGAGGTGTAGAGTAAAAAGAAACCCTCCCAATAAATCTATAAATATATCACCATATGCATCTGTACGGTGTCGGCCATCAGAATAGTGGAGGCCATCACTACATTGAGTGTTAGTGATCCTATTGAAATCCATGAGATGGCAATCAATCTGCGCCCAATGGGTTACCCGTTGATTAGCAACAAAATGATGAAACATGATGACATAAAGACAGTGATATCAAAAGCAATGAATGGTAGATATTCTTTTGGGTGATTGTCTAAGAAAATAGACGTCCTTGCTAGGTGCCCACTCTTAGTTTCTTCCCACACACCACCAGGTGGACTTATATAATGCACTAGTGACACTGTAGCGATCAAAGTTGCTACTATCATCAATAGAGCAGTCTTCTTTTTGATCCATTCAAGTTTGAGAATATGATGAAGATTGCTCCGTGATGCTGCAATAGGTGCATTATTTCTTTGGGACACTGTTGTTGAGGTTGTTGCCATATGTGTGGAGCCAATTACATCCTTGACATGCTTTGCTCCATAACTTAGAAGAAGCTTCTCAAGCATCTAGTCTTTTTGATCCGTTCTTCCAAGCTTGGACATATCTAAAGCTGTGAAGCCATAGATGTTAATGGCGTTCACCTCTATTGCAGTTGTATCGATCAAATACTTGATTATTTGCATATTTGATTTGAACAAATAATTAATCAGTTCACTTTATGTCCTAATTAAGGGGGTACGTATTTGTTTAAAAAAAACATATGAAATGAAAAAATAAAAATAAAAAATTCATAAATTATAGCTGAAATATGAAGTGACTTGGGTTTGAAATAATTTCAAAATTTTATACCCAAAATACCATTTCACAAATTACATTATTCCAATTAGGATATTTTGGAGCAATTTGAATTGCGTTTAGAAATTTTATATAATAATAATAATAATAATAATAAATAAACTCTCATACTAAATTCGTATGATAACATAATGTGTACTTTCTAATAACCATGAATCCATGCATCCAAATAAGAAATACTCGGCCAATGCCAATGTCAATGTCTACTAGGCTATGTCTTAATTAATAGTAGTTTTTAGCTGTTTGAAATAAAACTCCCGGTGGTAATCATAATAAGTTACCAAATACATACAGGATTTGCTTGGGAAACATTAAAAATTTTAAAATCATACAAATATCCAACCAAACGTTAGAAAAAAAAAAATATGACACAGTACTTGTCGTGCCGTGTCTTGCTGTGCCGGGCCGAGCCCGTTTTTAAAAATGGGCCTCATCGGCCCGGCACAAATGGGCCATGTCGGCCCACATTGACACCACTAGGTATCAGAGCTTCAACCCTTTTTAATCATATATATATATATATATATATATATATATATATATATGACAATTCTTGATCCTTAACGGGTTGACACTTTTGTCTCACTGTCGTTGCTGCTCACATGCCTTCCATCTTGACACAGTTCAGCGTTGGAAGTCTTTACTGTATCAGAGCAGTATTTTTATAACACCACCGTCTATTTAACAAGAAGAAAATCTTCAGTTAAAATAAAGAATTGCAGTTCTTAGAACTTCCTTTGAATTTCTCGTTAGGTGATTCGCTTTTGTCAAACTCAATTTTGACATCCTTACATAAAATCCCAATCTTCCAATGTATTGTCCGCCAAAAACTTTCTTTAACACTTGTCCACAAAGACATGTTCAAACTGAATTCCACCACGAATCCATCTTTCCAGTACGTTGTTCCTCAGCTCCTCAATCACACTCTTCTCTTGCTCCGGCGAGTTCAGTTTTAAATTATTGAACTTGTGCACAAAGGCAAGTGGTGGGGATCATCATTTATAACAATAACTACAAATTGTCACATATTGTAATTTTGCTTTCTGTCTCCTTTCATTTAATTTTCTCCATTTTTTATATAGCAAAATATACTATCCACCTCTTTATATAAAAAAAGAAAGAAAAATAAATAGAAAGACTAAAATTAACAAGACTTTTTTCTTTGAAACGGTAAATTTTATTAGAAGAAGAAAGAGCAACAACCAACAGATTAAGTGTCCGTTTGGGAGAGCTTGTCTACTGGTTAAAAGAGCTTTTTTAATTAAAAAAGCTCTTTTCAATTTTTTTTTTGTATCGTTTGGTTGTCACTCAGTAGAGTTTTTAGATGATTAAAAAAGTTGTTTTACGTCTACTTAGAGAAACTCAAATTTAAAGCTTTTCCAAGTAGATCTTTTGGAGTTTTTTTAATAACACTAAAATCTCCAATATAACCCTATAATTTAAAATTTACTAGAGTATTTTGGTAATTTTATCATTAAAAAGCTCTATTTTAATTGACAACCAAACGACCAACGATTTTCATTTAAAAGCTCTACCTCTAAAAGATCTGCTTCTAAAAAATCTACTTGAAAAGCTCTCACAAACGTACTCTAAGTAAAGAAGATAGATAAACAATTCTTAACGGCGTTAATTATGTCCATCGTCTTCTTCTTCTTCAGTCTTCACACACTGACACTGCAACTCTACACCAGCTGATACTTAACGGGGTTCTCAACAACAACAATACCCGACTGCTTGTTTCCAAAATCAATTAACGCATCACACGTGACATACAAATGATACTTAGCAGTAATTAAAGTCCCAACTTTCCATCTCACCCGTCCATCAATCTTGAATATTAACAGAACAACTTCGTTAATTTGATCTTGACTCAATGAAACAGCATTGTAAGAGCATCTCCAACCCAATACACCAACTTGTCATAAAAAGAGCATCTTGCTTAAACCAATTTTTTTTTTTACTCCAATGTATCTACACCAAATTTCACACCAAAAGAGCATATTTGAAGAATATTCTCCCAATAAATATTTATACAATACCAATTAATTTATATCAGTTAATTTATACAATATTCAATAATTTTAATGATGTAATATATATATATTATATATATATATATATATATATATATATTAAAGTGGGTATCATTTTAAAGATCTCAACGAGATCTTTCCAACGGTATATTTTTGGGAACACATATTGTTATAATTAAGTGTAAAAGGGTTAAATTAGTAATTTTTGTAAAAAGTAAATGCTGATTTGACAGCTTAACAAATAAAAAATAAAAAAAAAGGAAATTTGGTGGAGGAACAGTAAGCACCAGGTTTGGTGACCACTGTTCTTCCTTCAAATATTAATTGGTGTGGATGGTGTATTGGTTGAAGGAGTTTTTTTGGTGTGTTTGGTGTGTTCGGTGTGTTCATTGGAGCTACAGGCACGGCAGTGCCGAAAACAAACGGCGACCAGACGATAATCTCTTTGTGTCCCTCATATGTTGAAGGGATAGCTGTACGGAAGGTGATTTGATGGTCTGGATAAATGGCGTAGACGTCGAGCTTGCTGTAGTAGATGCTGATCTTGTCGTTAGGGTTATGTGAAGAGATAACACTAGCAGGCGCAGCCCATCATGTTGGATTTAAAAAGACTAAATATTTGTAGCAAATACATACAGTATTTGCTTAGGAAACATTAAAAATTTTAAAATCATACAAATATCCAACCAAATGTTAAAATATATATATATATATATGACACAACACTTGCCATGCCAAGCTGAGCCTGTTTTAAAAATGGGCCTTATCGGCCCACATTGACACCACTACTGATACAATGTAAGATGTTAGGGCAAAACCTTAATATTATTATTCACATTGAAGAGAATATATACAAGAGAGAGACTTGTTGTATAATAGGCATATCCTGATTACAATCAATTACAATCAATTAATTCCTAAACTATAGCTAAGAATTAATAGGTACAGCTATCACCTAGGACTCAAACCATTTTTACGCGGTATTGTACTAGATAAGTCCAATGCAATGTTTAGACATGTTTTGTGAAGATTAAATGTTTTCAATGACCATGTATTAAATATTAATGCCCTGTAGAGATGCATCAGACTTGATAAGGTGACCTTAAACAGCAAAATTGAAGAAGTATCAACTTCTCCCACTTCAGTCTAATTCATTATTTATTACAAAGATATATATATATATGGCTAGGCTGCTTAAGGGTTCTTCTCTAATCAAGTCGTTTCTAAAAACAAAATTCAGAATCGTTGTGGTCCTGATTTTTTTTTTTTTAGGACCGACATAACTAGAGAATTATTAAGCTGCTTAGATATTATTATTCATAGGCCAAGAGAGAGGGAAGCCAGTGGAGCCTAACCAACTACTTCCTGAAATAAAATTCCCAGTTGTAAAAGGTTGGGCCTCTATTGCACTTGTAAACTCTTTAAATCCTTCCCAAGCCACCCTAGCCGATGTGGGAGAATGTCACGGCCCGTAAAATCCAAATTTCGGATTCCAGCCAAGGTGCCCAAAAAGCCCACAGCAAGGCAAAGCTGCTGGAAGATTCTAGAGAATTCTACACACTTCAAGTGTTGGTCTGCTTATGGTAGTCTCTAGATGATAAAAGACTCTAGGCCTTTCTAGAGCACTCTTGTACATATCTGGATATGTGTAGAAGTATCTAGAGATATGTAGATATTTGTATAGAATTCTAGGTGTTATAGACACTTGTACAGAATTATAGAATCATGTAGATATTTCTGAAGGCAAATCATCCACCATTGGATCAAATTGATCATAGCTATTCATTGAGGAGGTGGCTCATTATAAATAGTCAACTCCTCTCATTTGTAAGGCATCCAAGCCTACTAGCATTCAAACCTTGTAAAACTCTCTTAAGCAATACAAGTTTTCTTTACATTCCCACAAACTCTTCCAACCCTTTTCTCTAGTCTCTCTTTTGTGTGTGTGAGAGCGATAAGCAAGACCTTTTAGGCTTACTTAGCAACACTCACCCGGAAGTTGCTTAAGTGCCGCACGGGTGTGCTGTGCAAACTCTAAGCCTGTGACAACTAGCACCAGTGTTTGCATACTCTCTATAAAACAATGTGTCAAGAGCAAAGTCCTCATCCCATTCAAACCACCCAGCTGGATGTACCACATCACTTATGTCTGATTGCATTATAACATTCCTTGAATATAGCCACCACGGTCTTCCTAGATACGTCGCGAAGCTATCCTTTACTGCCAGTAAATCTTTAGTACCACCAATCCTGCATTTCTGGATCACTATGCCTGTGTTCTGATTGGGCCTGTGCAGTTACCATGTTCCTCTGGCCTGGGTTGGGGCGGCGAGCGTGGATGTTGCAGTTTTGGAAAACGGCCGCAACATTACCGAATATGAAATCAACTGTGCCTGCTATGTAGCAATTGACGTAGAATTGGCGGAGTGCGTGTACATAGAGAGTGTCTTGGTATGCTAGCATGTCACACCTATAAAATGCTGATAGGTCCAATCCTACAAGTAGTGCCACGGCATGGTGCTTTGATGGTCCCGCTGTGTTTTGAAAGGTTATATCTCTGGCAAAAAATCCATCCCCTACCACCATTGCAACACATGTGCATAAAATCCATATTGCATATCAAACAATATTTGCTTTAATATTATTGAGCACATTTTGTTCAATACCGTTCTAATTAGAGGTTATTAATCTTATGGTAAAAATGTTGGTCCAAAAACACACAAAAGTTAGAAGCTAACATAAGTAAATGATATAGAATGTAGACAATTCTAGTTCAGGGATGTGCAAAACCACATTGAAGTGTTTTTGGCTGCTGACTTTTCCAGGCATTAAGGCTTTTTATCTACCACTCGTAATTGAGGTCATCATCAGAATATCTACCACTAGATATCTATTTAGATATGAGACCTTCTATGTATTTATGGTTTTATATATATAAGAATTTATCCTCATATAAAGTTGTAAAATGTTAATAATTTTGGCTCCCCACCTGGATCTAGTAACCGATACGGAAAGTTGAGAAACTAAAATTATTATATATAATGCTAGAAAGTCCCATGTCTAAATAGATATCCAGTGTCATGCAAAAATGCAAGGACTCAAATAGCTATCCAAAAAAGGTTTTTCAATTTATGTCTAACCAACCAAATTGGGACACGTGTTACATTTAATTGAGTGACAACTCTATCACATCTTTTGGTCTTTATCTTTTGAAATTACAGTCTCAGCTGGAATGCAGAGATTGCTGAGAAGCACAATTCGGGTAACAATGTAGCACTACAAGTTGAA
>CM059871.1:38849968-39177414 GCA_030490815.1 Acer saccharum
ATCTCAAGTCATTTACTCCTTTGAAAATAAGGTAAATTGCATCAACTTCTCCGAACTTTAGGTTAAATTACTTTTGTTTTCCTTGCATAGTTTGGAAAAATCACAATTACCTCGATCTTGCCTCTATTTATTTTTAGTTTCTTAAGTAAGATTTGTGGGGAATTAATGTGGTGGGTGGGGATAGGATACCTCAATAAACAATTGTTAGTTAATTTATTTATTGTCATATACAAACTGACTATATTACCCTTCGAATATTAAGTTAGACGTTAGCTAGGAAGTAAATATTGATATTAGTTTCGATATTTTCTCAATATTTTTCATATTTTGGAGGTATCGGTATAAAAAATATTCTTGAATATTCTCCATATTTTGAGGATATTGGTGATATTACCGACATTTCGACTAATATTTTTACCGAAATCGATTTTTACTTGCTTGAACGTAAATCAAAGAATGTTTGTATAATAAAAGCAAATAATTTTGTCTCGTGTGATTTACTTAAAGTTGGGGGAAGCTGATGCAATATGCTCATGAAAATAAGTACTAATGTTTATTATTATTTATTTTTCCTTAGTTTAAAAATGCATCTCATAAAGTATTTTCCGAATAATTTTTGAATGCGAACATTAATAGAGTAATAGAGTAATAGAGTAGATATTAGGTATTACCGTATTAGTATTTTGTATTCAACTAATTGCTGCCATGTAATTATATCTCGTGCAGTGCAATCGTTCTTTTTTCTTTGTTCGTTCTTGGATTGTTTGATGATGCATTCTTAATTTGTTTTTGTTATGCGTTCCTTTTTGTAGAGAAAAATATAAAGATAAAATAATAGTTGATATGGAACCTTTTATTCCCGCATGATATGATATCATATAATATATTCTATCATCATTTATGGCTGTGATAAACTACAATGGAAAAATATAATATAGTAGTTATGTTAAGAGTTTTTCTCATTTAGATCAAGTTATGTTAGTGGTTTTCCTATTACATGGGATTTGTTCGGTTGATAGGGTGATTAGTAGTTCTCGTGTATTTTTTTCCTCAATTTTTTAAAGATTTAATATAATTATAATTGATATTAATTGCTTCGTTGTGGGTAAGCAAAAATTGATTTTGATAGATTATTAGATTTCTAAATAGAAATATAGGTGAAAACATTTAAAAATTAAAATACTGTATTAGGGATATATGTTATATTATTATCCAAAATTTTAAAAATATCAAGATTAATCGAAATTATTATTGATATTAATTTCCTTGTCGGTTGGATAGCTTGAACATTTGAATATATATAATTTCCCTAATTGCTCGCCAGCATCTGACTTATGAGTGTATGACAACATGATTGTCTATGCTTTTTATTTTATTTTATTTTATTTTATTTTTAACCCTCTTTAAGAGGAAGGGGTTGTAAATGAGATGAGGTTAGCCTAGTAGTATGTATTCACACTGGCATCATAAAATTGTGGGTTTGAGTCTTGTCCTCTTAAACCTCGAATTAATTGTAATATGTTTTGGGATGACAACGGGTCGGGTTTGGTTGGGTTTAGCTGAATCCAAGCCCGAACTTGCAAAAAATTTTGCACCCAAGCTCAATTGTGAACCCAGAAAATTATGCGGGTTCGGGTTTAGATTTCCTCCATCGGGTTTTGGCTTCACCCATACCCGCCTCGTGAACCTGCAAACTTATGCGGGTTTGCGGTTCGACCCTTGAAACGTTTTAATTATTAAAAAAAATAATAATAATAATAGAAAAAAAAAATACTAAAAATAATTAATAATAAAAATATTAATTGTACTTTTTAAATTAAGCGAGCGGGTTTAGGAGTTCAGGTTTTTTTCCGAACTTGAACTTGCTTTGGGTTTGAATCTAACACCCAAATTCTGTGAACCCGAATAGAAAAACCCATACCTGACTGTCGTTGTTCGGGTTTGGGGGTGGGTGTCCGACTGTCCGTGGGTTCGTCCATCGGGTGAAATGGACATCCTTACATATGTCAAAAAAAAAAAAAAAAAAAAAAAAAAGGGTTGATCTAATAGTCAAACCGGTTCCCTAGTTTTCAATATTATGGTGACAGGTCCCTCTAGTAACCAAAAATATGCATTTTGGTCCCTGACATCTAGTTCTATTAGGGTTTTCAAAGATTTCGTCATTGTTGCAAAGGTAAAATGGTAACTTGCATAATTAATGTTATATTAATAATTGGAAAATAAAAAACAATTAAAAAAAATTGATTTACTAAATAAACTAGCATTAAAAAAATCAAATTAAAAATAAAGGCAAGATTGTAAATTGACTATTAAATAAAAAACCAATTAAAAAACAAATAAGACAAGCATTAAAATCTGATTAAAAAGTAATTATTAATTAATTTAATTAAAAAATAAAACAGACATTCAAACCCTAACACATTCATCTCTATCTCTCCTTCTCTTCTTCTCAAACCACCGAAACACACACCAAACCATCGCGGTCGCTAAGCTTCTCGTTGACCACGACCACCGTCTCTCTATCACCGACCTCATCAACCTCCCCAAAACCTTTTTCACTTCCTTCATCGAAAACTAGAAACCGCAAATCTTCTCCATCGGGTTTGTGTGGTGGTGAGAGAGTGAGAAGAGAGGGAGAGAAATAGATGAGAGAGAAACGGTCTAAAATAGAGACCTAGAGAGAGAAAGAAAGAGGAGGGGTGGTTTGGTTGGGAGAGAAGTTGTTAAAGCTTCTTTTTTTTTTACTTAGAGCATGTGAGATTCTTGCATTTTTGACATTTGTGTCTCTATTCTTGGATTTTTGGCAAAAATTTATTTGATTACAAACTTTGTTCCAAGATTTGCTAACGCATACAGCTGATGCGAAGTGTATAGATGGTAGTTTAGAGAGTGTTTTGGAGAAGATCTTCATTTTCCAAACAAAAGCACAATCCATTTTCTTCTTCCGCGGTGTGTTATCCATTCCTTGCTTTAATTGTTTTTGAGTGAATATGAAGAGCGATTAAGATAAAACTGCTTTTATATAGTCCAAAATAGATAACAAAAAATTTGTTTGTTTCCTTTTCATGAATTAGAGAAGTTACTCTTATTCTAGATATATTTTCCATTTTTAAGAGTTTAAAAACACAATTTTCTATTTCACGAGAAGGAAACGACAAGTTTACATCTATTTTGTATTATAAAACAAGTAGCATCATGATCACTCATATTTAATATAACACGAATGAAAACAATGGACTCTGCTTTTGCTTTGGAAAATGAAGATCTTTTACAAAACATACCTTCTAGACTATTATCTATACATTTTACATCCACTGTCTGCGTTAGCAAATCTTTGAACAAAGTTTGTAACCGGATTCTCTATCGGCTTAATTTTGCAACTTCTCTCTCTTAACTTATAACTTCAAGTATGTTTTTTGGTGTCTTTATAACCCTGTTGTTTATATATTAGTGCAATGCAAGAGTTATTATTATATGTGTGGTAATAAAGAGGAGAAAGTTGTGAATAATTATTATGGATGTTGTTAAATAACGTTGAACCATTTTTTAAAATGATATTTTTAAAAAACTACTTTTAAAAATGTAAATTATGTTTTAATAATGATGGGTTTTTTTTAAATGCAAAAAGGTTAAGGTTAGTAATAATTTGTTAAAAGTAATTTTAAAAAAAATGAAAAAGAATTTAAATGTGTTTGATATTGGTTTTTTAAAATGGTAAAATAGTTGGTCGGAGGAAAGGCCGGAAAGGCCTTGGTTTATTTTGAAACCAATTGAAAACAATAAATTTAAATTGTTTTTGATACTGTGAAAATATAGTTTTTCATTTTTGAAAATAAACTAACAATTTTACTCCGGTACAAAAAAAAAAACACAATTATTATAATGTTTCACAAAGCACCTAAGAGGTTTTTAAAGTGGTTTTTGTTGAAAGTACAAAGGTTTTTTTTTTTTTTTTTTTTTCGAGAATAAAAAAGTAAATTAAAAATCCGAACCGGTTTGTAAAAAAAGTTAAGACTTGGACAAAGGGCTTTTTCCATGGAGTAAAAGAGCATCTTTAACGGTCTATCTTGGAGACCCCCTTGAATAAAAATGGATATTATTGTAAGGGGTCATTAAGGAAGTATGTGTTCCAATAATACTCCCTTAAGTGACTCCCTTAATAATTTTTATTATTATTTTGATGTTTTATTTTGTAATTATTATTGTAAAACAAATTACCTAATGGATAATAAATGTTGTTGGGATTTAAAAGTTAAATATCTTATGCTTTTTAAAAATAAAATAAATTTAAATATGTTGAGCCCATTTAGGGGGGTGGGGGGTGGGGTTGAAGCCACCCCTTAATTAAGGAAGTGAGCTCCACTATAACACATTTAAGGGAGCCTCTACGAGATCTGTTGGAGCTGTAAAAATATAGTTTGTCCATTAATTAAATTAAGGAGGGTCTCCAAGGGAGACTGTTGAAGATGCTCTAAGGATCATCTCCTCTCCTAGTTTTTCAAACTTTTTTTTTTTAAATGTCAGAAAATTTATAATTTAATTACAGTTTATTTAAGTTTTATTTAAAAAAAAAATGCAGTTTATTTATCTATGTACATATATAGACAGATTTTCTATTATCAGTTCATCCTGACTATAAATATATAAGAACGACGAATATGAATCACTAGATTTACATATTTTGACTTAAAGTGTATGTTCTTGTCAAAATTTCTCCATAATTTATGGTCGATATTATTCGTCATAATATATTTATTATAAGGATGAACTGACAATAGAAAGACTGTATATATAAATACTGTTTATAGTTATATATTATTAATATATATATATAATTTTTCTATTATCAGTTCCTTGCATGTGGGTCATTGAATTTAAATACTTTGACTTGGTTGCATGCACTTGTCAAAGCATCTTTTAAATCCCCACATGAAAGGAACTGATATATTTTATATTAATTCGAACTGATAATAGAAAGACTGTATATATATATATATATATCTGTATATATATTTGTAAGTATGAGTATGTTATTTACTTATTTATGTCAAGTCAGATAGATATCATATATGGACATTTCACAGTCTTTCTATTGTCAGTTTGTCTTGACAATAAATATGTCAGGACGAAGAATGTAGACCATAGATTATGGAGAAGTTTTGACAAGTGCATACACTTTGAGTCAAAGTATGTAAATCTAATGGTCCACATTCTTCATCCTAATATATTTATTGTTAGGACGAATTGACAATAGAAAATCTGGGACATTTCAAATGATTTAAAATTTGAAATCTTTATTAATATAAGACCATCTCCAATGCATATACCAATGCCAATGTCAATGCTAAATTTGACATGAAATATAGTGAAATGTTATATTTGACACATCATTTTAGCATTGTACTCCAATGCAAAATTTTATTTGATATGTTATTTTTTATTTTTTAATCATTTAAAATTATAAAAGTTAACAAATATAACCAATGCATTCAATGAATGGATTGAATATTTCGTTAGAATTGTTTCAATCTCAATTTTCCCTATTAAATTTATTAAATTTTTATTATTTAAAATTAAAAAGTCAACGAATACGGCTGTATTTATTGCTGTGCTAAATGTGGCATATGCTGTACATTGTGCCAAATTTGGTACAGTTTAGAGCATCTCCAATACAATGCTAAATCATTGTTACAATGCTAAATCATTGTGCCAATGCTATAATTTAGCACAAAATAAAAAAAGCATACTCCAATGCAATGCTAAAAGCTGTGTTAAATTTGACATATGCTATAAACTGTGCCAATAATATATGCTAAATTTGGCATAGCAATAAATGCAGTCGCATTTATTGACTTTTTAATTTTAAATAATAAAAATTTAACAAATTTGGTAAGAAAAATTGAGATTGAAACAATTCTAACAAAATATTCAATACATTTATCGAAAACATTGGTTGTATTTGTTGACTTTTGTAATTTAAAATAATTAAAAAATAAAAAATAGCATAACAAATAGAATTTTGCATTGGAGTACAATGCTAAAATGATGTGCCAAATATAACATTTCATTATATTTTGTGCCAAATTTGGCATTGGCATTGGTATATGCATTGGATATGGTCTTATGGCATAAGTCAAATTTGACACAGCTTTTAGTATTGTGTTGGAGCATGTTTTTTTTACTTTGTACTAAATTATAGCATTGGCATTGGAGATGTGCTAATATGGTATATAAAATGACAAAATTTAACAGTTTTTGATACAAAATACCCCTATCGATTGAGGGGTGCCCCTATCGATTGAGGGCGATGGACAATACAAAGCTCAAAACCAACCACCCTAACATGAAGTACCCCACCAACCTTGTTGGTCCGACATCCTCTGGTTCCTGTAATGAATGAGGAAATAAATAATATTTGACCTAAAAAAATGAGCTACAACGAAAGAAATAAACGAAACATAAATTTTGTAATGGACAGAAATTAATTAATTAGATAGGGGGAATTACACAAACACCCTCGAGGTTTGATAAAATTGTACAAATATGGCAGTTTTGACTATATACGCACAAACTTCCCTCAACATTTGAAAATTGTTACACAAACATCCCCTACCGTTAGATGGATCCGTTAGTCGATGGTCAAATGTGTAAAAAGTCTAAAATACCCTATATTTTTATTTTAAACAAAATTAAAAATTAAAAAATAAGATAAAAAAATATTAAAAAATCTTTTAGAAAATATGAATGTATCTTAAATCAAAAAATTGAAAAAAAAATTCATCTTAAAAAAAAAATAGTTTGTGCAATTCCCCTTGATTTTAAATAAATTTAAAATTTAAAATTTATTTATTATTAAATTGTTTAAAAAACTTTTTTTTTTTTTATTTGTAAAGATGAATTTTTTTTTCTAGGTTTCAGATTTAAGGTACATTCATATTATCTAAAATATTTTTTTTATATATATATTTTTTATCTTATTTTTTAATTTTTTAGTTTATTTAAAACAAAAATAAATGGTATTTTAGACTTTTTACACTTTTAACCATTGACTAACGGATTAATTTAACGGCAGGGGATGTTTGTGCAACAATTTTCAAATATTGAGGAAAGTTTGTGTGCATATGGCCAAAACTATCATATCTATACAATTTTATCAAACTTCGAGGGATGTTTGTGCAATTCCCCCAATTATATAAGGGTGGATTGTGGAGATGATACCTGTGGTGGAGGAGTGTTGGGGGTTGGTCTTGTAATGTCCACCTCAAATGGCCAAACATATCTATCTTGATTTCCACTCCTCGCCAAGCTCCAATCATACAATCTCCTATCTTGCACCGATGATAAAATTGAATATGATTCCTATTAACACAGTAGTATTAGTTTAATCATAAAATAAAACCATTTATAGGATTCCATAATGGACGACTTTTATTTCATAGAATTGTGCTCGATTGTAAATCAAATGGCAGTAGAAATTACAGACTTTTAGGAGTTCCATTTTGTTGTTGAGTTCTTCTTCTTCTAGCTGTTGTTTCTTCAGTTCTTCGATCTTGTTTTTGTATGCAATTGTGACCTGATCGATTAGAGGAAAAAAAAAAAGAGATTAGAGAGGGAGAGGGAGAATTTGCGAGAAGATAAAGTTGGCTGATCTGGGTTATGACCTGATCATAAGAACATCCTCTTTTAAGTCCAAGTCTGCCGTAGTGATCTGCATCTGTGATTGCTGCATTCTAGACAACAACTTCTTCAATTTTATTCAAACTATGCAGCTAATGAAAAAGTGTTGGAGACTTGGAGGATCATTTATTTACCTATGCCGCGAAGTGCCCGCTCTACGTTGAGTGAAGAAATCAATGAAGAAGATCCGGCTGGAGCTTGGATGGAACTCTCAGATTCTACCTCTGAAGAACCGGTCTCTGCTGAGACATCTCCAGAGTTTTGAACTAGTAGTTTGATGCGTGGCTTTGTTGCAAAAGAAACCGAATTGGAGAAGACAGAGGCGGTAGAGCCTCGTTTGTGGGTTGGAGCTTGAAAAGACTTCTGGTAAATGTAGACGGTTGCTGATGCGGTGGATGAAACGGCCATGGTTGGGGTTGAGTGACCGTTTTTTCTGTTATTATCTTTCGGCGTATTTTTTTTATTTATTGGTTCTCTATTTATGCGTAGAGATAAGCCGATAAGGTAGAGGGAAGAGGAAAAACGAGGAAGAGTCAAATAAGTCAATTTTTAACTTTTTCATAATTTTTTTTTTTTTTTTTTTTTTTTTTTTTGAAAATCTTTTTCATATTTACTTTAAATAATATTGATGTGAAGAAAAAATATATATATTTAAACATAATGTAAAGAAACTATATATAGCATAAAGAATTCTAAAATTTATTTGGAATGTAACAACATTTATTACTACAAAAACTTGAAATAGAATAAAATTGTAACCTTTATCAAACAAAATAAATAAATAAATAAAATTGTACTCTTAAGATTGATGGTTGTCAAAGATTTACTATATTCATTATAAAAGCTTTGTGAATAAATTTTAATATCAACGATAATAATATTAGAGTTAGGCAATTCTGCCTAACATATTATTATATTATTATTTTATTATTATTATATATAAATTCATGCTTATTATAATAGGATATAAGTATTTGTGATTTCTAAACAATAAGTCGTTGTAGTATAGTGGTGAGTATTCCCGCCTGTCACGCGGGTGACCCGGGTTCGATCCCCGGCAGCGGCGTAATTTTTTGTTTTCTTCTTTATTTAAAGTTTTCCTTTTCCATAATCGCGCCGTCGTTGATTGCTTGTCTTGTGGTTAGGCTTTAAAATAGGGGTTTTAGCCGGAGTTGATGATCCAACCCAAACCAATCTGATTGTTAATGGGCTGGGTCGGTCCATTTTGGGCCTTCTTAAGTTGTTTTATTTGGATTTAAATCAACGAAACAACTGAACTGGATAACTTCTGGTTCTGTAGTCAGAGCTTCAATACGAATCTAGTCTGCGTCTCAACTCAAACCAAGTAAAGTTCAATACAATTACAAATGATTTCTTACCGTCACTGCATTTGATCTCTGAGTCTGAATTTTGTCCTTAATTATCAGAAACGCTGCGTTTTACTGGAGAGAGAGAGAGAGAGAGAGAGATGGGTTCAGGCGAGCCACGGCGGTTCCCGCTGGCGGCTCAGCCAGAGATAATGAGAGCAGCGGAGAAAGACGACCAGTACGCCTCCTTCGTCTACGATGCCTGCCGTGACGCCTTCCGCCACCTCTTCGGTACCCTACTTTTCAACCAATTTAACTTTAATTTTCTAATTCCATACATATAAATTTTTAAAATGTTTTCTTGTATAGGTACAAGAGTCGCTATAGCTTATCAGAGTGAGGTTTGTTCCCTAGTCCGACTCCTTATTATTCGAATTTGATTTCCACGATTCATGAATAATAAGAACAAGAATAATTGTATGTTTTTTTTTTTTTTTTTGGTTTCTGCAGACAAGACTTCTCGGGCAGATGCTTTATTATGTATTGACAACAGGTTCCGGGCAACAAACACTTGGAGAGGAATACTGTGATATTACTCAGGTTTCCACTGCTTTTGATTCTCTTATTCTATTGATTTTTAACTCTATATGCAGTGCCCGAAAATCGACTGTTAGTTTTGAATGACACTGTTAGTTAGTTTAGATTTGAGTAAACAAACATTAATGTGACAGTTATTTTTGTTAAGGAACTTATGTTTATCCAGAATTATCTATGGAGTTTACATTTGTTCATAACGAAATCTGTGTTGACTTTTTGGGTAGCACATTTTCTCATTTCCTCAATTTTCTGATGTTTGTTAGTTATTTCATTAGGTTGCAGGGTCTCATCGACTTCCTCCAACACCAGCAAGGCGTGCTCTTTTCATTATATACCAGTCAGCAGTTCCTTATATCGCGGAAAGAATCAGGTATGGCACTGCTTTTGTTTTCCCTGTTGATGTTCAATTTAACTCTACTGTGTTTCGTTTGATTTAATATATTGTAGTGACTGAGGATAGTGATTGAATTTGTAAACTGGATATTTTGCAGTTCTAGAGCCGCTTCGCGTGGCATAATTCTTGCTGAATCTCAGTCAGATGAGCTCTACAGCAATAATGCTCCAGAGAGCAGCCAAGTTCGATATTTAGAAATGACAGAATCTCCATCACCCTCTGCATCAGGGGCAGTGTCAAGACTGAAAGAAAAAATGAAAGGACTTTGGTTATCTGCGGTTCAAAGATGGCCTACGGTAATACTTATCTTCAAGCCTAATGATATACTCTTTTTTGGGTCAATTAAATTCTAAATGTAGATAAGTTTTTCTGGGATAAACTGGTTTTCATTTTCTGGGATGGTATTAAAATTTGATGAGCCTTTTACTGAAATGATCTCTTTTTTTTCCCTCTGTTGTTTTACATTACAAGTTTGCAGATTTTTAGTTCCATAAACACTCTTGTAATTTATTTATTTTCTTAGTTAAGATTCTTTGCTGATAACTGTAGATGCTTCCAATAGCGCGTGAATTTTTGCAATTGGTTCTTCGTGCTAATCTCATGTTGTTCTACTTTGAAGGTAATTCCCGAGGTTCTTATATTGTAGTGGGAGTTACAATTAAGTATCTGATAGAAACTTTATTTATTATGATATATTGCCTTTTTTTTTCTCAGGCCTATATTATCACATATCAAAACGTGCCGCTGGCATTCGTTATGTGTTCATTGGTAAACCATTGAATCAAAGGCCTAGGTATGGAGTTCACCTTGCCTGTTTTTTGTCAACCCATAATGACCTTTTCCAGTTATCCTTTTTGTTTGGTGTGTGTCTCCATGTCTGAGCGTGCATGTTCCATGTGTGTGTTTGTGTAGTTAATATCACGTAGCTACCAAATGTGATACTTGAATTTTCGTGCAAAACATTTGAACTTGATAACTTCCTTCTGGTGCAGATACCAAATACTAGGTGTGTTCCTTTTAATTCAGCTATGTGTCATTGTTGCTGATGGTCTACGACGCAGCAATTTGTCTTCCATTGCAAGTTCAGCTCATCGTACATCCTTAGGAACCCACCAAACTTCAACAGGTTCTTACATTTAAACTCATTTTTATTATTGCTTCAAATTTCTTTGGAAGTGGTCTTATACTGTGAGCTTATTCGATAATGAAAGCCTACCTTATATTTGTGCATGATGTGCTAGTTGTCTCCTGTTAATTTGATAAAGTTATCATCTTATGTGAATTTTGCTATCCTGTCAAAATTATTTATTGTTTGCCAAGTTTGATGCAGAATAAACTACATAAGTTACAAGACATGTATTCAACCACTAGAATTTAGAATTTGGATTGTCCACTTGTTTGAATATCAAAGTTTATGGAAGTATTTGAAATGTGCGACATCAAAAGCAAACTTTAATGGTTGGAATTGTTTGTGAACACATGTTAATGACTGTTTCCGGACTGAGTCTCCGTAAGATTGGCCTATGTTAGACGACTAATTGTTTCCACTTGTTGAATTGTTGATTTACTATAACTGCTCTATTCTCCATGGCCTTGTAGGACGAGGTTTGCCTATCTTAAACGAGGAAGGGGGTTTGATACCTACGGAAACTGACAAGGGAAGTTGGGTCTTAGATTCTGCTTCAACTTCAGAGGTATGCCTCACATTTTCACACAGAACAATGTAGTAAAGTGCTTGTAGGTTGTAATATTCTCATTTGCTCTTTCAATAACCATGTTAAATATGCAAAACTACCTAGATCTAGTTTTTTAACATGTAGTACAGGACAAAGGCAAGCAAATAATGAAGTAGAGGATCGAAAACCTACATTCTTAACCTGTAGATGGCTATGTCCATGAGTGTACTTAGTTTATCAGCGTTCTGTATTATGGTTTCTAAAATGTGGTTCTCAAAGCAATGATTCAATATAGTCAAAAGTCAAAAATCTAGGATCCCGCTTAGGGACTCTCTCCTATTCTTTGTATGGGAAGAATTCTTATCTAAAGAAGCTACCTCGCATGTTCAAATACAAATATATATATATATATATATATATATATTCTTCAACATCATCAGAACTTTTCCCCAGATAATGTTATCTGCTCTTGTAGGTTTGTCAAATAAGGATACATTATGCAGAAAATCTGTTTTGGCCGCGTGATGTATCAAATTATTTAATTTCTTTCAGTTTTACAGTGGGAAATATCAAATTATGTCATGTTCAACTCCTTTGAATAGCTTGCACACTTGATTATTATTTTTATTCTGTTTTGGGTTCTGTTCAGTCTATAGCTACAAGTGGAGTCAGCAAATGCACACTCTGCCTAAGTAATCGCCTGCACCCAACAGCTACACCTTGTGGTCATGTATTCTGTTGGTATGCTCTTGATATTCTCCCACGTTTTCTCAACACAAATGCATCAATCTCACTAATTTTACTTACGGCATCATGCTCTATTGCAGGAACTGCATCACAGAGTGGTGCAATGAAAAGCCAGAATGCCCTCTTTGCCGTACTCCCATAACTCATTCAAGCCTAGTTTGTTTATATCATTCCGACTTCTAGCAAGTGCTAACGGTCAACTGCAGTCTTCAACTTAGAGACGGTAAGGGAGCGAATAAACATCCACCAACTGGGTTACTTCATTGGACAATGCAAAGCATTTTGTAGCGAATCATGGAACAAGTTTAGAATTTCAGAATACAAACCCCATAGGGGTTCACATATATCTCAAGAAACAGAGATATTTTGTTCTGCCATAGATTGTAAATATCACAACGTAATAATAATATTACAAAGAGTCTTATATTGAAATGTATTGAAATCACATTGTATCTTATGTTCTCATAAAATTGGCCCAATTTTGGAGGTTTCTTTTTGTAGGTTGTTTAATTAAGTGGCTGGAATACTCGAAACAAATTTTTTGCTACTGAAGAGAGAAAATTCTAGCAATTTGAATGTATTTGATCACTAAGTTTTGCAAAATTACCAATAGACAATGTAGCATGTCCATTTTATTTAATGTATTTTCCTTTAGGGTTAATTGCACCAATTCTCCTTAATTTTATGTGAGGTAGCAATGTGCCCCTTGAACTTTTTTTTTTTTAGTAAACCCCTTGAACTTTCATTTATTGATAGAAGTTGATGGAATAGTAATAGAACTTCATTTTCGTCCATTTTTTGTCACGTGGGTTCGTATCAATGGGTAAATTTGGAATAACATCAAGGGTTAATTGCACCAATGCCCCTTGAATTTTACACGAGGAAGCAATGTGCTCCTTGAAATTTTTTTTTTTTTTTTTTTTTTTTTTTTTTTTTTTTTTTTTTTTGCAGTAAATCTCGTGAACTTTCATTTATTGACAGAAACTGACGGAATATTAACAAAACTTCATTTCCGTCCTTTTTTTTGTCACGTGCTCTTCATGTAGGTTCATACCAAGGGGAAAATCTGGAATAAAATAAAATAATAAAAAAAATGCTATAATAGATTTCCCATTTTAAAATCCCATTTTCCAATCCTTCTTCTTCTTCTTTGTATTTTGGCAGTTGTCTTTAAAAAAAAAAAAAAAAAAAAAAAAAAAAAAAAATTAACAAAATTAAACCCATATCCGGTGGCCACCCAAATCGAAATCACCAACATCATCCTTATCATCACCAACTCAAACCCTAACAACCACCGTGGGAATTGAATTCAATACAAAATCTGCAACTTTTTATACAATCAAACACCCACTTCAGCACACACTAGATCTAACATCAAAAAATCAACAACAAAAAAACCATTCACATAATTCCAAATAATAATAATAATAATAATAATAGAATTAAAAACAAATGGATCTTGACGAATCTTCCATTTATCTACTACTTCAATTTTGGATCCATCAGTGAATCACTGAGTTTTGGGTCTTCATGGGTCAACTCGTCGAATTTCTGGGTTATTGAAGAAACTGGTGGTAGATCCTTGAATTTTGGATTTGGGGTTGGATCTCTCTCTCTCTCTTTCTCAATCTTGATCTCATCACACATGTTTGAGATGAGATTTCTAGCAGAGATTCATGAAAGAAGTGGCTAAGTTATGGAAGAATGAGATGGGTGGGATGAGATTTCGAATTGTGTTTTTGTCATTACGATTGATTGTATTGTTGAAGGTCTTTTTATTTTGATTAAAACCCATGCGAGGGAGAGAGGTAGAAATGGAGAAGACAATGGAATCTAGTTTGTTTGGATGATTGGATCTGGAAATTATTTTTTGTTTTTTGTTTTTAATATAATATTTTTTGTTAATATAATAATCTTTATAAATAAAATTCAGAATTTTATTTCCAATTTTTCCCTTACATGTACAAGGCATGTGACAAGAAGATGGACGGAAAGTGGGTTCTGTCTCAATTCCGTCAATTATTGTCAATTTCCAATAGTTAAAGGTTTACTGCAAAAAAAAAAAAAAAAAAAAAAAAAATGTTTAGGGAGCACATTGCTACCTCACGTATAATTCAAGGGATATTAGTGCAATTAACCCTATATGTTATTCTATATTTGCCCCTTGGTACGAACCCACGTGATAAAAAAAAAAAAATAGACAGAAATAAAGTTTTGTTACTATTTCGTCAGCTGCCAATAAATGAAAGTTCAAAGGGTTTACTGTAAAAAAAAAAAAGTTCAGGGGGCACATTGCTACCTCATGTATAATTCAGGGGTATTGGCGTAATTAACCCTTTCATTTATTAGGATTGTGACATTAATCTGATGTATATAATGAAGAGTTTTTATTTTTATTTTTTAATTTTTTTAAGTATTACGAAAAAACTATTACAATAAGACCGTCGGGATATGCCGAAATTAAACAATACATGTGCGGCCCGAATATCTACTCCCATAACGTGAGATATTTAAATTTGTAATAGTTTTTGTCATCTCTTGTGAGAAATTTAATATGATAATAAGATATGAATTGATTTTTTATTTATTTTTTTGAATCAGATAGGAATCGAAATTAATCATTCAAATTGCATAATTTCTATTTTTCAAATAAAATTTATATATAATAAACATCTCAATTTATATTCCAATTTAATATTTTTATTAAATAAATAGATTTATTTATTTGTCACACTTACTAATTACTACTACATATAATATGAATTAAATAACTATATTAAAAATTAAAATATGAATTGGTATATCTAGAACTACTCATTGAAATCTAAATATTAAAAATAAATAAAACAAAAATAATTAATTTCCTATTTGTTCTTGTAATATTTTAATTTCATCATTGATCAAAGAACGCCACCACACAGAAAATAAAATATTTAATCGTGACCGTCAAAAATTAAGACCTGAATTTCCGCCCGTTCGATTTGATCACACCAATTTATCAAACCCCTTATCAACACGACAACATACACACACGCATAAAGAGCGAAAAATAAAAATAAAATAAAAAATAAACACGTAATATAAATATAAAAGCAGCTCCACACACAGCAGTCTCACAAAACATTAGGGTTTGGCGCACTTAAGCGGCGAAGCAGCAGCAGCTCAGTGTTGGATTACGATACTCTTCGATTCCAGAAAACATGGCGACTCAGATTAGTAAGAAGCGCAAAGTAAGTCTCTGCCTTTCTCCGTTTTAATGATTCTTTTCTTTATTACATTTAATATGTCGTATGAAATCTGACGGCAAATGAATCCATTTTTAGATCGTATGTTTCCGTGTTGATTTCAGGAAAATGAAACGCATAGTCGCTTAGCATAGAATTAAGTGTACGATTACCAGTTCTGTTTATATATTCAAACACCCAATGTTTGATTCATGATGATAATGAATTAAAAGAAGTAACTTTTCGACATGGATGTTTTATTCTTGCAAAATCAGAACCCTTCCTTTGCTTTGTTAACCCTAAGTTTTATTTTTCTATTTTTAGTTATTTGAAGTGTTTTCATCATTTTCATTGATTCAAAAAAATTTATTTTCGCTTATGTATCCTTCGGTTTCTCAAGAGTTTAATATGATTTATGTTGGAATATGCTTTTGCTGCAGTTTGTCGCTGATGGTGTATTTTTTGCGGAGCTGAATGAAGTGCTTACCAGAGAGCTTGCTGAGGATGGATACTCAGGGGTTGAGGTTAGGGTTACTCCAATGCGCACTGAGATCATCATCAGAGCCACTCGCACTCAGAATGTTCTTGGTAAATTTTGTCCCCTTTTTTTGTTTACTACAAAACTTTTTAAGTGAAGAAGTTGGTGTTCTATTCCATATTCATACTTTAACTGGTCCCAGGTTTTTTTGTTTGTTTTGAAGCTAACTGGTCTCAGGTTTTTATTACTAAAATTTGTGTGTATTAGGCGAGAAGGGAAGAAGGATCAGAGAGCTGACTTCTGTTGTTCAGAAGCGGTTCAAGTTTCCAGAGAACAGCGTGGAGCTCTATGCTGAGAAGGTTAACAACAGGGGTCTCTGTGCCATTGCTCAGGCTGAGTCCCTGCGTTACAAGCTCCTGGGAGGTCTTGCAGTTAGGAGGTACTTTAACATTGACATTTTTGACTATCATGTTTTCTTGAGTGAAGTGTTGTATTTGTTATATTTTATTTAATTAGTTCTTTGGCAATTGGTGCTGTTTAGTTGTTTCCACTGTTGATGCTATTATTTGATTGTTTTCTACATCAGTTGTACTATTTTTAGAAGTTGCTGTGTGCCAGAAGCATGCATTAATTTTCAGCACTTTGTTTTCTTTGTTTGAATACTGTGTGCTGTTTTGATTTCTTTAATTAGTCTGTATGTAAATGTGGTTTTAATATTGCTACTAGTTCGAGTCATCTTTACACTGAGTTGGTTTCAAAGAAAATTCCTTTATTGTTTCTAAGGATGGCTGTGTTTGGTGATTTCATATAATCTCCATTTATAAAGGAATGATGATGAAATTCCTTGTGACAAAGGTTTGGATGGTTTTTATTTTATTTTGACTGTCAATTTCTGCTGTTTATTCTAAAGCTAGTGTCGTGTATAAGGAAAGTTACTTCGAAGCATTTTTTATGTAGCTATTTTGATATTAATTGTATTAAATCTTTTTTTTTTTTTTGTGATTCCTCTTTCAAGTTGCTACTGAAGTATAGTTGTAGTACTGTACCTTCCTGTTACTTGTATGTGGACTTCTGTTGCCACAGAAATTAGTTTGAAGTTAGTCTACTTAAGAAATTCCTTTCATGACCTTCTTATTTGTTCCCATTTAGAGTAATTGCGACTTGTATGCAAACCTCAATACCATAACTGTGGTTTACTCATGATGGTGTATTCTGGGTATAAAAATTCCTTTTTCCTTCCAATTTTATTTAACTTGCTGTGTTTTCCCCATGAGCCACAGCATATGAGCATTGTTTTGCCCCCTTTGATTCGCTAGATGAGCCTTGGGGCTTTCTCATCGATGCTTAGATGAAAGTTTTCTTGGAGTTTGTCAGGCTTCTTGTGCTCTGCTATTGAGGTGCTTGGAGTTTGGAATATCCTCCCACATTCCCATCTTTCAAACCTTGACATGTGTCTCTGTGCTTTTGATTGCTAATAATGATTTCAGTACTCTTGTTTAACAAGTAGTAAAGTTTTTTCTCTTATATTCACTTTTGGGTTGTTAATGTACAACAAGGATACAACAAGGATACAACAAGGAATACTTAGGTAGTGCCGATAGGGTGGTAAAGAAATATGTTTGTAGATGGCCTTCCCTAAAGTATTCTAGCATGTTTTTTCCCTCACTTTTTATTCCTTGTTTCATTTCGAATTTGGCATGACCAACTTGGATTTCATCATTTTATAGGGCTTGCTACGGTGTCCTCAGATTCATCATGGAGAGTGGTGCAAAGGGATGTGAGGTATATATAACTTATCCCCCATGACTGTATTTGCATGCACAACGATTTGTTTTGGTAAGCTCAATTTTCATACATTCACGCAGGTTATTGTGAGTGGAAAGCTCCGAGCTCAGCGTGCCAAGTCAATGAAGTTTAAGGATGGGTACATGATATCCTCCGGTCAACCTGTGAAAGAATACATCGACTCAGCTGTGAGGCACGTTCTTCTTAGGCAGGTCAGTAGTCTGATTTTCTTCCCCTTTAAAAGATATTGCTATTTTCTGATGATGGTGCTTTGATACTAACGATCAATATCTAATTGTCATCTCTTCAACGGTAACAGGGTGTGCTGGGTATCAAGGTGAAGATTATGCTGGGCTGGGATCCAAATGGCAAGCAGGGGCCAAAGACACCCTTACCTGATCTAGTCACCATCCACCCTCCCAAGGAAGAAGAACAGTTTGTTGCACCGATAATGGCCACTCCAAGTATTGATATTGATATTCCGGTGGTAGTAGCATAAGTCTCCGACTAAATGCTTTTAAGTAGTAGCTTTATGTTTTTATATCTATCTTCAGATCAAGAGAATATCGGATACTTCAGCTACTAATGTTTCTTGCCTACAGTTTTGCATATGTTAACTTTAATCCTTTTTTTTTTTATTTTGTTATTTCAAAGGAATTTTAGCCATCAATAATTTTCTTGTTTGTGTTTCCTCGTAGTTGATAGATTCGTGGTATGTTGTTTTTTACTTTTTGTTTCCTTTTAATATGTCCCACAAGTTGCTTTGTTTCCAGATGGGCTAATTTTACCCAAATCTAATCGGGTTTAATGTACTAATTTCTCTTCGTTAAGTTTTTGACAAAGTTATATTAAAAAAATAATAATTCCAATTCTCACAGTTTATTATAATTTGGAGTTAAAATGTTTATGATTCCACCCAATTTCTTCCATTTTAAAAACATTTGACGTATTTGTGTAGTCCAATTAATCGGATCGAATTTAAGTTTCATATTAACCTGATTTCTTTATTAAGAGTAGTTTCAATGTTTCATATGAATCGGATCGAATTTAAGTTTTTTACGATTGAATTGTAAATTTATTTTATCCAATTGGATTGGATTGGATTGAATATTGGATCTTGCATAAGTCCATAAATATGATCCATAGCCGTCCATACTTAAATATGTAAACTTAACTCTCCAAACTCAATATAAATGAGATTTGGACTTCAAATCTAGTCTACTATAAAATAATTTATCTAACAATTACAAAATGTTGAAAATAATAAGAATACATTAGCATAAACTAAAACAATTGCCCAAAGAGGAGATTATTTCATTACACAAGTGTTCTCGTCAAGTCACAAATACAACAAGAGCTCCATTTATAGCTTCTCAATAGAATTACAAAGTAGTGGTTTCAAATTGAAAGAACAATAATTATAATAATACTTATAATATTGATTGTAAATTGCATCATAAAATTTAGAAATTAATGGAAACGGCAAAAAGATTTAAGAGTTTGCAATTTACGGTATGAATTTCATGAATATAGATATCCACTTAAATAATATTTTTATAATATCGATAGATTAGTTAGAATACATAATGAATAGGAATACAAAATCAAAAATACAAATTTATATAATCTATATTTTCAAATATCTAATCATATGATATCTAACATGTGGTGTACTACAAACTTCATTTGATTCGTTTGAGTAGCTAAACAATCTCGATGGAAGCAAATCTTTCTTTTTTTTTTAAATTTTTTTTAAATTTTTTATGGTATCTATCTATACACCTATCTAGACCAGGATTTTTTATTTTTTATTTTTTTATTTTTTTTTTTTATTTTTGTCATTGGTAGGATTCGAGCCGCTGACTTGAGAGTTATTTATCCAAACCCCAAACTCGTCTATCTACCGGCTGAGCTACACCCTCTGGGAGCTCAATGGAAGCAAATTTTAGTTTGGTTACTTATTACTCTCACTTTTATTGATAACATTAATTATTATTATTAATATATATATGTATATCAATAAAGTAAAGGATTTTGATCCGATTTTTGCTTGTAAATGGAGCCAGTTGTTGTCCGAGGAAAGAATAGACCTTATCAAGATTGACATTTAAAGGGTGATGATATTGCAGCACTAAGAAGTAGCACGTGTGCAAGACAAATTGACGGCATGTCACTCATGATCCCCTCACTTTTGAAGACATTTTTGGTGTGATTTGGCGCACCAAGCCACCAAGCACAAGCACAAGCACAAGCAGCAGCCCACTCTTCAAAACCAGCAACAATGAGTTTGTCTCCTATTGCAGATTTCCTCTACTATAAAACTATTATGGACTTTTTTTATATAATAATTGTGATCATTCTAGTGGGTTGCACCAAGCACGCCTGATCCTTACAATCTCTTTCATGATTCATTATCCCATTACATTCTAACATTTATTAATATATAAACTAGTCGGTGATTCTATTAATCGACTGATATTTGTACTTGAATATAAGATTTGTCAAAACCTATCGAGATACTGACCAATCAATTCAAATAGTAATTCAATAAAGTAACGTAAATTGTTTTCTTAATTGCAATATTGGAAAATTTGGAGTTCTTATAGAGATGATAAAATAAGAGCAATAAAATAATCATAGAAGGAGATAGAATTATCTAAAGTGTGGATATAAAAGTTGACCTTTTTAGAGAAAATGAAATAAGGAAAAAGTTTTGACCTACATTGAGAGGTCATAATCTTCATTTGATTATTAAAGTGATTGACCTAATGGGACACATTAGTTAACAAAAAAAAAATAAAAAAATAGCACACAACCCACAAAGGTCTTGAAAACGATTTGTGAGCCGACCTTGCAATGAACAATGACCAAAATGCATTTCATTTGATCTCAAAAGTTCACAATTGTATGTTATGTGTTATCGGTTTTGTTTTTAAATCAATCAGAGTGTATGAAAAATCAATTTAAAAGATAACTAACTTGTTAGAGGATATATACGAATTCAACGAATCTTTGTGTTAAAATGATATGGGAAATCCGACTCCATTATTAATTATTAGTTGCGTGGCGGACCAAAAAATCATTTGGCAAATGGCATGAAACAAAATATATGCGTGCAAAGAAGAAGAGGGAGATATGATGGAGACTTGAGAGAGAACATAACAATAAACATGCAATGTAGAATGTAGAAAGTGTAGAGTGGAGTGGAGTCTCCACAACAAAAATTCTTGCATTAGTGGACTCACCCCACGCTCAACAATACAATTAATTCTTTGGTAGGCTTTCTTGGTGGGATGTACTACACCCCACTCACTCACAACCCGGTTTGTGTTTGTCTTCTAAAGGGGTGTAATAATAGATTTTTTTTATAAAATATTTATTCAACACCCCTCTCCTCCTCAACTTATATACCAAGAAAAGGACTTGGTGCTTCCTAATACATTATCTATCTACCGTCTAATTTGGTTTGATGGTAAATGACACTCATTTAGTTCGACAATATTTCAATTTAAGTTGCTATTGTATATCAAAAAAGACAAACATTATCCATCTTTTATTTAAATGCGTCCTGAAATATAAAAGTAAATATGATTGACTATCTACCTTACGAGAAAATTAATTTGGTACACCAACTGATTAGTGCACCAACCATTGGAAATTTGACAAATATTCAAAAATCTAAAAATCCTATAATCAACTCAAATTATCATATTATTGACAACATCATCTCATGTTTTTTTTATATTAATGATAATTCAAGTAACCCGTCTTCTCTCTTTTACTCCATTATTTTTTAAAACTTATCAAGTATCAAATCTTCCATGGTCGAGTACATCAATCAATTGATGCACCCAATACAATGATTATCTCTAGACACTTATCAATTGCCAGCTGTATTAGTATCCACGTGTCAATTATTTTCGGCATGTATAATTGGGCCCACCATTATCCCATGCGGATGCGGATCGCATTTCCATATTTGCCCTTTATTGTTTGTCGCTTATCCACCTCACTCAAAGCCCCCGTAATGCGCATGCAATCTCAAGATAGATACAATCACACACTATCTCTTGGAATTTTCAATCCAACCACCTTTAAGTGAAAGCACGTGTCTCAATGCACTGCCAGCTTGGCATTTCACCTCCAATAAACAGCCATATAGTCCTGAATTTTTATGTCACTTAAATAATACTTTTTTCTTTTTTTTTTAATCTTATTTTTATGATTTGGATAAAAATATCCTTATTTCGTATAAGGTATCAGCGCTCCAACAATAAATCGTGAAAGTATAAAATAGATTTCATATGAATAAAATATGTCTTGAAAGAAAAGAAAAAAAACCAAGAAAACCTACAATATTATGACGGGAAATTATCATTCTCCACCCTGTAGTTTGTCACATTCTCCAGTCTCCCCCCTCTAGTTTCAAAATTCTTCAATTTCCCCCCTCCCATGCCTATTTTTATATGATGAGATTGGTTGTATTTATGCATGGGAGGGGGGAAATTGAAGAACTTTAAAACTAGGAGGGGGAGACTGAAGAATACAGCAAACTACAAGGGGAGAATAATAATTTTCCATATTATGACACCAAATAAGTTTTGGAGACCTATAAACTTTGGAAAAAAAAAAAAAAAAATCTTGACAACTAAAAAATAAATATATATGTAAATTATATTATTTCATACAATTTTAAGTTTTAATATTCATAAATTTTAAATAAATAGAGCTAAATACATTGTTTTAAAGGTGAGAACAAGTTGGTAAAATTTTAAAATATTAAATAAATGAGTAATGTTAGACGTCTCAATTTTTTTTTTCCCAAATTATGTCCCAAATGATGTGGCAAGTGAGATGTCAACATCATATTAATCACCATATAATCTCATGATTTATAAGATGTTAACACCTCATGTGCCACATCATTTGGGAAAAAAAAAATTGAAATGTCTAACATTACTCTAAATAAATTTTATAGATTGTTCCAAGCAGTAGTAATCTTATTAGATTTTTTAGATGCCAAAAAAAAAAAAAAAAAAAAACTAAAATGGAATTTAAAAATAATAATTTTATAAAGCTCCAAATCCAATAGGCAATTGGACATTAGAGCAAAAAGGTATGACAGAAAATCTGTGAGATTGTCTGTGACAGAATCATTAACCGTGGTGGGACCGTGGGAGGCAAAAATACAATCTTTTTGGAGTTTTTTTTTTTTTTTTTTTGACAATAATCTTTTTGGAGTTATTGACGCTATAAAACAAACCCATAAGTCATAACCATTGCAACAACCTTCTTCACACACACTCTTGTTTTTCATTTTCTTCTGTTAACTCGATTTTCTTCTTCTTCTTCTTCTTCTCTCTTTTAATTAGATATTTGTCTGTGAGTTGTGAGTGAGCTGCTTTGATCAACATGGGTGAGGTTGTTGAAATCTTCTACGAAAATGGCTTCTCCAACAAGGTAATTTGCAATGACACACCCACCAATCCAAACCACCAAGATTGCTGCACCTGGTACGAAGAAATCATCGATGATGATCTCAAATGGTCCTTCGCTTTGAACAGGTTTTTACTCGTTTTTTTTTTTCTTTTCTTTTAATCTCTCCTCTGTTTTTCGATTTGGATTACAGTGATTACACACTTGAACGGCTAACTATAGTAAGTTTCAGGTGACGGATTTCACACATTTTTTTCGTGATAACTCTAGGTTATGTTACAATTTTCTACCTGTAACATTATAGAGTCGAGATTCCAGATGAAAAAAACGTTTTAGATCATACACAGCCACACATGATAATTTTACGATATATGATTTGTTAAGATGAGAGATTGGTTAGTTCCAACTTCCAAGTGATAACCATATTGACTTAAATTGAGACATGCTAATTGCTATATATAATAGTTGCTTTTTTTTTTTTTTTTTTTTTTCATTTCCTATATTTAGAGTAATAATTAAATTTTCAACTATATTTAATTAATTGGTAGAATTTAATGTATAATAGATAATTAGGTTCATAAAATAAATGAATTAACTGAAAAGGACTAGCTTTATTTTCAATAAATGAATTAATTTATAGTCTCTCTCAACAGAGTGCTTCATAAAGGGACAAGCCAATACCAGGATATTGCTCTTCTCGACACCAAGCATTTTGGAAAGGTTGGCATTATATATATATATTATATATTATATATTAATAAAATAAATGAGTTAATTAATATGAGTTCTTTTTATTCACTTTTCATGAATAGTATTTGGGGGATTATTAATTTATTAATAAACTTGTTGTTGAAGATGATATACATCCATATTATGGCTATAGTATTTATTATTTAATTAAGTGGCCATTCACTAATTTTTTTTTAATGGGATTGATTGGATATTATAGGTGTTGGTCATTGATGGGAAGATGCAGAGTGCTGAAGTGGACGAATTTATTTATCACGAATGCTTGATTCACCCTCCTCTCTTGTGTCACCCAAAGTGAGTTATTTATTTTACAAGATTAATTTACATGCTAATACTATATATAATATAATATATACCCTACTATAAGAAAAAAGATTGAGGTTCTATTAATGTAATTTATCTGACCATTATATTAATTTAAAATTCTGACTAAAATCTAATTAATTTAATGGTTGAAATCATGTAATTATATCATATGAACAAATGAAAATTTATATATTAAATTCATATTTTTATATTAATATAACGTTACGGGTTATTTAAAAGATAGCAAACTAAAGAAATCCAATTAATTTGATTGCCAGCCCCAAAACTGTATTTATAATGGGAGGTGGGGAAGGGTCAGCTGCCAGGGAAGCTCTCAAGCACAAGACTATTGAAAAAGTGGTCATGTGTGACATCGACCAGGTACGTATTTTCACTTTTTTTTTTCTTTTTTTTTTTTTTTCAATAATGTACATGTAAAATACCGTTCCAATGTGACTTGGTGGCAGTAGATGACTCATTCAGTCTGATAATGTTGTGAATGTAATAATGATAGGGTGCTTATTGTATATGTTGCAGGAGGTGGTCGATTTCTGCCGTAGATACCTGACGGTGAATCAAGAGGCATTTGGTAACAAGAAGCTTAATCTTGTTGTTAATGACGCCAAGTAAGAAAAAAACTTCAATTTTCTTTCGTTGAATGTTGTGTAATTAAGCTCCCTATATAGTTTACATATCAAAAATGGCATTTAAAACAATTAATGTTGATTAATTAACAGGGCTGAGCTGGAGAAGAGGAATGAGAAATTTGATATTATAGTTGGAGATTTAGCAGACCCAGTTGAAGGAGGGCCTTGCTATCAACTCTATACTAAATCTTTCTACGAGCGAATTTTGAAGCCTAAGCTCACCGAAAATGGCATCTTTGTTACACAGGTTTGTCACACACATATATATATATATATATATCACCTTCTTCAATCTCCCAAAATGTAGACATGTCTTTTGTTGATTCATGACCCATTGAAGCCAACAATTTGTATCATGTTTGTGTTATATTTATATATATATAGGCTGGACCAGCCGGCATTTTCACCCACAAAGAGGTCTTCTCATCTATTTACAACACCATCAAGCAGGTTTTCAAATGTAAGTAATTATTAGTAAATAACATGACTCATAATTTAGATAGATGATTAATGAAGAAAATGAATTACACAAAGTAATTTTGCTTCTGCTTTTGGATTTTGCAGATGTGCTTGCATACACAGCTCATGTGCCATCTTTTGCAGACACCTGGGGATGGGTTATGGTATGTGATTAATTATTACAAGCTTTGATTTATCTATAGTTAGAGATGGCCGGAAAAAAGTGTGTCATGTTTAAGTTAAATTACATGTGTTGATCCAGGCCTCCGACCAACCATTCTCCATCGACGCCGAGGAACTCGACATCAGGATCAGAGACAGGATTAATGGTGAATTGCTTTATCTAAATGGAGCTTCATTCCTCTCCTCTGCCACCATGAACAAGACTGTTTCTTTGTCGTAAGTTGACACCACCCATCACTCTCTATTGATCATATCGATCAAGATTGTCAATGTAATTGGGTTTTTTGTTTTTTTTTTTTTTTTTTTTTTTTTTTCAGGCTGTTGAATGAGACGCATGTCTACACAGAGGAAGATGCAAGATTTATTCATGGACATGGGGTGGCTTATAACCGGCTTTGAGGTCTCAGACTTCAGTTTGGTGGGGGAAATGCTGTACAGGAAAAACAAAAACAAAACCAGAAAAGAAAAAAGAAAATTGTGGGGGTTGGAGAAATTAGAAGTTAAAACTTCTCTTTAGAAATCAATCAACAATTGTTGTAAGCTTTTGGTTTTTTTTATTGTTAGACAATGTAGTTGGCTCCATTGGGTTGCTTATAGGAGTCAATATATAATAAACTATGAATCATGAGGCATTCCTCCATTCAGATTTCTGTTCGCCGATTGTTTGTTTCTCTGTTTATTTATTTATTTATGTTTCTCTTGCTGCTTGAATTAGTATAATAGCTCTATTCAACACAAACATTATGCATTTTTCTCAAATTCAACACAGATCATTCAACTGCTCAATAACAATATATATATATAGTTGCAAGGTTTGCAAACAAAGCAATAAAGAGAAGAGATGAAGAAAATTCACAGTTGTTTTGAGATTCTCCTGGTCAGGTACGTTTAACAGGATCAAAGTTGGCAACCCCAAGAACAGCTCCAATGAGAGCAGCGAGGACGACTCCACCGGCAGTGATGCTGAGCAAGAAGTTCTTGAGAGAAGGGGAAACGTCAGACCCAGCTGCCTCTGCCACCTCTGGTATCACCATTGAAGCAGTCAACGCGGCCGCACTCAGTCCTGCCACTGCCTTCTCTTTCAAAGAGGCCTGCACTTCAAGCCTGGCCCTGGACTTTGGCTTTGTAAAGAAAACAACACCCTTTGATGGTACTCTAATGGGCAATGGCTTCAACAAGGACTTAATTGGCTGGGTAGCCGAAGAAGTCAGCGGCATAGTAGTAGCCATTGAAACCGCAACCATTTTTGTTTAGTGATATGAAATTGTGAGAATTTTTGTGAGTTGAGTGAAGAAGAGAAGGTTTAGATAGTGGATAGAGAAAAGGAGTGGTCCTGAAAGAGATGAGAAATGGAAAATATAGATTTTCAGATGACGTGTCATTGGTTGTTTAACTACGTGGCAAATTTTACACCTGGGATTCTGCTTTGTAGGATAAGGTTATCTTCCTAGATTGATCTACTTGATGCTGCCATATCAATTATGCACCTCAGAAAGTATATTAGTAGGATAAGGACAGCTCACACTTTAATATGTCTGGGATAGAACAAGTATAGAAGCTAACCCACCGCAATCTACAATATCAATATGCTTAAACAAGTTAACAGTGTCTACAATCATTGCTTGATGCTCCAATGAATTGGCCCAGTGAATGACTAGTGATATGAATCATGACTTTGTTTTCTTAAATGCTTAACAATGTTCAATTTACCATGTTATTCTTTCATTAGAGAGTCTAACAAATCATAGTTGATGTTCATTCATTTAGTCTAATGAAAAAGCTGTATAAATATTGTAGTCCGAAAAATTCAAGCTCTCTTGTATGAATTAAGGCTGTGTTTGGTTGGCTAGAAAGGAATGGAAACAAGACCGTTCTGAATGTTTGGTTTGTTCATAACTGTTGGAAAGGGAATTTCATTGGAATGGTGTTTCCATCATTTTAGTGGAGTGGACTTTCCATCCAAAACCCAATGGAAAACCCTTTCCAATTCCAAAGTAAATTTGATGTTCCAAAAATACCCTTCTATGCCCCAACTCTATAACTCTATATTATATATATTTTTTTCACAAATAACATAATTCTTAAATAATTATTATATTATATTATATATATTAATATATTATATTATATAATATATATTATAATACATAATATATATAATATATGATATAATAATAATAATTATTATAATATATATATATATATATAATAATAATAATACAATTTTTCTATTATCAATTCGAACTGACAAAAGATATATCAGTTCCTTATATGTGGGCCATTGGATTTAAATACTTTGACTTGGCTGCATGCACTTGTTAAAACATCTTTTAAATCCAATGACCCATATGTAAGGAATTGATAATAGAAAGACTGTATAATAATATACTATATATAATAATATATATATTATTTTAAGGGTTTTTAGCAAAAATGCCCTATTTTAGGGGGGGGGGGGGGGGGGGGGGGGGGGGTGTATTTGCAAATCTACCATAAAATCAAAATCAATTGCAAAAATGCTCGAAATGACCTTAATACCCTTTAGCAAAAAAGCACCCTTTTCACTTTCTAATGCCCTAACCTCCCAAACTCTTGCCCACCCATCTCGATCCCACCCCATCCGGAATCCCACCCCAAAGCTTCACCACTACAAATCTACCCTAACATTTAGGTTTAATTTGAATTATTTTGAGTTTTAATTTGAACACTAACATTTAGGTTTATGGCTCTGAGTTGAAATTGGTTAATGATTTTTCAGTTTTTGAGTTAGATCGGTATTGAGGAGAATTATTGTAGAAATTGTGTAAAATTTGAACAAAGTTGAAGAAATTTGGAAGAAAAAAAAGCTCACTTGTCCCGAGGAAAAAAAGTCTCGGGACAAGGTGACTCGATATTGGGTCACCCTATCCCGACACTCATTTTTCATGGCGATTCAATCTCCATTGGAATTATAAAAGCTTCAGGACAGGGACTCGAGGAAAAAAAAGTCTCCATGGTGATTATGTGAATTCCATCAAAATAAGGATTATGAGGTTGAAAAAATAAATTTAAAATGTAATACTTCCCTTCAAACTATTTTATATAATATTCTCCAATGTTTTTAAAACTTAAAATTGAAAAAGAAAAGTGTGAGTAACAAAGTCTTGTAGACTAAGAAATTGGTTAGATATTGTTTATTTCATTTGTTTGATAAGTTGATTGGTAAATGGTTGTTAAAAGTAATAAATAAGGTTAATAAATATGGTGTAGTTATAAGTGAGGTCATTTTGGGGAAAATAGGGTAGTTTTACAGTTGATTTTGATTTTATGGCACATTTGCTATATGCCTCCTAAAACAGGGCATTTTTGCTAAGAGCCCTTAATATAATATATATAATATATTATATATATTTTTATATTTTTTTTTTTATTATTATCCATAATAAATCATGTTATTATAAATGTTTTGTAACGAGGGGTATACCAAAAAAAAAAAAAAAAATCAGTTTTCTTTTCCTTTCTATACCCATTCCACCATGGTAATCAAACATCACCTAAGTTTCTTTCATTCTTTGTAATGGAGATCACTTCCTAGCCAATATATATACCCATAAAAATAAAATAAAAATCTGTTGTCGGCCTGATAAATTGCACAAACAGGATCCATTCATAATAACTCATCAATAAGGTCTGCCATGAAATTAAGATCACAAAAATACAGCAGCAAGCTTGACAGAATATGTAGATGGAAAACTCTTAAACATATCTTAAGATCCATTACATGAGAGCAAAACCGTTATTTATCTGTCTTCCGAGATACTCATTGAACGAACAGCTTTCATACCTTGAGGAGAGCGCTCACTCATCCATAGCATCTGTGCCCTTCGCCATACATGCGTACACACGCTGAAGCATAAAAAGTCTTTTGCTAGTAACAAGTTTGTTCATCTATGGAAAAATAAACAAATAAAACAGGGATTTCATATGTTGAACTAGTCATACAAGTTGAGCTCATTAAATTATGGAGATAGAACAGAGAAATACGTACTTGCATATTATCAAAAGCATTTTTCGGCCATGAGAAGTGATCATATGCTGGTTGCAGCGGTTGATTCTGTCCCAATATGCGCAAGATGAACTTGCTGGGGAAGAAGATAGTACTTTATCTTTAGTTCTTCAAATATTTTCTTTATTTCAATGACCAGTTCACTTCTCCGTTTGTTCTTCTCTCCGAATTCTTGGAAGTTCATCGTGTGATTGCAATAGAGAGCCATCTTTATCTTATTGACATCCTCAATATCCTTGACCACCACACTGTGGTTAGGATGCCAATGTTGGGGATTTTTCTCCAATTGCCTGACCAAATAAAGGCAAACACAAACATTAACCTAAAAAAAGAGGACCTATAAGAAACTCAGAATGCAATATAAGACACCAGCGTAAAAAGGACAGAAATGATCGGTATCATTGCATAAATAAAAGTATGAAACGGGAAATAGACGACTTACTTCTTTATTTTTTCTTTCAGCAACCCAATCTTCTCTACTGGTGTCGCAAAATCAATTGAGAATTCCACTGTATCGCCCATATCTGGACTTCTCTGATAATTGCTGATAGCCTTTGTAGCCAGAACTGAATTTGGATAGTATACCTTTTCATTGTCAAGCTTCAAGAAGACCGTTGTTAATATGTTCATTTCTTCAACCAGCAACTGCCATGTCACGTGTATTAGTAGATTTTTTATTGAACTTTTATAACATAATGAAATAAGAGCCCTTAATAATGTACCTTATTTCCATCAATAACACATCGGTCACCAACATCAAAAGGATGCATCACAAATACAAATATAATAGCTTCAAATATTGTCTTGCAGGTATTCCCAAATATAAATGCTGCCACCACAAGCTGTGACGAGAGGACAACAAGCACTTTTGTCGTAGCAATTTCCACTAAAAGAAGCCACACAACAAACAATAAAATGCCAAGTATCCCTGTCACAAGCTTGTTCAATTGTTTCACAGCAGTTTTAGTGTCATTTAAAGCATGTCCTAGTGCTTGTCGACCTTTGTAAACCTTCACCTGCACGATAATGTATCACAACAATAACGTAGATCACTAAAAGAATCTCTAGATAACCAAACAGAGTTTTTCGTTTCTACATAAACTATCCGTTTTAAAGTTTAAACATATCATAAACTTATTCTGTACCATTTGCATTACCAAAGTTGAAGCAGAATAGACTCGATGAACACTTAGCCATTTATATTATTTTTTCTTTGATAGGACACAGAGACATTTTTTGTGGAGCTATAAAGCATGAAAAAAGGGCGCCACAACTGTATGAACTAAATATAATTGATCTTACCACCCATTCAGTGAGAGCATTCCTATCAATTTGTCCTGTTTCCAATCCATCGATTAGTGGGAACACAAGATCCACCTCTTCCTTAATCATAAATCTTAAGAGGTCTTCCTCATATATGTACCTATCAATAAAGAGAAAATGTCCAGGACACAATGACTGAGAAACGGAAAAAAAACACATTGGGACATTAAAAGCATGAAAGAAAGGAAGAAAACTCACTTGCTACCAGGCGGAGTGACATTCTTAAAAATGCGGTAGGCAGCTGCAGTTGCTTCCATCTCATTGGTAATTTCCCCTCCTTCGTAATCTACACTTTCATCTAGTGTATTGGAGATTGTCGACAGCTCCGATTTCATGATTGCATCAACCAACACCTTCATGGTCCAAGCCGAAACCTTCTCTTGCTTAATTTTATGAAAATTTCCCATATCAATCACTTTTTTCCCCTTTTTTTCTTTGCCCTTTTTAGTAGTCCTGAAACTCAGTTGACCAGGGCCCGGTGATCTCCCAATCCTCTCAGCCTCCTCAATGAGCGGAGGCCCAGAAAGAGTCTGCAGAACATACTGATGGAAGACCGATTCTTGTATCCTCTCAAAGAATCTATTCACATGGAAATTACAGGCTAAGATTTTTAGCAATAAAGTCTTGATCAGCCATACAAACGCCCCAAGGAGAATAGTAACAAGTGTCCAGGTTATATAATTCAAAATCGTGGTGGCAGTCCTTGATCGTTTGACCCCATGATTGAACAATAAGACCCAAGTAAGAAGAACCACAGCCAACCATATAAACACCTGAACACTCTTCTTCAAGCCATGAACAAAATAAAGCACCCTCTTTTTTAGCAAAAAGTTTTTCTCAATCAAGAAAACAATAAAATGCATAATCCAATTGGTCATCAACATGCCAGAAAATATCACCAACACAAGCACATCCCACTTCCAAACTTCCAACCCCCAAATCATAAACTTTTTCACTTTGTCCACAGTCAAGCTAGCAACTAAATTCCCCACCATGCACAACAATACAACCCACTCAAACAACACTTTAATTTTGAATCCCTTGCGCTTCTCTCTAATTAATTCAACTTTCTTGTAAATTTCCTCTACCTCATCGTCTGCTGTTTCTCCCGGAGATCCCATCAATGAGGTTTTCAGGTTAATAGAGTTTGTCCTAATGCTTGAAATAGACTTGTTATTAGGTGAAGCTCTACTAGTCGAAGTCCTATATGGCGAATTTGCACCCATTTGGTCTTGTAATGTAAATTTATCATTCTCTTCAAACATATTAGCATCAATATAAGGTTGTTCTCCAAATCTAGACTTGGGTTTCGAGTACACTGACCTTGCAAGCGATCTTCTTCTCATAAGGTTGGCCTCATTGGTAGTAGTAGTAGTGGGGGGTTTTGGTGGCTTATTCGGGCTGGGACTAAATCTTATCTCATGTGGAGGAGAGCTGATTGGCACTGATTTTGCTACAAAACCAGCAGTAGCAGATTCACTTCTTGCATCTGAAGGAGACCCTTTCAGGTCCTTGGTGCCTATATTGGCCTTTTGGGTTTCTTCACTTGAAATAGATATCACAACTTCACTCCCATTGACAGTTTTCTTCTCTGACATGCTTATTTCACCACCATTAACAGCTTTCTCTTTAGCATCCATCAATCAAACCCTAATAATATACTAAAAATATAACAAAACTGCTACTAGTCAATAGATTATTACAAAAAAAAAAAAAAAAAAAAAAACAGAGACTCAAAATAAAACAGGAAAATATATCAAATCTTCTCACAAATAGCAATACATATTTTTAAGGAAAGATTTCCACGAAGTAGCCTTTCAGTGAAGATATGGCAATCAACATAAGAATCCTTTTTGGACAAAGTTAGTGGATTTTTAGTAAAAGTGAAGCCATTTTCGCGCCAAATATACTAACAATACAAACGTTAAATACAGTCATAATAGTAAAAAGAAAAAGTTTGAGTATTTTTACCCGGAAAACCTGGTCACTCGCCGGAGAGTCTAACCATTCACAGAAAACCCTCAAAGAAAAAGATAATAGAAGAGACAGTGACTGCTGGGTCTCGTAATGTGAAAGAGAGTTTGAGCATATATATATATATTTATATTTATGTACGAAGTCCGAAACAAAGAAAAAGATTGTTTAATCAAGAAACAAACGAGAGTAGCTGAATATATTTACGGTGACAGTGATAGATGAAGGGACGTGTTAAAACGTTAAAAATTTTCAGTCTGTTGAAAAACAATTAATTCAAAAACAAAGATGAAGAAGCTAGAATATTAAATATTATTAGACAATGCCTGAGTTTGTGTGAACAGAGAGGGCTCAGAGGTCAAGAGATTGGAAAAAGTAAATATGGTCTGTGAAGAAAGTAAATATGAATCGATAAACCGAAGTTTTTGATTTTGGGCTCACTGTTCGAGTAATAGTTTTCCAGTATTTGACATTATTATTATTATTATTATTATTATTTGAAATTACAGTATTTGACATTATTAAAGTTGAAGACAGTGATACAATCATATTAAAGCTTTTTATTAAAAAAAAAACATTTTTTATTAACTTTTCAGTCGAATTCAAGAAGCCCAAGTAGGGTTTTGTTCTGATAGAGAAAAAAACCATGGAAGTGCGAGGATAAGATTGTAAATTCATGCTCTGTATTATCATTCAACAAAAACATGTTAGTGCCATTTGTTTGGTTTGGTTTGGACAGGTTTGAGAGTGCAAAAACACGATGATTTGATGCTTGTGCAATAAATATATTCTGTGACAGAAAGCAGAGTAACTTGATAATAACTTCATATGCTCCAATCACAATCAGTTAAATCTTGGCTTGTTTTTTTTATTTTTTTTGTCTACCAGGGTACGAGATCAATCAACTTCATAAACAATTTCACGGCTGTATTCAAATCATCTATCAAAAAATGGAGTTTATTTTTACTTACCCCAGCCCTTTCTCAAATCCTGCCAAGTGTCTAAAAATTAACCCATGATTAATAAGAAAATAATCATAAAGATAAATAGGTAAATTAGTAAAAAAAAACAAATATCTAATTATTTCATAAATCTTACAATAAAAAATTCAGATTTAATAATGACAACAATTTAAAAAAATATAATCCCACTGAATCAAACAACCACCGCCACTCCAAAAAACCAAACCCACTTATTCAAAAAATCTCCCTAGTCTCATCTTCTCATCATCTTCTCAAACAACCACCACCACTTCAAACCCACTTCAAACCAACTGCCACTCTCGATCTTCTCTTTCCACCGTTCCCGATCTCATCTCGCTTCCGAAATTGTAGTCGATCGGATTTATAATTAATTTTGTTCGTCGGGGAGGGCACTGGCAACTTGTAAAAACAGCAAATAAACGGAGCAGTGACGAATCACAGGAGAGGGTGTTCCCTTTGGGGGACTCTCCAACGCTCAAGTCAGTATCTTGTTTGATATGTATAAAATAAAGGGTATAGGATAGCAAATTGTATTTGTTCGATGTATCGAATCGAGCAATTGGTCGATGTTGATAGTCGAGCAATTTGGTAGTTTGAATGAATTGGTGAATCCCTTTGTTCGACTAGGATCGATAAAGGGTTGAGGTCGTCTTTGTTCAATGTTGGTGATTTGGGATCGACCAAGTGATGTACTAGCAATTAATGCCGGAGGAACACCATCGCAATAAATGCTAGAAGTGAGTTTTAGAAGAGGCTTGAAAGATTTAGAGAGCTTTCGCGTGGTAGTTAGAAATTCAGGGCCCCTTTCCTTTGAGAAAGGGCATGTTTATTTATAGTGAAGACCAGGGGTCCTCAATGTCTCTCCCATTCAAGTGAGCGTGGATCAATGAGACATTATTTGCCCGTTTTGGTTCGCTTGAACCTGACAATAAATTCAAGCATTGGGAGGTGTGAAACGTCGGGAGGTGTGAAACGTCCTATCTTAGTTGTTTGATTTATGACTTGATTTGACCACGTGTTTTGACTTGGTCTGATGGCTTATGGGTCAATTTTTGGGCTTTGTGGGCCCGTTTCTGATGAGTTCTTTGAAATATTCAACATTTTGATAGTGGGCTCGTTTAATTGGGCCAGAGACCCAATTCTGACCACTACAGATACCACTCTCTTTCTCCTACCATCTCTCTTCTCCATCTTCTATCATTTGAAAACCATACTTAGATTCAGGTAGAAAATCATGCTTTGGGTTTTTTGGAGAGGCAGAAAGGTTGGGTTTAGTTTTAGGGTGGTGGTTGTCAAGCGGCTCAACATCATTAGAGGCCTTAGGTGAAAACTTTAAATGAGGCCTTATTTAATTATCTAATAATTATGCTTGAATATTAAAAAAAGAAAAATACAATAATTATGTTTGAATTTGTTTTTCAATAACTAAATAATTCTTCATAAAATTTGTATCATTTCTATTGTTTGTAACAAATTTATCAAGAGTCTATTTTAGGGATTGAACTAATTTTTCTATATTTTTCTTTCTAGGGCGCGTTTACTAATTGGAAATGAAATGAATCGGAATCAAGTTCCACCGGAAAGGGAATGGAGGAGAATCGGAATTAAGTTACTAAATTCAATTCCAGCGTTTACTAATTTTGAAGAATTAGAAATAGAATCAAATTTGTACAAAGTTGATTACAAAAATACCCTTATATACAAAATAGAGCTATATATATATATATATATATCAATTTTAATAGGATAAAAACTGAAATGCCGGTAGAAAAAAAAAAATACAAACTTATGTCTTCCACGATGAAGGCATGCTATTTTCTTGTTCGTTTTTTTTTTCCTTTATATATATATATATATATATATATATATATATATATATACACACACACCATGCAACGTCTGCAAGAAGTCGGTATACGATAGTTCACAGTATACCATGCAATGTTTGCAAGAAGTCGGTATACAATAGTTCACAATTTATTTATTTTTTGTTGCGGTTATGTTTTTATTTTTTATTTTTATATCAAACTTTTTTATTTACCTAATTGATTTTATATACATACCAAATTCAAGGTATTTGCAGTTCATTTATATTATATATATATTACAACATAATTTCATATGAGAGATTAATGAAAAAAATATATGCACGGTTGTTTTTATTTATTTATTAATTTTATGTGAGGATAGTTTAGTAAAGATATATGAATTCCCCTTGTAATCAGGAAAGGGAACTTGATTCCTAAGGTCGGTGAGTGGAATCAAGTTCCCTTTCCTTAAGGAACTTAATTCTTGATTTGTGGATGGGGTCCACGGAACTTAATTCCCTTTCTTTGGATGAGATTCCTGATTAGTAAACACGCCACTAAGATTTTCATATGTAGACTCAAATTTTTTACCCAACATGAGCAACTAATTTACTTTAGAACAATAGAATCTGAAAATGAGTGATTCTTCAAACCATGTTACTTGTTTTGAAGAAGTGTTTTGGAAGTAGGAAAGTATCATTAAATGTGTTTTTTTTTTTTTTTTTTTTTTTTTTGTTGAATTTGGAAAGTATTTAGAGTTGTTTTTTTTTTATTTTTTTTTTTTTTGCCTTGGAACTAGAAAACAATTAAATTGAATATAAAAAATGTTTTTTTTCAATTTTTTTTTTTTTTAAAAAGATACGCTTAATAAGAATTTGATTTATATAAGATATTAAAGTATATTAAAAAAATATCAGTTTCCTTAGAGCATCTTCAATGCTATTATGCATTTGGAGAAAATGGAGTACCACATATGATAGATATTAAAAAAGTTAGAAAAACTCTCTTTAATATTATTTAAGTTGAATATGGAGATGATGTGACCATAAAAAAGTTAAAGAATATGGAGTTGGGTTTCTAATTCTAGAAACTCTCCTAAAAATGCTGACTAGGAGAAAATGGAGTACCACATATGATAGATATTAAAAAAGTTAGAAAAACTCTCTTTAATATTATTTAAGTTGAATATGGAGATGATGTGACCATAAAAAAGTTAAAGAATATGGAGTTGGGTTTCTAATTCTAGAAACTCTCCTAAAAATGCTGACTAGGAGAAAATGGAGTACCACATATGATAGATATTAAAAAAGTTAGAAAAACTCTCTTTAATATTATTTAAGTTGAATATGGAGATGATTTGACCATAAAAAAGTTAAAGAATATGGAGTTGGGTTTCTAATTCTAGAAACTCTCCTAAAAATGCTGACTAGGATTTCTAACTCTTTCTACCAATAAGATTAAACCTCATTTAATTGTAAAATAAAAGAGGAGAGAGAGTGTAATAATTTTTTTTATTATGATTGGACATAAAATGGATGCATGTTTGACTTTAGATAATTGCATTGGAGATGTGAATATGCATTTCTCTAAAAAAAATTTAAAAGTGGGCCCATAATAAATAGAAATGCTGATGTGACATTATTTAGAAACTCAAAAATGCATATTTACATTGGAGATGCTCTTAACTTTAGGAGGCTTTATTATCTCTCATGGCTAGATTTTAGGAGATTTTCAAGATTTATCTATAGGTAAAAAATAAAATAAAAAAGGAGGCCTTAGGCTACTGCCTAACTCGCCTAGTGGTTGAGTTGGCTCCGGTGGCGATTGGATGTGAGGCAACGGTGGGTGTGGTTGTGGTAGATGGGTTTGATCGGATTTGAGCTAGCGGACAGTGTGGTTGATGGGTTTGGGGTGGCCGTTGGTGGGGTGTTTAGATTTTAGGGTTAGGGTTTGGTGATTGAGATGAATGGTTGTGGGTTTTGGTTTAGAAGATGATGGTTTCAAGTGTTAGATCTGGAAAAATGTAATTTGTTTTTTTTTTTAATTGATTTTCAATATTTGGTTTGGCTTATGTTTTTTTCTTTTTTGCATTCCGGTGTTAAGAATTGAATACAGAAACAGGGGTCAAAATTGGTAAAACAAATCATAAAATATATAATAATTAATTTATTAATCTTGGGTTAACTTTTTGGACACTTGGCAAGATTTGGGGAGGGGGTAATGCTCACCCTCGGTTAAGGGGGTGAGAAAAAATGAACTCCAAAAAATGGTATCCCAATTTGTGTTTAACCAGCTAAATTGGACCATGTGTATATGCTTTTTTTTTTTTTAAAAAAAATAATCAAATGTAAATAATTGTGTACAAATACCCAATTTGGTTGGTTAAACATAAATTGAAATATTATTTTTAGATAGGTGATTTGAATTCTTCGCGGTGAGGGAGGAATCTAACTTCTATCGGTTTTTAATGTCTCGAAAATGGTGAAAGTTTAAAAAATTTACTCTAAAAAGTTTAGTTTGATCCATTTTCTTAACATTTCTTTTAATGTTAATCTTCCAAAACTTATTAGACATTTAGACCTGTTGATCCACTATTCATACTGTATATGATTTTATTTTTTTCTTGTCATTTTCATCGATAATTATACCGGCCATTGTTTAAGAAGATCAAATCGACAAGGATAAGACGTCAAAACATAAAAATAAATGTGATGACTTTCGGTTACATAAATCTTTACTCGAAAAAGAGAGATTGGTAATTGGATACGAGTATATGACCCTCTTTTTTTTTATAAAGAAACCAGCCCCATCAATGATCAAGTATGATCAACCATGCTATATTGCTGTGTATATGTGATTGGTGATTTTTTTTTTTTTTTTTTTTTTTTTTTAACAGCATAACTTTTATTATTATAAGTAACTAATTATCACAAATTCGATCACAATATATATTTTTCCATTTCTTTTGTTTATGGTAAAGGAGCATGACTGCATGAGTTATTTCTTGAGTTGAGATTTGATTAAAGTTAAAAAAAGAATTGTTAGATTAAATCATTGTAGTAAATCAACAAATTAAACTCTTGATATTTAGTGGATTATATTAATTGTATGTCCCCAATTCATATTTATTTTTCTATACATAATTGATAATTCTATGTGTCGAAAAAGGAAAAATAATTTATTTATTCATTTTTCTAATTCTTAACCCATGTTACTGTGGACTTTGATCCAAAGTCTCTTTAAGAAGATGAGGTGATTGAGTGGAATGATGACAGACATCAAATTATAAGCTGGCAAGTGGAATGTACTAGATTTTTCAAGGATTTGGTGCACAAGATAGAATTAAATTATTTTTGAGGATTGAATTGGATAGGATATGGTTGGATTAATTAGTTATTAGATTAAATAATCTCATTGATTTGGAGGGGTTTATTTTATCCTCTTCTAATGTGATAAAAATAAGTTGGGAACTTGAGATTAAATAGTCTTAGAACATCTCTAATGATATAAGCAAATTTAGATTCTCAAAAGTTACCACCTCAGCATTTGATGATTGTTTTTAGGGATCACTAAAATTGATGATTGTGTAGTCCACAATGGTACATTTTATCTAAATAAAAAATATACTCCCTCCACATATTTTTCACCGTTCCCGCTCATTTTTATACAATGAGAAAAAAATCCAGAAGTAAAATTCAAAACTATATTCTCAGTTAAATCTCAGTTAATAAATATTTTGCTCTAAAATCAACCATCTATTGTTGTTATAGAATTATAATAAATTTTTCCTTTAATTTATCATTAGCCAAACGGGGTAAAAATAATAATAATAAATATATATAAAATACAAGAGAAGGTATATGATATGGGTATTGATCCATTCGTAATCCAGAGACAAATTTTACCTAATTGAAATTTTTGGGATCAAAACAATATTGAGATACATAGGTGATCAGAGAAAAAAAGAGGAAAAAAAAAAAAAAAAAGCCACGGATGAAAGAAAAAAAAAAAATTACAATGGCTGTTTTTTTGGGTCAAGTTTGTATTTAATGATTGAAAGTCAATCTTCAAAACTATTGCTAAATTTTAGTGACTCTATACGGTGTTTTGAGGATAAATAATTAAATTTTGATTACTTTTTTACTTTTGAAGATATTATTAAAGATGCTCTTAATTGTTTGGACTCATCAAACATGGGATTAGACTAAAAATAGTCTAATCTCAATCCTATCCCAAGTAACAAACATATCCTAAGAAGAAAAAAAGGTAGAGAGCTTATTAGTTCAATATTTTGTCACGATATTTCATTGTACAAAAATACCCTTTTAGGCTATTCACGTATATAAATAGGACGATACCAAACAATTCACATGTTTAGAAGATCTTAAGTGAACAGAATGTTTCACTAGTTGTGCACCGACTGCTACATGTTCAATCTTTATTGTCGGGTACACCACTCGACAGTAGATTTGGCTGTAATAAAGATTTTATATTGTGGCACTAATATAAATATTTATTCAATTGAAATCTTTATATCATATCAATATGAGTTGTCTAAATCGAGATGAACATAGCCACTACATAAAATCACGTCTATGAAATAAAGTCAAGTGGGATGATATGAGTATATGACAATGACAGCAAAACTCCTATGTGCTATAATATATTATGGAAACGTTCGTAAATAATATCAAGTATATAAATCCAGTAATGAATTAATGGCTCGTTTGGTGCACCGCACTGTATTGTATTAGAAGTTTAAAATGTTTTACAATAATACAATACAATATTTGGTTTGTTTTGCACTGTTCACTGCATTGTATTAGCTAATACATTTTAATTGGTTTAATACGCTGGATATTATATTAGCTAGTACATAGTAGAGAAGTTGTATTAATTAATACAATATAATACAATCTGATACAAAATATTACCAAACACATGATTGTATAAGAATAATACAGTCCAGTACAATATAATCTAATTCAATACAATCCAATACAATACAATACAATATAGCGTACAAAACGAGCCCTAAGATATTTTTAATAACCCACTAGCTACTTAACCCATTACAAGTTACATCATGGAGTTGGAGTTACGTTTAGACGTATAACATGTTTTGTAATTTAGCTTTATTTATAACACTAATAATTCATGAAAGAGTGGTGATAATGACACCCTTAAAAAAATGTATTTATACCTTTTTCGTAATCATAGCCATAAAATATTTAAAAAAATCTCTAATTTGTAAATAAACCCCACTTAATGCCAAAAATGCAATTTCTTTAATTATACTGTATTGTATTTTTGTAAGTACACACCACTTATAACTATTATTATGTTATGCATAATTTTCTTGTTATCTTTAATTCTCTTACTATTCTTTCTATTTCCTACTTCTTTTCTCGGTTTTTTCAAAATCAAACTTCATTTTTTGTTATTTATTTTTCATTAAAAATCCATTTTAAGATTTTGTTTTTATTGAAGAATCACTTTCTGTTTGAAAAAGTTGTAGGGATGCAAGATTTATGCAATTTCCCAATTGATGTGGAAGTAGATATATATTAAATGATATTAACAAAAAAAAGATATGTGTTCGATGAAATTGAAGAATATCAAATATATATATATTGACAAGAAAGAACATCTAATATTGATAAATAAAAAGTCTAAAGTGAGCGTTTGAAAGAAATTAAAAAATATGGATAATATAGTCAATTTAAAAGTCTATTTATATATTTTCAAAGAAAAAAATATGTTTATATACATAATGATTTTGTTCTTCTAATAAAAATAATAAAATAAATTTAAAACTTACTTTTCCACAACCAAATTTGTTTCATAATTTTGATTTATTTTCCGTACTTAGCAATCAATTTATATTTCCTTAAAAGAGATTGGAAATATATTTAAAAGAGAATATATGATTTATTAAAATGGAAAGAGTTTTTATGATATATGTTAATATCAAACCATTAATAGAAATTTTTTTTACAAAATATTAAAATAGAAAGCTAATTAATAATTATTGGTGGGTGTACTAACAAATAATTAGTCATTTTAGTAATTTTATTTAACTGTATTAATAGATTTTTAAAAACATAATTATTTGAGGGTTTATATACAATTTTTAAGGGGTGTGATTACTCTTTATCAAAAGATAGTCAAACTAATTAGGTCCATCATCCTCCAGAAGCCCAGGCCCTACCTTACTTTCTCTAACTTCTATTGCAGTATATAATATTCTACATTATTCGATAAAATATTGCTTATGTAGGACATCAAGTACAAGACAATAAGTATTTATTTGTTTTTAAACTCTTTTATTATGCCATTTTTTTCTTAATTTTTTTTGGAACTTTGTTTATTTTGTCAAGTTTTCTTTCCCTATTTATTGTCTAGTGCGGTAGGGCCTAGATGTCCCACATCAGATTTTGACGCGAGCATCCAATATTTCAAAACGTTTCCCTTTTAATGGAGATTGGTTAATATATACGGTATGAGAAAAAAGAAAGAAAGAAAGAAGTAAATGTTGTAAAAGAAATGAAGAACATAAGAAATGAATTGAGAGACACTTGTATTGATATATTTGGAGTTTCAGTTGACAACATTTACAAATAAGAATCATAAGTTTTATATATAGACTTTTACAAAAGATCAAGCAAAGATATTATGAAATATTATAGGAGATATTATATGAGATATTATGAGAGTTATTTAGGGAGATATTATATGAGATATTATAAGGAGATATTTATGTAATATTTGTGTGTATAACACATGTGGTAAAAGCCACATATATTATAAAAGTAAATGGTTTCTAGACTAATCATCCAATTACAATTTAGTGAGACTAATATTAAATATAGCAAATTGCAACCAACCCCCTGAGGTTTGCTCTTAAACAATCAAAAACAACTTTTCTATTTATTGACAATCGTCTCCCCTCCAATTAGTCAACATCCGTTAACTCCAAACATTGACCGTTAGTTTAAGGGCTTTTCGGTACTTTTAAAAATAAGTATGATTAATGTATGGCATGACAATCGCCTCTCCTCCAGTGTTTCATGCATTACAGAATCCCACAGATCCTTCAAGCTGAACGAATCCCTTATAAACCTCCCAATCTCAAAACTTTCACCCATGAAACTTGTTGTTCCGGTAAACTTGAACTCCCTAAAAAAACAAAAAAAAATATTATCAATAGATTACGTGCATAAAACATTGAAGCTAATAAAAACATAAATACATATACAAATATATATGTATATATTAAAAAAAAAAAAAAAAAAAAACTTTGACAAAAGCAACAATAATAGTTTTTTTTTTTTTTTTTTTTGAGAAGAAAAAGTCATATAACATTACCAATACGAAAGCATACAAAGGAAACTATTGTCCAACAAGAACAGCTCCCTACTGGACGAAAATGCTGATTTTCCTAAATTACAAGCCAATGAATTCCCTATCTGGGAAATGGCACGACAGGCATTAACCCTAACTTCAGACATTAAATTCTTAACATCTTGAAGTACAAAAGAAGCATCACCTAAATAAGAAATAGGGGAGCTATGAAGGGAACAAATCGGAGAAAAATCTATTTTAGCAATCCACACCGGAACACTAAGGAATTTAGCCAACAAAAGGCCGTCCCTGAGCGCCAAAAGAACTCCAGAATCCTTGCTGAAAGCACCCAACATTTTCCTAGCACGGGCTGTAATAATTCTTCCCTTATCATCCCTAATAACAGTCCCCAGAGCTGAGTACCTGCTAGACTTATGTGTTACTATAGCAGAATTTAGTTTTAGACAACCTGGAGGCGGAGGGATCCAATCACCACAGGGGGGAGGTCTTGAAGAAGGCCCAACCACTGGAGTGATTGCTGATAAAGAATGCTGATATTCAACTAACAAATTCTCGGCTTTAGAAATCACTTGATCCAATAAAAGGCCTTTCCCATGTATGGAAAACATGTTTCTATGATCCCAAATTGCCCAAACAATCATACAAAAGAGATTCAAATCATTAATGGAATGACTGAAAAAGAAAAAACAAAAAGTATCCAGAACAGAGATATGATTCATCTTATCAAAGAAACTATCAAAACGTGTTCTACTCCAAACTTTCCTAGAATCAGAACACCAAAAAAGAGCGTGCTCAGAGGATTCGATAGCGGAATTGCATCTGGCACAATACCTATCAACAACAATCTTGCGCAAATAGAGATTATTAGGAGACGGAAGAGCATTTAGACAGGCCCTTCAGACGAAAATACGAACTTTTGGTGGAATGTTGAGTTTCCATAGAGTAGTCCACCACTTCCTAGATGAGGAAAAATTTGAAGTGCTCTCCCTAATTTTCTCTAGCAGCGCCAACCTATAACTACTCTTAATCGAATACCTTCCAGCTTTATCATAATGCCATGAGATAAAGTCCTTACCCCCTAAATTACTTACCGAAATGGAAGCGACAATGTTTCTGTCAATTGGAAGCAGAAATTGGTTTAACTTCGAATGATCCCAGCCCAAGTGATCTCTATCAAGAAGATCAGAAACCCGCAAATCAAATCCAGGGTCGGGGGAGATAAGCCTGAAAGAATTAGGACGAGGAAGCCACTGATCTTGAAAAAATCTTATTGAATATCCATCGCCAACCCTCCATCTTAAGCCCTTCACCAAAAGAGATCTGCCCCAAATAAGGCTCCTCCAAATGTAAGAACACCCATTCTTTAGAGGGGCCTTCAAAACATCACCATCTTTAAATATTTAGCTCTCAAAACCTTTGAAGCAAAGGCCTCCGGGTTTCTCAGAATACGCCATACTTGATTTGCAAGGAGAGCCTGATTGAATATGGCTAAATCTCTAAACCCCAACCCACCCATGTATTTCGGAAGACAAAGCACATCCCACCTTACCCAACTTATCCTGCGGTTTCCATCTTGAGATCCCCACCAAAACCTCGATACCATTGCTGTGAGCTCTTTAACTAAGCTAATAGGAATTCTGTAAATGCTCATGGCATAGGAAGGGATTGCTTGGTCCACAGCTTTTATAAGGACTTCCTTACCCCCATACGAGAACATATTGCATTTCCACCCTCGGATTTTCTTCCATAATCTCTCCCTTATCTCATTGAACAAAAAGCGCCTACTTCGACCAATCAAGGAAGGTAATCCAAGATATTTATCTTGAGTATTGCTGCAATCAATTCCCAAAGCCTTCAAAATATCCTCTTGTAGTTGCCGGTCTATACTTGGACTAAAGGTCACCAAAGATTTCTGAAGGTTCACTACTTGACCGGACACTTTCTCGTATATGTGCAGAATATCACTGATACGATAGCAGCATTGTAAAGACGCTTTACAAAATAATATGCTATCATCTGCAAAAAATAAATGACTAATAAGAGGACCACCCCTCCCACATTTTAACCTCAGTATTCTACCATCTCTTTCTGAGTTCCGTAAGAGGCTAGATAGGGCTTCCGCACATAACAAAAATAGATATGGGGAGAGAGGACAACCTTGCCTAATTCCCCGAGAGGGAGTTAAACTACAAACAAGTTGACCATTGAGAAAAAAGGATAACCTGGCAGAACTTACACAATCCAGAATTAGCTCAATCCAGTTGGGAGGGAACCTCATTTTGAGTAGCATGGCTTGGAGAAATTTCCAGTCAACTCGGTCATATGCCTTGCTCATATCCAACTTGATGGCCATCTCTCCTCTTTTCCTCTTTTTCCGGCGAGAGATAGAATGTAGGGTTTCAAACGCTGCTATCACGTTATCAAATATTTGCCTACCTGGCACAAAAGCTGATTGATACTTAGAGATCAGGCTAGGAAGATGACTCTTGAGTCTGTTTGCCATTACCTTGGTTATAATCTTATAGATGACACTACACAAAGAGATTGGTTGGAGATCTTTCGGATTTTGAGGATTCTGAGTTTTCGGAATTAAAACCACATTAGTTTTGTTGAACTCTCTAATTGATATTTCCCCTCTCAGAATTCTCAAGCAGACACGAGAGATATCAGACCCTACCAGGTTCCAAAATTTCTGATAAAATAGCACCTGGTATCCATCAGGGCCTAGGGCTTTAGTAGGTCCTAGACTAAATAAGGCTGCCTTGATGTCCTCCTGATGAAAATCTTGATTTAGCTCCACAATCATATCATCAGAGAGTCTTGATTTTATACCGCCTGTAGCTATACTAATATCTTCCTTAGTGGGGTTTAATGAACAAAAAATAGTAGAGAAATAATCTGAAATGACTGTAGCCATGCCCTCAGTTGACTCCTGCTTAATGCCCCTTGAATCCAACAAAAAAGGGATGAAATTTTTCTTCTTCCTAGCTTGAGCCTTGTTGTGGAAATATTTAGTGTTTCGGTCCCCTGCACTCAACCAGTCTGCCTTTGATCTTTGCTTCTAATACAATTCATCACTATCTACCAGGCGTTCCACTTCCCTTTCTAAAGCTTTAATTTTCGACATAACGCCATTCTCTCTACATCTCCTATACAGGCTTTCAATCTCCCAATATTTATCATCAATTTTCTTTCGAGTATTTCCAAATCTAGTTTTACTCCATTCAGAAATTTTTTTTGCACAATTATCTAGCTTGGCTCTTAAATCTTCTGCTAAACTAAAAGGTCCACTCTCCTCCCATCCATCCGACACCACAGTTTCAATATCTCCTTCTTTCAACCAACACATTTCGAACTTGAAATCTCTGTTAACCTTTTTAGTTACGGTTTTGTGTGATGAAAACTCCAACAATAGCGGACGGTGATCTGATGAATAAAAACCCAGGTGTTCAACATGAAACTGCTGATATAGGCCTCTCCAGTTGTTGTTTGCCAACATCCTGTCTAGCCATTCCTGGACATTATCATTTCCTTCTCTCTTGTTATTCCACGTAAACTTTGGGCCCGAATACCCCAAATCAAACAATTCACAATCATCCACCGCCTGTCTAAACCGGATAATGTCCCTAATGGATTTCTCGGATCCACTTAATTTTTCATTCATACTTAACAACTCATTAAAATCCCCACCGCACAACCACAGAAGATTATCTACCTCTTTTAAACGTCTCAGCAGCGTCCAAGTATTCAACCTATTATTGGGATTAGGGTCGCCATAAATTCTTGTGAACCTCCACAACAAACCATTATCTTCTTGAATTCTAGCATCAATATGGCCTGCAGAGTACGACAGTATTGAAGCCTGGCACTGATTTTTTTATAAAAGAAGAAGACCCCCACTACTACCACGAGCTTCAACCCCAAACCCTCCCTCATATCCTAGAATCTCCTTGATATTTCCAACCCGATTCCTTCCTAGTTTGGTTTCAGATAGAAAAATTAGGTCCGGGGAATACTTTGCCAGCAGCCGTTTCAAGGCTGCGAACATGCGGGGATTCCCCAAACCCCACACGTTATAACATATTCCGATCATGGCTCTCGGTGGGCCTGCTCAACAGGCTCCACCGTTAGAATTAAAGAAGCAGAAGGACTCTCATATGCAGTAAGCTTTCCCTTTTTTGATTCCCTATTTAACTCCGGCACTTTGAAATTCACCCTCCTTTTACAACCTTTTTGTACACTATTTCCCAAAGGTGGCACTGTTGAAGTCTGCCTCTGTATGTCTCGGGCAATTCTTTTCCATTTCTTACCTTTAACCATCGGTGCTTTGTTAGTTTCTGTACCCGAGTTTTGAAACTGGGCTGCTACTTCTGGTTGTACATCTGGGTTTATTGGGGGGTCCTCTTTTTTACTTGGAATGGGCCCATAGACTATTGACTGTAGTGCACCCATTTGTTCCTCATCAGCTACCTTTATCAACTCTTGGGCTTCAGTCATTACTACTGCCAGCGGCCCATTAGTAGGCCCATCCACACATATACCCTCAATTCTGCCAGTTTCCGAATGCTTCACCGGACTAGAAGATTCTAGATCCACCTCCCTTACCTTCCTCGACCTCACCGTTTCTGAACTTCCCGATCGACCTTTCATCAATTCCAGAGCTGACATATCCTTTTTAGAGCTCCCTTCGCTATCTCGCCGACTCGAATCTCCAAAAGACCTCTCCTTATCTGAAGTACCTCCACTGCCCAGAGAGGACGACCTTATACTAGTTTTTTTCGTAGATGACGCTCTCAACCACGACCCAAATCGAGTGACCGGACCTTCGATAGCTTCTTTCTTAGTCGCCACATTAGTACATTCACTGATATTATGACCTATACGTCCGCAGGCATAGCAAAATTCTGGAAGTCTTTCGTATTTTAGATTCACTAGCATAATGTTTTCTGATTGATCGAGTTTTAATCGGAGCCAACGCTTTAAAGGTCTTGAGATATCAATTAATACCTTCACTCTCAGAAATTTTCCCCAGCAATCCTTAGATTCTGAAGGGATATCGATGACCTCACCAATTTGTTCAGCTAGCCACTTTGCCATTCGTCGATTCATACACATGATTGGTATATCATGTATTTGAACCCATAACTCCGTCTTGGTGAAACTCAATTGGGAGATAACACCGGTACCCTCTGGTTTCTCTAAAACGATTAAGTTCCTGTCGAAATGTCATGGTCCTTTTTGCCAAATTCGATCACGTTCCGCTGGGTTGTTGAAATAGAACATAAATATATTTTCACCCACCACCTTTATATCCACACTACCATACGTACTCCATATTTGCTCAATCACCGACTTGAACGCCTCTCTGTTCACTCTCTTTCTCGATAATACCTTTCCGACTAGACAGTGGTTAACATCCTCCACACCATCTCTCTCTATCCCCCCTGAAATCTAATGGATCGCACTATCCTCATCTTTAATTGAGAGATTCTCGCAAAGCTGAGCTAATTCCTTCGATCCCATCTTTAATAGTGAAAACTACTATAGAAAAGCAGAACAAAAAAGGGGAAATAGTTACAACAGACTGCAGATCTGAACAAACCCTAACTCCCCCCAAATCGACTCACAACTAGACCCTAATGAAATAAACTAGAGAAAAAAACCTCGATCCCCAACTACTTCAATGGAAGAAGACCAACTACCGTCGTGGACTTTCTACTTTCACTCTTTTTCCTAAAGGCAGGAGAAAAGGGAAAGACTTAGCAACAATAATAGTTGCAGAGTGTAAAGAACACAGAATGTAAAAGCCCAAACTCAACTGACAGAAACCCCAACCTTTAAACCCTATAACATAAACCGATAAACACATAACTAACCCAATTTCATGTTTTAACATCACTAATACACCAAAAGTCATACAAATCAAAACAAAATGTTTATTTATCAAAAGAAAAAAAAAAAAAAAAACATACATGTATATGTTAAAACGAATTGAAAATCCTAACACTAACAAAACAATGGTTTGGTTCTAAATAGTTAAACATAAATCAAAATTCACGAAGCTAACAAAATCATTGAAAAAAAAAAACTCACCTTTCACCCATGACGAAGATCAACTGTCGCGATATTGTTTTCCCTTTTTCACCAACAGCAAAAAGCGATACCCCTCAACACGACATTACGGGATGGTAAAGGCGAGGAACAATTTTTCTATGTTAGTACAATTTCATAAAGGCGACAATTCTCATTGTTCTAACTAGTTTAACATGAAACCAACTTTTGCTATGTTCATCTTCTTCAACGTATAGAGAAACAATTTCTGGTTGAGAGAAAACTCAAAGGGTCAGTTGGCGCTTCTGACCTTTGGGTTTTTTTTTTTTTTTTTTTCAAAATTATTATTTTATTATTTGTAATTATGCCATATATTAAATGTACATAATTGATGTGATATGTACAGCCCAATAATCATAAAGTATGGAAATGTCTTTAAACTAACTGTCAATGCTTGAAGTTAATACATATTGACTAATTGGAGGTAAAAGTTGTTTCTAGTTATCTAAGAGCAAACCTCCTTGAGGTTGGTATAGGTTGGTTGCAATTTGCTCTATTAAATATTGTTTAGTTGATAAATGTTTGTTTGTACGTACTCATTTTAAGATGTGTTCTTTTGTATCCATAATGAAGTCCTTAATTTTAGAAATCAGAAAAAAAGAAGTTTAATTCTTTTATTTGTCAAAGCAGTTTCGAGTTTCGATACTAACAACATAAAAAAATACTTTGAATTAACTATATATATATATCTATATATATTTGATGCTGTGGAATTGTGAAGAGGACCTTAGCCCGTTGGAAATTGGAATAACGTGCCATCTATTCAGGTTGGTTTGGTACGTTGATCCACTACTAATAAACAAGACTTCACAAACCCCAAGCAAAAAACCAATATCGAGAGTTTTTGATGGATTTTCCTAATTTTTTTTATGTCTAAGCATGACAAATATTATATGATTTCCTCTATAAACATATATGTCATTCAAAATTAGGGGATCTAAATTCATAATATAATCTATGGAAATTTGCAATTAGCTGGTACGGTGAATTTAAGGCCTTTAATATATATATATATATATATATATATATATAATATTTCTCTAATCATGACCGTCCTTACTTTATAATTTCAGGATGTCCAACCACAGACACACATTTACAGTGGATCCATAGCCCAATATTAACAAATACCCACACAGAATATGAATGTATGCTTATGATTGGACATCCTTAACTTATAATTTCAGGACGTCCTTATTAGAGAACCACTATATATATATATATATATATATATTGAAATATTACTTAAATTCATGGTTTTTTTAGGAGGAGAATGACTCAAATCTACAATCTGATGGTATATCTGTGAGACTGTGAGGACCGAGCCAATCTCATATTGTCAAGATCTTTAATATCCAAGTCCATTAAAGATATTAGCTTAGATTGAATAATAGTGGTGAATTAATAAGCACGTCAGCACGTGTACGTTGTCAAAATCAAATTTTTATATATATTTTCGGTCTTTATCATTTGTTTTTAATCAAAATCCAAATTCCTCTGTATTTAACTACAATATTCGCAATCTGATCAGAACAAACATGGACGCAATCATAATCATGATTTAAAAAAATTAGCATCCACTCCTCCATGACCACAAACATTCAACTGGACCCCTTATCGGTATCTTTTTGCGATCTGTATCGAAGGAAATATATGTCATCCGTCCTACTAAGGCCCACGATATTTATAAATAAATTGAACTTCTACGTCATATAAATAAATAAATAATAGTATTTTAAAAGATTCTGTAATGAATATGGTCACTTTTGTAAGAGAGACTGTGTAGGTCACTCAGTAACATATCGATTTATACAAACTTTCTCTTCTTCTCTGATGTGTCCATTAATTGAATGTATTATATCTCCAAATTCATAGACAAATTAATTAAAATTTGAAACTTTATAATATATAGCACATTCATGCATGTCTAGATAGTAGTTTCTAAATTTTATTCCGAAGATCTCTTAAAGCAGATGTTATAAATGAAAATGAAGGTCTAGCAGAAGCATCCCCATCCCATAAACGCCGAATCAGGTCAATCAGCTCTTTCACTTCTCCATCGTCCTCCGGCAACGCAGGTCTTAGCGTACCTTCTCCAACTTCCAACGCAATCTGATTCCACAATTTACACATGCACATCAATTAATTACTAATCATAAGATAATAACTTCTCCATCTTGATTTTTTTTTCCTTTTCTTTTTTCATATAAATTCATACAACTATAGAGTAATTAATCTTCTAATGTACGTACCCTAGTTGGACCGTAATTTGTTTCAATATATGGATGATCTCCGGTTATGAGCTCGTTCAGTATGATACCAAAACTATACACGTCACATTTCTCGTTATACGGCTCACTCCGTATCACCTCTGGTGCCATGTACACATAAGTTCCTGGAAAAAATACCAAGGCAAAGGCTTACAGCTTACTAAAATAGCACATTATAATCTCCAAAAATTATGAGCTACGACCACTGCCTAATGTGACTAATTAGTGATAAAAAGCGTTTATTCAACCGGTCAATATTCAGATTCGAGTCACTATACCTGTGTGTGGTGTAACAAAAATAAATTAATTAATATTTCGAGTGCTTGCCTGTTTCGCCGGTGAGTGCCATCTCTTCATCTGTCAAGAACCGAGCATGACCGAAATCGGCCACTCTAACATGACAAGCATCGTCCAAAAAAATGTTGCTAGGTTTCAAGTCACGATGACACACCTTAGGCTTCTGTTCATGTAGATACTGCATTGCTTGAGCAATCTCAAATGCCTTAGCCAACCTCTCTGGAAAAGGAGGGAGCGGCACTGTCCTCTGATTTCGTCTGTTGCCTGGTCCGTGTAGCCATTCCTTCAAGGTCGTGCTCAAGAACTCAGTCACCACCCAACCATGATCAGGAGGCTCCAGACACGCACCCATCAGTTGCAGCACAAAACGGTGGCGCTGCCGACACAATGTGTCCAGCTCTTGAGCGAAGAAACTTACACCCCTCTCGTTTGTGTGGAAAAATTCCGGGTTTATGCACTTCACTGCAACGTCGAGTCCTCTCCAAATCCCTCTATAGATTTCTGCTGTGCTTCCTTGGCCTATTTTTTCTTGCAATTCTATCTGTAAACAAATAAGGCATACTTGAATTATTCTAGTCTTTGCATAGAGACAAAAGTAATACTAGTTTACCTAAACTCATGCCCAAATAATGTAGAAGATGAGTTGTAAATTTGTAATAAGGTGGCTATCGGTTAATATTGTGGTTATAATTCATCTAACATATCATCTGATGATTAATATGGGGTTACAACTCATCATCTGTAACATTTGGGGTATGATTTTGAACAAATAATTTGGACAACCTAGCATTACTCTTTTACATATTCATATGATGAAAATTAATTGTAGAAATCATAGAAGCAAAAATTTTGACACGAGGTTGCCAGCCGCGAGTATTAATTGTCCACTTTGGACTAGTGGTTCTCATAGTTTTGTCCTTGCCCTCGTGGGTTAAGGCTAGCATAGTTTATTTATACTACACACTAGTCTTGACTTTAACGGATGTGATAGAAACCCTAACAGAAATGTTGAGAAGATTTACCTCATTTGGATTAATGTACCAGCCATTTGTTTTGGCTTGATCGATGGTGACCGATAGATCAGAATTTCGTTGCAAGCTGGGGCTCCGGATTGGGAGTTGAGGACTGGCATTGATGCTATCAAGATTGGAGGGAAGAAGAGATTGATGATGTTGGTCTTCTTTGTTGTTGATCATTAGCTCCAAGAATCCATTTTCTTGTGCTATTTGAAGACAATATCTGAGATAGTCTTGTGTTCTTTCCACTCTCTTCCTATACATTATCCGTAGTTCTTTTTGCTTCTCCACTTCTAATTTGAGGTCTTCCACCTTCACAAAGCCCAATTGAATCAAAGATTGAAATCTTGGGCTGGGCTCGTCTATACGGGCTTATAATTTGCAAACCAATCTGGTTGGAAGATCCGGCCCATATATTATAATCGGTATTTCTAACAACACCCATTTTTATATACTGAAATGTTTAATATTTAGAAATTAGATTACATGTATTTAACACAAGGAAAAAGTTGAAGATAAAATTTGATTATTTTTTTTACATTATCTATTTATCCACTTATCTAAACCAGGTATTAACTAGGTTTTTTTTTTTAAAGCTTTTTACTATTGGTAAGACTCGAGCCGCTGATTTATAAATCATTTGCCTAAACCTTAAACTTGTCAATTTACTAGTAGAGCTACGCCAATAGAGGCAGATATAATTTGATTGTGATCTCAAATAAAATTTCAACATTGAGAGTATGGGCCTGTAATGTTAGGTTTGGATTTAGTGGAGCTATGGGGGGCCAAGGCCGCCCTGCCCCACAAGACATAATTTTTTGGGGATTTGCATGAAAGAAAAGAATCATACTCTTACTCTAATATAATTTTTGGCTAGTCTAGTCTAGGTCGGGTCGACATTTTCATTCATTTCTACTTTTTATTTTTTGTTTCGTGTTTGAGTACCAAACTAAAGTCGGCCTATTTGATAAGCCTAAAATTGGGACCAAATCTATATATGAAACTAGTCATGTGATTGGATCAGAAAATAGTAAGCCAATTGTGACCCTTAAAATAATTTCATTGACCGACCATACTATTATTATGAATTCCTAGATAGCTATATGTATTGCAGTGGTCCAATCTACCTGCTGCTCCAATTTGGATGTAGACTGGTGATGGTGGTGGTGGTGCTGCTGCTGGCGCTGCTGGTTTGTTGAAACTGTCGACCCCATGCTCATAAAACCATTAATTCTACGACAACATCCCTGAGATCGTGCCGCGCTGGTCGGGTTTCCGTGCTTTGCCGGTGATGGTGCCGGTGATGATTTTCGAGACCCACCAAATAGTTGAGCCTTTTTCTGTTGGGGAGTTCCTGCAACAATCATGCTATAATGTTCATAAATTATAATTACCTAATTAATTTTTCCATGAATTGCTTATAAATCGGTCTAGTAATTGTCGTCAAGTACCGAACTACCGATACTTGATTTTGTAAACACACTTTGGGCGGATTTCACGAGAGTAACAATAGATAAATTCTTGTAATTTTTTCATTGATGTGGGTGATATTGTCAATGCAAACATTTAACGTTTATCGATGGAAGAGTTGGGAAATGATGAAACAGATAAAATTAATTGGGCGGTTTTTACAAAAATTTGCAGTGAATGGGTACAAAAATAAAAGTCGGATCGATTGGACCACAATCTTTTGTGGGTGGTCCTTCGGACAATATAAGTAAAAAAAATATATATATATGAAGCGTGAATGCATGCATGATGAGCAAATTATGAATGGAGACTGTGTGTGGTTGAAAAATTCAATCGATTTTGGTGATCACTAAACCAAAAATGTGTAATCATATATATAATTTGCTTTTTTCTTGCTCTCTTTCTTTTGCTTTGATATATATATATATACACTTAAGATTCTGTGTATGTGTGTGTGTTTGATCAAATATCAACTACAGTTGTCATCACTTTGCACTTTGTATCATATGAGAAAGTAAAAGCTGCAAGTGATCGTATTGTGGAAACTCACCTAGGGATCGAAGAGCACATAACTTTGTCTCTTTTACTAGTTTATCTATCTATCAAAGCAAAAGCAGACATGAAGTATCTATTTGTGGACCATATATATATATCTCAGCTGGATCTGAAGAAGTTCTAGCTAATTCTATTGCCAACTTTCACGCTGTTTGACTAGCTAGTGTTGTTGTTGTTATATATATATATCTAACTGAGTATTTTAATTTGTACAAATTCATATTAAGATGATGATGATGATCATGTATATTTTTGTCCAAACAAAATAATGTTTAAAGAAAAAGAGAACAAGTTGTTGCTACATTTGGTTGGTGATCATGTCCAAAAAATGACAATTAATTTCTCTCATATATAATAAAAGTTAGCTGGGTGTCGTTTTGTTGGTTTGGTGTGATCTAATTAAGTTGATCAAGACTTGTGAAGTTGATGTAATGCAATCGTGGATGTGATCATGTGAGCATAAATTTATTATAGATTTTTCTAGCTCCATTCTTTTCATGCATTTATTTGGGTATATTTTTGTTGCAATTTACAAGTTTAGTTACCGACAAAAAATGAAAACATGATAGTGTGAAAATAAACAATCAATTTAAGAAGACCATGATAATATTCATTAGTGGAAATTCGAGTCCAAATCTACTTTTTTATGAACCTAGTAGAGCTGTATTTTTTTTTTTTTTTTTTAATAATTACAAATAATTCAAGTAAACACGACTCTAATATTGTAAGTACTCTAATATTGAATAAGATATAGTCACAGACTCACATGTGGAAATTTAAATCTAAATCCAACGGTATGATAGACGTTAAAAACATGGTTCTCTGACGTAGAAAATCAAGATTTTACATACAATGTTATGACGTGATTCATAACGGTTTTCTAAATATTAATGAATCACGTCATAACATTGTATGTAAAATCTTGATTTAGAAAACCGTTATGAATCATGAATATGAGAAATATTATGAAGTAGAGAGTACGACGATGATGATGAAGATGAAGTTAGAGTACTGGTGATGGTCAACGGGTCTAGGCTAGGCAGTTAGGTTTGGGTCTTAAACTCTCTTCACCATCCATATATTATATATATATATATATATATATATATATATATGAACATTTATATTCGTCTCATAATTGCTAGCAACTTTCCCACCTCACCAACTGTACGCAGAAATCTTTAACAAAAAGAAAGTTCGAAACCACAACTTATGAACCCTAATTAATTAAAATTTTAATCCAAAACTATACACTGTTAATACCACCAAATCTTTCTTAATTTAGTTTCAAACACTTGGAAACTATATATAAATATATATATTAATCTATAAAGCTATCCCATTAAAATACTCCATATAATTAAACAACTTCAGAGAATTAGTTACGAATCCACCGCCGCTTAAATTAATATTAATTTAAACTACTTATTTCCGGCTTCTAATCATATGATCATGTTAGAATTTGACCAGTGACAGATTCTTAATTTGTGTGGGACATTTAAAAACATAAAACTTTGTGCATGCTTGTCACGTATTATTGGAATATTTATAGGTCATAATTATTAGGTCTACTAATTAACAAATGTATTCTTCTATTAATTTTATAACTCTTTCTTTGCTTCAATGTGGTTTTGTTATTCAAAAACACCCATTTCCAGGCATTCAGCTCTATTTCATTTTGTCATTAAATGGTTGATCACTGTCGTTATATATATTTATCTAAATTTGATTTCATAAAATTTTAATTTGTTTATATAATATGATCTCTTCTAGATCCATATTTTCATGGCTTTTGTATGATCAGATCTTGAGATGGAGAAGATAAAAATTACTGTAGAAGATTAGAAAATAAAATATCTGTATTTGTTATAAGATTCCTTGGGTGGGATTGGGACCCTTTGCATGTCGTGTTTCATTTCTTAATACAAATTTATTGCACGAACACCCCCACTGCAATTATTTTACTGTCAAAAATTTCAAGAAAAGAAAGAAAGAAAAAAAAAAATCCAAATTAGAATTTCATAACGTTCAACAACCAATACATTAAACTTCAAAATGATTAATTAATACATAAGTTCCCATTTTTATCCACTAGCTTTACATTATATTAATACAAATAACACTTATAAATTAAGTTAATTATAATATCTATTTCAATTTAATTTTCTTTTGGGATAAACATGCACTTGTTGGAATGAAGAAGACTTGTTTTGGAGGGTTAGGCATATATCCAGCAGTGTTTTTCATATTTTTTTTGGGTATTGGTAGTTGGGACAAAGATGGGGTAGTGTACTATTATGCTAACTCATTGTGGAAGCAAAGGGTTGGTCAAAATATTATATGCAAGCAAAGTAAGATAATACCGATATTTTGACCGAAAAATTCTCTATAATTTTCATATTTTATAAGAACAGGAAAAAAAATATATTCTAAATATTTTATGTTAATGATATTTTTATCAAAAATTTCAAAAAATTTAGACCTACATATATTATTTACACTGAAATCAACATTTTCTTGCTTGGATACAATTGAATTAAAGAGAGAGAGAAAGAAAGCAAAATAAAGGTGTCAACTTTCTCTATTCCCATGAGCGAAGATCTGCCTTTGCCTTTACCATCACAAATATTCTCTCTCTCTCTCTCTCTCTCTTTCAGTCTCTCACACATTTTGCTTCTTCATTACCCATATCGAATCTTTCGTTTTCCCTCCTCTTTTTCTTTCTCTTTTTTCTTCTTCTATTTGTCATCTCTACTCCTCTACTTGTCTTTCTGTTCAGATCACCACCGTCGCTATCATCATCAATTAACGCATCCCCATTTTCTCACTTTTCAGAAAATGATCAAATTCCGCGTTCACTTTTTTTTTTTTTTTTTACTCATTGCTCGGCTTTAATGGATCAAGAACAAGAACAAGTGTGATAAAAATTAATTACATAAATAAATATCTGACAACAATTCAGAAGAAGAACAAAATTTGGACATTGTAATAGATTATAGTACAAGTACTAGAACCAAAATTAATTAACAAAATAAATAATTTACAACAACTTTGGTTCTATATATAAATAAATTAATTAATTAATTAATTAACAAACTACATTATCAAGCCATTAGCAATGGCACGATTTCTATGAACATGAGTGGTTTCATACACCGGAAGCTCTTCACAGTACCTATTATTGTTCCCAATCATCGACAAATGATCAAGCTCAAACAAATCCGAACTTGAGCAACTCGCTGTATCATCGTCTTCATCATCCTCATCCTCATAATTACCGCGAACATTCCTCATAATTACATCGTTTTTCTTCTGATTTTGTTGATGATCTTTCAAAATTACACGCTCGATCCTCTGTTTGACCTGTAATTTAAGCTCTTCTTCCTTATTTCTCGACGGTGATTTCCCGATTTTCCACGCTGTTGGTACCGAAACAGACATCAAATTACTCGAAACATCTTCTTCTTCGTATAAAGATTTGTGTCCACATGGTCTGCAATCTTCGTCGACAATTACACTAACTGGGTAAAATCGGACGCTTCTTTTAACACCATTGCGCAATCTTTCCCTTGTAGAAGGTGAGTTCTTGCTTAAACATGATCTCGAAAACGAAGAAGTCGAAGAACATGTCGAGACTTGCCCTGATGACTTTGCATAGCTGTTGTCGGCGGCGTTGATGACATCATCGTAACTTGAATTTAGAGAAGATGGGTTCTTTGGTTTCTTTGTGTTACCAGTGGTACTGAAAAGAGAGTTGATGAAACTTGCGAGACGACCACCGGGTGAAATCGGCTGTTTCACCTTCTTTAAATTGGAGTAGATTTTCAAAGCTCTTGATTTGGATTTGATGAGACTCTCTTCAAGCTTTGGAGTAGTGACTTGATTATAATCGTCGAACATGTACACTTGTTGTCTCTGTTCGTAAAACAGAGTCCTCTCTGTTTTCTTTGGTTTCTCTGCAGCCTGAGCCGACACGCTTGTTCTCACCGGCTTAGGCCTTGAAGGCACGACCCATGATCTCGAACCGTACAATGAATCTGTGTCGGAGGATGAGAATCCAGCAGAGCTCGAATCTGATGAGCTTGAAGTAGAGCTAAAGAACAGAGCATCTTGATCATGATCGTGATCGTGATCATGATGATGATTTGATTTTCTCTCGTAATCCGTCAAGAACTGTTTTGCTTTCTCACTAACCTTCTTGTCCATCCATTTATCGATCAAACAAGCTCGACGATGACTCGAAATCTGTTCCACTTCAACTGTTTTGTTACTTTTGACAGTATTGTTTTTGCTCTGTTTTTTCTGCATGGTCTCTCTGTAAAACCTCAAGTCTGGTGATTTCGCAGTACCATCATCGGTTGACCGGTAGATTTCATCAAGTAAAGTCGAAGAAAAAGATGGGTTTTTCTTCTCAGGCTTGTATCTATCTTCTCTCGTTATCTTCTCCCGTTTAATCATGTTTTCTGTAGAAAGAGAAAATGAATGTTCAGAGAAGTTGAAAGTTGGTGATCAAACTGTGAAGAATTCTGTGTCTCCTGAATTTATTATGTGTTTTGTTGAGTGATTGATGTTTGGAGAAGAGGAAAATGAAAAAAGGAAATGGGGAGAGAGTAATTGAGAGCAAAATTGCACGCCTTTGATTTGAGAAGATGAAGAGAAGGGAACAGAAGAGAGAGATTTATAAAGGGTCTTCATGCGCGTGCATGTCCATCCTATTTGGAGCCAATACCTTCGCTTACGTGGCATTATATTTTGACCATTTTCTTCCCCAATTTGCCCCTACTTTGATTATATATATGGCCAACTTTCAAAATTGAATTTGGAGAATAGGAGCCGTTGATCTTGTTGGTAAAGAGATGGGGGGGGTGATTATAGTGTGTTGTTTCACACACAGTGAAGCAGCGGTGTCAGTCTGACTTGACTGCATTTGTGTCATACAGGTGGGTCCAATGTGTTGGTATTGGATGGAGATTTGTAGACTGGTTTTGATGGGTAATTTGGATTGCTCTACACTGAATTATAAGTATAATTATTGTGTTATTTTTTAGATTAAATACAAAATTAAATCTGACATTCTTTTGTAAAGCAAAATTTTGATGTGAGCAGATGAACTAAATTTAGTTGATTTATTAATTTTAAATATCGGGTGGTATGGAATAAAATTTTAATTATTTTTGTAGAATTGAAGAAGGAAGAGGAAGGCTCATTGTTGTTAGGTTTTATAATATTTCATGAGTTGGCATGGTCATAATAAATAAATTAAAGGAACCATATTATAATATTATATGAACAAGGACAAAAAATGCAATTAATAGAATTAATTAATAAAAATAAGCATTAATGGAATATATATTTTTAATTTTTCTTATTCTTTTCTATTATATATATATATATATATATATATGGTTGTTAATTATTTGTAGTTCAAGCATGTATTGTTTTTTGGATTCAGTAGAGACTACATTATTAGCTCACAATTTTTTTTAAGCTTTAGTTGGTACATCTAGATTAAGATGCAGTAGACAAAAGTCACAGCCCCACTTTGCATACCATATGTATGAGAGTTTTTTCTTGAGTAATGTGAGAGATATATTCGGATCGCATATCGCATATGAGTTGTTTGATTTCGGTAGATTTTAATTGATTTTTGATTAACAGGCTGTCACGTTTTTCTAAGATAGATTTATTTTAATAATTGAATATATATTATTGTGAGCATGGTAAGCTAAAACTTGGATTATTGTGCACTATACATGTAATTAAAAAACATGTCACATGTATTTGATGAAAATTAATTAATCAATGAGCTACTTTAAGGATATCATCTGATATATGCTATCGTATATATATGTTATGCACGGATATAAATAACATTATAAAATTTGATATATAATTTAGATTTTGAAAGAATTAACGATTTGAACAGCATTATGTTAAAATGTGAAAACTTCTTCTTCTTCTTCTTTATTTATTTATTTATTTATTTTTAAGTTTTATACTGAGAAATTTTGCAGCCTTGTTGAATTAAACAGGAAAGAAAGGTGTAGAAAAATACAAAATACATGATGGAGAGGAAAGAAATAATAAGAATTATAAGAGAATCTGCTTTACAAGAATATTGTAGCAGGATTTTGTACTTGCAAGTTCATGGGGCCCTTTCAGCTTTGTTTAATCTTTTGAATTTGAAAGGTAAATGGAAGCTCTATTACCCAAAATTGGACTTGACAGTTAAAAAAGGAAAAAATAAAAATAAAAACAAAAACTTGTTGATATCAAAGAAGGTCTTTCATCATCAAAAACTAAGCATTTTTAAACCTTTTTAACCACTGGTAATTAATTGCAGGAGCCTGTAATAATCATGCAAGATTTAACCCACCAGGAGCCTCTTTGTCTCTTTCCAGTGCTGAAATTTATAACGGTCTTATTATGTAAATAAATGCTGTACGTAATGTAATGTAATGTCAAACCCATTAAATTTGAAACACACTTAGTCAAAAGGATTTAACTCAATTATAATCATTGCTAATGATGTATTATTGCTTGACATCATTGATTTGTTTTACATTTTGGGATCATCTCCTACAATGACCAATGATTCACTCATAACCTTTTTACATTAATTACACTGTATATATATACACGTACATTTTGATAAAACGATAAATTAAAATTAAAACAAATAACTAAATTTTACTATATTCTGATGACGGGAACGATCTCGTTTCAATAAATTAACGTTAAATTATGTTAAAGAAGTGTAACAAAATCTACTATATATTTATTTCTATTGAAATATCATGCATCTTAAAAATTTATATGTTTATGATCAAAACTTGAACATTTCACATAAAGAATAACCCTATTATAAGACCATTTCAAAACCCTAAGTTAAAAAGACATTTTACGTTGATTTTTTATCTGTCGTACGATAACTTATAATCGTACCATTATATTTTTCTTGACATTATTTCTAATCTTGAACTAATTAAGCACCCTTTATCAACCTTTTAATACTATTTTTGTAGTTGAAGTGTGTCGGAAGCAAAATAATGACATATTAAAATGACATAACTAAACACCTTTGTACAAAACCCATCATCATGTGTCATAAATCTCTCATTCTCTCTATATATATATTTATATATATAAAAATAAAAAAAAACATTGTCTTACAACAAAAATGAACTGGCAGCACACCAGTGAGCAGACCCTACTCCTGACTTGGAAAATCGAGAAGGTCTTAATAATAAATCGATCCATGTGCACGTACGTACGTGAGATAATACATTGAAATTAGATGAGTATATTGGTACTGAATAGTCTGAATTGAACTATCACAAATCACATGCAAGACCTGTAACCATTTTTGATAAAACGTTTCACTTAGAAAAGTTTAACAAGGAACAACATCATTAACTTGACAGAATAAAATGGATAAAGATTGGGTTAATTAGACCAGACTGACTAGCTTCTCTCCAGAGTGACGTACAATATATATGTATACAACACAGAGAGATTAACCAATTAAGGATTATGCTTCCACAGTCCTTGTCAAGATCACATGGTTTCCAGTCTTGGTTTGTTGATCGATGTTTAATCATCTGGGGACAGACAAAGCTACTATGCACCCTTGGTTGGAGATTTGATGCAGAAAGTTCATTGATCTGGTCTCTTGAATTGGTTTCAAGTTTCAACAGTATCTTACACAATTAAATTTGATTTAATTGGAGTTAAATTAAAGTACATTTATTATGCAAGGTTGGATTCCACCAAGCAATTAGACAATTATCTAAAGTACTATCAACATCTGATGATGATAAGAGATCTACTGGGGGAGAGATTAAATATTATTTAATTAAGTGTGTCCAACTTTTTGTAAGGGGTCAGTTGTGTGTATTGGAGCAGTCAAAAAATGGAGCCCATAAATGGTATGCGAGGGAGCATGCACTTGCTTTCCTTGAACTTCAATGACACAGTAGTGGTGCGCAGATGAGGAAATTGTGGCTTTCATGGCGTGAGAGTGAGAGTGTGAGACCCCACTCTTTCATTTCTTGGGTCTTTGCTTGCTTCTCCATGTTTTGGATTAAATCTCCATATCCCATCATACACATCTCATTAGTCATTTCTACATTTAATTATATGTCCAACCAAAATCTGTTTAAATGACAGCATGTTTCTTCTAATAATTCATATATATATATATATATATCATTTTTTAACAGTGGTGGTAGTGCACCCCCCTTCCACATTAGTGGTGAACGGTTCAAATCCCACTATACATATTTTACAAGCATATATGGAGAGTTTTTTTTCTCAATTTATGAGGTAGTTAATTATCTCTTGTTATGGGAGTAGATATCCGGACCACATATGTATTGTTTTATTTTTAACTATCCATGTAATTTATGTCTAAATTAAAGTGATAACTTATGATACATCCCCTCTTAGCTCTGGTTGGGTGCATATCTCATTTCAAGTTGGTACTGGTGGGGGGTTTGAGTCATATTATACGTATTTTACAATCATGTGTGAAGAGTTTTCTCATTGGTATTATGAGAGTAGAATTTTAGACTATAAATATAGTGCTTGATCTCGGAAAACTTCCTAACCCGAGTAGATACACGGCTTGATATCGATCGTTCTCGATCATGGAAACAGATATATGAATTGCATACACAGTGCTTGATTAATAGGTGACAAAAATAACATTTACTCTTTCTTTGATGTTTTAAACCATCCCGTTCCGGGTACATACATCTTACAAAGTAAAACAATTGGTACATAGGAGGAGGATGACATGTGGAAACATATAGATTAAAAAGTAACAACACAAGTGAAATGAAAAAAAAAAAAAAATGTAGTAAAATGACTACTAAATATGGTTCGGGTCTCGGGTAAGTACCAGATCCAGCTAGCGACGAAGTGCGGGTTTGGTAAGGCTTTGTGAATTGTGCCCCGTGCAGTTGTGCTTGTGCATGCGAGGCCCAAAAAAACCCAATGTGAATAGAAACCGCCTGATACGAATGGAATAATAATCCTAGCACGGGCGCCCAATAATGAACGGCTGATCTTGCATCACGCGCCAACTGGATGGTTGGGACTTGGGACCACTGATTCTTCACATACGGCTCTGACACGTGCGGTTAAGTTGGGAGTAGAGTACTACTGCTACTACAATACTACTCTCTCTTTGCTTAATTGCTTTCTTCAGACGCATACGTCATGCTCATTAATGTAGTTTCCCATTTAGGAACCTCCCATCCAATGGTTTCCGTCCACGTGTCTCTGGAGTTCCAGTCAGTGTTCCAGATCACGACTGTTTGTTAATCGGTTTAGACTAATTTGATTTTTATAACTTGGTGTGAGGGGCAATTTAGGGATTTTATTGTCTGGAGTAGACGGAGTGGAGTCGAATCAGTGGGGAGCAAGAATGGAGTGGGACCAGAGCAATTGCCTCCTCAGCAGAGTACCACGTGACATGGAATGGACACACACCTGAAACTAGCCCCATTACTCCATCCTTGTGTACAAAAACAACACTGTCCCTGTCCCTCTCTTTCAAAGATTTTTTCACGTGGCTAGGATTGCATTGTGGTCCATGATTGACCTCCGTCGGATGTCGATCTGACGGTGGGAAATTAAAGGGCTTTGGGGTGGATCCCAAGGAGAAGTTTTGAAGAAAGGAACAGTGTTGTTTTTTCAAAGAAAACACACTGCACACACACTTTGATTTCAGGGCATGCATTATTATTCGTAGTAGCAAATAGCAATGTCGCATCGCATCGCATCTTCTTCTTTCTTTCTAATTCTTTTCTTTGGTTTCTCTGTCTGTCTGACAAAGTGACAAGGCAAGCTTGGGGTTGTGTGGTGTTGTGGCTGGCTTTGTTGATCATGGATTCATGGTGCAACCCACGTGCGCTGCATGACTAAGCTGCTCTCTTGAGGTCTCTATCGTCACGTGCACTGCGTGCATTGCTTTCTTTCTCTCTATTTCTCTTTAATGACAATTGACATGTGTGATATGTCTATAAATTATAATCAAGTTTATGAATTCTGAGTACCCACCCCCAAATATCATTAACGACGTTGTCCCTGTCAACTTAAAAGTTTGTGACTATAATCGCAAAGGTCTATCTGCAGAACATACTATAAGATATCTTTATAAGCATTGTAGATAAATTCAAAAAAAATAATAATTATATTGACAAATTGAGTTCATGGAATTTGGATAACAATGGAAACATATTTAAGAACTTGATCGAGGAAAATAACATCAATCAGGTGTGATGTTGGGAGGCAGTGTAGTCCCAGTTGCTTTCAAAAATAGAATGAGCAGACAAACCCATGCACATATTGATAATGGAGAGATAGGAGATTCACGTGACTTGAATGAACTACGTGTATCTGGACTCTGGAGATTTAATCCAGGTCGTCTTCTTCTTCAATACTAGTGTCTCCAAATGTAGTGGTAGTTGTTAGAGATATACAGAGGATACCTACTCTACTGATCTCTACTCTTTTGTGTTTATCTACACTTTTGTGTTTATCCTCACAATCTGATATACACAACTTGACAAAATAATAAAAGAAAACGAGAACAAACTAGTTGACTTGACTTCATGATTATGAGAATTCATCATAACAATTTTGAAATCAACATGCAATGAATCAATGATGGTGTGATTTTTGTAAGAAGTTGGTTTAGTTCTATGCATATCCTTATAATACATAGTACCACGATTAGCCAGGTTCAATCTAGTTCTGGCAGATGTTGCCTCGGTTCCTTGAATTAGAATCTCGAATAGATACAGACCACCTTAAATTATATGAATCATTTAACAATAATGCTAATCATTCCACATTTTATATCCCAACCAACGATGAAACATTGATAAATAGATACATATTAATGATGATTTTTCTCACTTGCTACGTACATCAATTTATCAATTATAATTACTTGATTGATAGACATACTCGATGATTTATACATCCTAATTAATCACATTGGCATTGTTTGGCTATTATACCTACATAGGTATGATATCATCAAATGTCAGTAACAACTCAAGGTTGATATAGGAAACAACTTTGATATTTAGAAACCACTCTAATTAGGGACGTACCCGTTCAAGGGCTAGGGTGTGCTCAAGCCCACCGGTCCCACCCTAGCTAATCTTGATTTTTTATTTTTATTTTTTAGTTTGAAATTTTCAAACATATCCTTATGTTATTGTGTATTCTCAATAAACTCTTTACATTTATAATATGTTTTTTTTTTTTTTTTTTTTTTTTTTTTTTTTTTTTTTTCCATATCAATTAATACTTGTAATAGATTTGTTAGGTTAATTGGAGTAGACCCGCTTCAATCTTGAAAATATCTTTATTAAAATTTAGCTCAATTTCTTTGTCAACATAAAAAATTGTTCTTCAAATTAGGTATATTTTCATAATTTATATGAATTTCAATATATTTGTTATTTTGAAATTTTAGAGTTAATCTAATTTCAAAGTTATGATATAAAAATCAAGTGCATAATTACGGAATAAAAATTTAACTATATAATTTTCTATAATCTTTTGGTGTCTTTTATGACTTAATTTTATATATATGTCATAATTCAATTAAAAAAGATATTTAATCATTTGAATACAAATTAAGAATGATGGTCTCTTTTAGTTTATCTATCTATTTAGAAATATGCATTTTTTTTTTCAATTAGTAAAATTTTGTTAAGTGTCAAGGTTTAAAGAATTTTATTCTAGCCCACCTTGTCAGTCAATCCTGATTACGTCCCTGACTCTCTAATGTTAATTTCAACGATAAAAGTTGTTCCCAAAAAGAAATTTTGTATCATAACAATGTTTTTTTTTTTTTTTTTTTTTTTTTACCATAGCCAAACCCTGTTGTTATAGATCAATTGATCAAATCATACCCAACACTTTCTTGTCGGAAAATTAAGATAGTGTTAATAATGTTTGTACTTGCAGGAGAATATCCAATCATTAATGCCATTTCATTCGCTGCTGAAGAATAAGTAGGGAGGATAAATTGATAATGGCACACCGCACATGAATATCTGGACACTATCTTACTAATAACAAACAGTACAAGGAACCACAGTTCTGTCTGCATTGATTTTTCGGTGATTATTTCAATGATCAACTTCACCAGATCAATCTAGATTTTCCACATTTTATAGTAGAATGCTATGATATTCTCATCATTTTCATTACAATAACACCACTCTCGAAAGAAACTTGTGATCCAATTACTGAGAGTTAAGCCTTTGGACGTCTACCAACCGGTACAGATCACCTCGTCGTTGTTTCGATAATGGAAGGTTTGTCCTGTATTTCATATAAATAAAGGATAAATTAGAATGCTAACATTGGACATTAATTACAACAACTATCTATTAGGTTCGGAAGTATTGTCACCTTCTAAGATCGATTAGTGAATAATCAATCTCTGCTATGATTAAATCCTCTGCATGTTCAGTGGTAGCCAGAACTTCTCCAAACTGTCAATTCATATATTTCAATTAGCATTTCTGCTCAAGGAAGTTTATGATAACAGCTCTCTGTTACACAAATTCTAACTTACAAGAAGAGTTTATAAGAAAGTTGAAATGATAATCTGCTTACCGGTCCTACAAGAGTGGAGTGCCCCCAGGCCACATAACCGCCTGCCTCATCTCGAGCAGGTGAACAAGTTGCCACGTATAACTGCAATTCATATTTACCACAAAGAAGCATCCATGTGATACTGTCAATAGCTATCTGTCATGTCTATTTCAATTACTTGGGATATGTGACTGCAAGATGCCTTGAAAATCCATTTCGAATTTTGACAAATCAGAGATAAGGTGAGGCACTATGTAGAATGGATCTCTAGGGATTTCGTTTTCACAGAGGAAGGTAGTATACATGTTTAAAATCCACAGCTATCATACAATAAGCTGCCCGAACTAATGAAGTGAACCTTCTTTTATTTCTTCATAATTTTTCTGTCCCAGGAAACACTATAATTAAGGCCAGAAGATGATGTTTTATTTGTATCCGGGATGTTGGCTTCGACGACCCAAAATTACATACACCCCTGTTCCATCATGAATGTCTTGATTCCATTTTTCTTTTGTGCCACAATTTATGTATATATATTAAAATATAAACCCAATTAACTATTGCTCAAAACCTTACAACATCCTGAGAATTCTCTCTTCAGTTTGGAAAGAGACTGCAATTGTGCAGTGTCATTTAACTAAGGCTTCTCCTTAAACATTGCGATAAGAGAATCAAGACACTCATAAAAACATGAAGGTAGTATTTATTATGATAATAAGAAATCTATTTGCTAATCATATATATATATATATATATGAATTAGGAATTTATGCGAGATACCTGACTATCAACAGCCCTGCTGCCCTGCATATGAAACAGCAAAGAACAGAATAAATATGGTGCGAACCATCATATAAAACACCAAATACCATAAACCACACCAGTCACAATTGAGACACAAAAGATTACTAAATGGGAGGGAAATTCAAGAGTTGAAATAAAAAGAATAACAAACAAACAATAAAAAGAATAACAAACAAACACTGATTTTAACTATTTGAGTATACAATTCAATACAGAAAATCTTCATGGTATCAGAGCCTTAACAAAGTTAAGGTTCTTTTTTTTTTTTTTTTTTGAAATTGTTCAGAACCTATAACTCCTTAGGTTTACTGTTTCAATTTTTTCTTCTTTTCTCTCTACTTGCTACAGTATTTTTCTTTTGAATGGCTGAAATTAACTCCATGTTTTTTCCTACACACTCACGTCCAAATTCAGGACTAATGTGGGTTATCATGGAAATCAATGGAAAAATCCTCACTGCCTTATTGGATACTAGTTCCTCACGGAATCTTTTGGCGAAAACCGTGGTGGACCGGTTAGGGATCCAGCCACAGCCTTGCTCTGGCGAGATTCAAGGTCTAAATGGCAAACCTACATCTGTGGATGGATTGCTAGATGTTCATGTTTGGATTGGCGAATGGAGTGGGGCGTGTACCCTACTAGTCCTATCCTTGGATAACATTGATTGTATCCTTGGGATGGACTTCTTTGTGTCCAACAAGGTCACACTTACACCACATTTAGGTGGGGTGCTGATCGGTGAAGGGAACAATCAGTATTATGTTCAAGCCGGGTTTGATTGTGACAAAGAGTGACCAGTCGGATTTCAGGAGTTAACTGTACCCAAAGAGACGGATCTAGCAATGATTGAGACGCTTGGGGCAAGAATTGATCATTCACTGGAGATCCCAAATGATGACTCGGTAACCATTCATGCTAGTGCTTCTCTTGCCCAAACAGGTAATCTTTCTACTAGCTATTTGAGTCAATTTAATTCTGCACCGTGGGTCATCGACTTTGGCGCATCAAATCAAATGACCCACGGTGCAGAATTAAATTGACTCAAATAGCTAGTAGAAAGATTACCTGTTTGGGCAAGAGAAGCACTAGCATGAATGGTTACCGAGTCATCATTTGGGATCTCCAGTGAATGATCAATTGTTGCCCTAAGCGTCTCAATCATTGCTAGATCCCTCTCTTTGGGTACAGTCAACTCTTGAAATTCGACTGGCCACTCTTTGTCACAATCGAACCCGGCTTAAACATAATACTGATTGTTCCCTTCACTGATCAGCACCCCACCTAAATGTGGTGTAAGTGTGACCTTGTTGGACACAAAGAAGTCCATCCCAAGGATACAGTCAATGTTATCCAAGGGTAGGACTAGTAGGGTACATGCCCCACTCCATTCGCCAATCCGAACATGAACATCTAGCAATCCATCCACGGATGTAGGTATGCCATTCAGACCTTGAATCTCGCCAGAGCAAGGCTGTGGCTGGATCGTTAATTGGTCCATCATGGTTTTTGCCCAAAGATTCCGTGAGGAACCAGTATCCAATACAGTGAGGATTTTTCCATTGATTTCCATGATAACCCACGTTAGTCCTGAATTTGGACGTGAGTGTGTAGGAAAAAACATGGAGTTAATTTCAGCCATAAAAAAAAAAAAAATACTGTAACGGGTAGAGAGAAAAAAAGAAAAGAGAAGAAAAAAATTGATACAGTAAACCTAAAGAGTTATAGGTTTTGAACAATTTAAAAAAAATGCAAAAGAACCCTATAAGAGAAGATTTTCTGTATTGATTTGTATATTTAAATAGTTACAATAAGACATATATATATACAAGAGAAGTTTCCTTACTTAGCCTACAATTAGGCCTACAATTAAGGCTATAAATGCTAACTAATTAATTCATAACATTTAGCTAATCAATTAGTCAACTAACAATTAATTTACAAGTCCACAGTTATGGTGTGTTTACTAATCAGGAATCCTACTTAGGAAAGAGAATTAAGTTCCTGATTTCTGAATTCCATTGTTTACTAAATTTTTAGGGAATTAAATTCCATAGACCCCACTCATAAATCAGGAATTAAGTTCCTGATGGAAAGGGAACTTGATTCCTCCCACATACCCTAGGAATTAAGTTCCTTTTCCTAAATGAAAAAGGAATTCATGATTTATTTACTAAAATATCATCACTTAAAAAATTAAAAAAAAGAAAAAAAAAAAAGCAACCGTTTTCTTCATGGTTATTGACTTTTGTTTTTAATTTACATAAATCATATTAATTTACATAATTAATAATTAGATTATTCTAGCCGTGTGAATTTATAAAAAATTAATCTTTATATATACATATTACAATACAATTTATGTCCATAGAACTATGTCCATACTCACATCGTAGCTAAGCCTTCGGTCACCTAGAGTATACATATCAAATGATATAAGCCTTCGCTCACACCTGCTTCGGTCACCTTCTATAGTATACAGAATCATAATATAGTACCTCTGCCTTAGCCTTACCCATGATTATAATAAACCCTTCTCTATAAGAATTATGATATGACAACCCATATAATCTTAACATACCTAAGATCAGATACTGCCTATCTCTCCTCTTAGCATATGTATGGACATAGTTCTATAGGGTGACCGGCTACTAGGAATTTGAGGAAAGACACTAATATATTTATCTGTTATACCACTATTTACCAAACTAGTAATTTAGGATTTTTTGGGATATGATATATCCTAAAGAGTGCCCATTTTGATATGGTCATAACTAAAAATAATTACAGCACTTTTCAAATAATAATAATAATAATAATAACTATGGCATATTCATATCTCTTTTATATACGGTTGCGGCTTTGTTTTTTTTTAATCAAGTTATCTCAATAGTTCTTTATCTAATTAGTTCAAATATTACAATATAAAGATGTTAAGTATTATATTTATAGTGTTATGAGTAATATAAAATATATATTTTTTCATAATAAATTATATATATATATATATATATATATATTTCATCATGTTTTATACACAAGGGTATTTTTGTAATCAATTATGTATTATTCCGATTCCTTAGTTTAAGTAAACATTAGAAATGGAATAAATTTGATTCTGTTTCCGATTCCTAAATTGTTAGTAAACACTGGAATGTAATTAGTAACTTGATTCCGATTCCCCTCAATTCCCTTTCTGGTGGAACTTAATTCCGATTCTATTCATTCCTAATTAGTAAACGTGCCCTTATAGGAAATTAATTCCTAGAAATTCTCCTAGGATTTTACTCATAGTATTAATCCTTAGTCAACACTTTTCAGCACTCCCCCTCAAGCTGGTCGAAAAATGTGTTCCAAGGCCAACTTGCAACATAACTTGTCAAATTGCATCTTTGATAAGCCTTTCATGAGGATGTCTGCCACTTGTTTTGTGGTGGGTGGATAGGGAATACAAATCTGTCCACTATCTATCTTTTCTTTGATGAAGTGCTTGTCTATCTCCACATGTTTGGCTCTATCATGTAGAACCGGAGAGAAAACTTGAACCTTTAAGTCTTCAAGAAGCCTTTTTATCTAAATTACTTCACAAATTCCAAGGGCAACTGCTTTGAATTCTGCCTCGACACTACTCCTTGCTACAAACCCCCTGTTTCTTACTTCGCCAAGTCACCAAGTTTTCTCCAACAAAAGTACAGTAGCCGGATGTAGATCTCCTGTCTGTTAAACTACCAGCCCAATCCGCATCTATGAAGACTTCAACTTGAAAATGACCCCTGTTAGTAAATAATAGTCCTTTCCCAAGTGTCCCCTTTAGATATCTCAGGATTCTTAAAGTTGCCTCATTGTGTTTTGGTCCTGGTGAATGCATGAATTGACTCACCATGTTGACTGCGAAGAAGATGTCAGGTCGAGTGTGAGCTAAGTAGACCAGTTTCCCCACTAACCTCTGATATTGTTCACGGTCTACTTGACTCTTTGGTTTAGCAGCCTCAAGTTTTAGATTTTGTTCTATTGGAGTTTCTGCAGTCTTGCAGCCTGTCATCCCAGTCTCTCCAAATAAATCTAGGATGTATTTTTGCTGAGAAACAAAGATCCCCCTTTTGGACCTAGCAAACTCCATCCTCAAAAAATACTTAAAGTCACCTAGATCCTTGACTTCAAATTCTTGAGCTAGCAACTGTTTTAGTCTTCCTATTTCCTCAATATCATCACCTGTCATAATGGTGTCATCTACATAGACAATTAGAATAGCCTTCTTACCTCCACTCGAATGTTTAAAGAAGAGTGTATAGTCTCCTTCGCTTTGGTTGTATCCAAATCTTCTCACAACCTTTCCAAACTTCTCGAACCAAACTCTAGGTGACTGCTTCAATCCATACAAGGATTTTACTAGCCTACACACTTTACCATTCTTGAATTCTCCCTCAAACCCAGGTGGAGGGTCCATGAATACCTCTTCTTCCGGTATATGCACACCAGAAGATTTCTAAATTGGAGGGAAATTCGAGAGTTGAAATAAAAAGAATTACAAACAAACACTGATGCAAGGTTAGTGTTGGAAAGTGTTGACTAAGGAGTAATTCTAGGAGTAAAATCCTAGTAGGATTTCTAGGAATTAATTTTCTATAACTATGGAATTAATGTCCTATAACTGTGGACTTGTAAATTAATTGTTAATTGACTAATTGATTAGCTAAATGTTAGGAATTAATTAGTTAGCATTTATAGCCTTAATTGTAGACCTAATTGTAGGCTAAGTAAGAAGACTTCTCTTGTATATATACGCCTTATTGTAACTATTTGAGTATACAAATCAATACAGAAAATCTTCAATTAGTCCACTTGGCTGCCAGATGGACTAATAGATGATTGTTAAGCCACGCTGGCAAAGGGTTGACAAGGCATAGCAACCAATGTGATCAACAACTTCCATTCAGTTAACATAAATGCTCCACCTTCTCCTGTTTCTACGTAGTAAGCCCCTGTTTCTTGGGCTACTAGTTCTCAAGTGTTAATTGCTTAGTTGCTTCAATTTCTGATTCAGTTTCTTATGTAAATTGGCTATTTAAAGCCCAGTATTTTTAATGAAAAGTAGTTAAGTTGAAAATCCCAAATTATTTGTTGGAGAGATTCCATCTACCGGAAGAGATTTCCAGAATTTATTTGTTTCTGTTCAAGTTCCATCAAACACCATAGATACAAGTGATTGCAAGATGCTATTCTATTTTATAATTTTCTTTTACAATGGAAAATTATTTCAAGATTATAAAAAGTTGCCTAATAATTCTACCTCATCAAATAAATTGACTGTGCTTTGATCTCTCTCATTCATCTTGTAGTCTAAGCGTGTAAAATTAAAATAAGTTGTAGACATAATTGAAAATTCAAATTAAGACAATATCCACAATCTCAAACCTAGTGAATCTATTTCATGTTATGCAAGAGCAGCATCCAAATTTGTAAGTTATTCTGTCATTTGAAGCACCAAGTAACCTATATGGTGAAAGGACTGTCACTTGAAGTTCATACAGTCTATAGCTTTAGTGGTAAAGTACTTATATGACACACCCTGACACCCTGCCAACTCATAATTTAGCAACATTTAATACAGTACAACTGAGATATATTAGTACCTTGCCCTCTGCAATAACTCCCAATGCAATGGTCCAGTTGTCATGTTAAATGCCCCAGGATAGCAAATCAAGTGGGCACCTGATGTCAAAAAACCTAATATTGTCAATGTTCAGCAAATTTATGAGAATGAAAAGCATCATAACAATTTGATAAATAATTAATGGAGAGGGACAATGATTTCTGAAACTGCCTGAAGCCTAGTCCTTGCACCAAAAAAAAAAAAAAAAAAAAAAAAAAAAAAAAAAAAAAAAATACTAGGGTATATAATAGAAAATAAGAAGTACTAACTTTTGACTTCATTGATTCAAATTAATTCATGATTTCCTCTTTTACACACTAATACTGATGAATAGATGACAAACATGTTCAGGATCATTACTTGGTGCTGTTACTGATACTGTCAAAGCATGATCTGGTGAGTACATGTTCCTAACCTTTAGCTCATATTATCATAGACAAATCAGAAGTTTTTGACACCTTTTTTCAAATGGATAGGTTTGTCACTATTTCCAAAAAAAAATGTAATAGCAGATGTTTCCCTCATCATCATAAAAATTTTCTTTATGCACCAGTCTTTTATATAAAATAAAGAAGTATAAGACAAAGATTTAACCAAGCATAACACTCAAGAAGTTAACCTGAATTGAAGGATTATTATTGTTGACCTGTTATAGTTATAATTAAGGATGTGTGGATTTATATTGAGTATACTAGTACAGAAATCTGGTGTTTCTGTAATACTACCAATTAATGTTTGACGATAAGTAGAAATATCAATACAAGAGCATTGGAGTTAATCATTTCACAGATCAGCAAGAAAAAACCTCTTGCGGCATATATCATCGCCAGTTCCTGGAACCGAATGTCGTAACCAATACCGATACCGATACGCCCAACATCTGCAGGAACATGTTGATGATCATATTTCTGACAGGTATGGAGAAAAAAGAAACGCATTCTTCTCAAACTAGAGGCTGTGTAAATAAACTCAACAAAATACTTAAATCAGATTTACAGCTGGAGATTGTTTTTAAAAAAGAAAAGAAAAGAAAAGAAAAGAAGATGATGAATCTGAGAGCTGCTAACAATTTTGCATACGCTATGTTTACTCTTCTACAAGAAAAAGCAGTTCTGATACAACTACAAAATTATATGCATATTTAACAGGTTTATATGCAGGTTTCTCACTACCCATGCGGGATTAGCGGAATAGTCAGACCTATTGTTTGCTCTCCCAAGGTTTGAGGTTCGAATTCTCTCATGGGTGCTACATGGCCAAAGACCGTAGTTTCATGTTTCTGAAAGATTGTAGGGTTCGGAGAGGGTCCCAGTTTCGAGCACGGGGTCCCTAAGCAGGTTCAGGGGTTTATGGGTTACGAAAAAAATGTGGTGTATTCACTGTTTGAAACCCTAACAAAGCACCATTTACTTAAAACTCAAGCTGTCAAGCTAAACATCCTGAGTTGAATTATATCTGATATTGGATTAATAATAAGGTAATATTTAACTGATAATGTCCAACAAATGGTGGCCGTTTAAGTAGAAGATATATTTGAAACAAGAAGTCCTAGAGGCCAATCCAGAAAAAAATACTTATAAAGCTTATTCAAATGTGCTTGATTGTTAAGAAAGTCCAAACAAACATAAGGCATCTTGAAGAGCTCTTCTATTTATCACAATAATGGAATTGAAATATAATTGCACCATACAATATCCCACAACAAATTTGTGATGAATCATAAAATATATAAGACTGTAGTAAACAAGACTCTGCAGTTAAATCAAGAGATTAATAATTGTGAAGAAGTAAATATGTTGTTAGATCTGAAAATCTAATGAAATATAAAACCTGTGTCCACAATGGTTGGAGTATCCCCTGCTGTTAGAGTCTTTGATTCCATAAAGGTAATCTTCCCAGGGATGTCGATATCAAAAAGGTGTATCTGTAGTTACACTAAAATTTCAGATTTTTGAATAAATCAGAACAAAGAGATAATAATAAAATGATATTACTTCATACATACATTTTTTTTTTCCGATACTCAAAGATATCACATCCCTCAGACCTGCAGCTATAATTCTTCCACATTACAAGTTACAGCCAGGCATGTTGTCAAAGAACTATGTTCATACACTCACAAAGAGATAAAACCAGCCTAGTAGATTATCGATACCATTTATAAATTATCTGATAACATCCAATGTCCAACCCACCACTAACCTATGATAATATAATATAACATTAAAGAGATATTAGATGGTTTAGTACTTTCCATCCAGTTTTAGTTACCAAGTGACATCATGTTTCTTAGAAGATTACCACAGGACATTTTGATAGGTAAATCCAGCCATATAGTCATAAGCCCTAACTTCTGGAAATTACAAGATTAGTAAACATATGACCACCTCAATTTCATACTTTTGATAAAAAAATTAGCATATACTCTGCAATAACAAGCTTCAAACGGCATGGAAAGTGAGCCTTAAACACTACCTTTCGATGCTTAGCTTTCAGTTTTCCATCAGTACCAAAGACGCAACAAGTGTTATACAACCTATCTCCACAACGTTCTGGTATGGAGCCACTAACTATTGTGATCTTCAGAAGTCGAGAAACTTCAGAAAGCATGGCTGTTGAAGGAGATGCCTCATAGCCTGCATCAATGTCCTCAGCATAAATTTGGAAGCTATCGTTTGAATAGGGACTGTTCCATATTTCCTGAAGGATATAGAAACAATCTTAATTTGAAGCCACATTAAATTATGCTAAGGGCTACTAGTCCCCACTAAATTTCAATGAACAAAACTTCTTTTCCTTATCTAACTATGCCTAATTTGACAGGAACGCAATTAATTGTTCACAAAAAACCAAAATGATTAAGCTTTCAACTAAAACAATTGAAAGATGCGATCTTCAAGCGAAGATTTTTTTTTTTTTTTTTTTTTCCCTGAGTTGAGTCATTTGCAACCATATGGCTTATATCATACAATAACATTGAAACCAGAACTATATCATAACCTACCATAGTAAAGGACAGTTTTGAATGTGGTCTTCATTTACATAATAAATCTATACCAAAGCTGAATTGAAGAAATTAACAGTAAAACTGAACTTGTCTCCAGTCTCCACAGTCACACACACACGAATATAAATAATTAAATAAATACAGAGAACTCACAGGCAAGAGAACAAGCTTGGCGCCTTTCTCCACAGCTTCCTCGATTGCTTTGCGAGCATGCGCGATGTTCCTCTCTTTATCAGCCGTCACTGATAACTGGCATAGCCCTATCTTAAACTGCCAAAAAAAATAAATAAATCAGAAATCAACAAAATTATCTTCGTGAAAACTGTAATTAAGAAGAAATGAGAAAAGAGTATTGCCTTGGTGAGTGGAGGAGCCGGCAAAGGAAGGGCGGGCGGGACCCTGGCGTTTTCGGGCTTGAAGGAGGTGGCCATGATTGTTGGAGCTAAGCTGCTGCCTGTTGTTTTTGGTGAGAGACGTGGTGGTGCGGATTAAACATGGAGGAAGAGAGATTGGTTTCAGGTGGAATATGGAGCGACGGAAGAGAGGGCTGTGATTGAGATGAACTTGCAGTTAACTATTGTTTATATTGCTGACTTCATTTCGCTTTCAAGCTACACATTTGATTGATTACATTTTCACTTTCTTGTTGTTTAATTTGACGACGTCATTTTCATTCTCTTGTTTGTTACACGTGAGTTGCAGTTGATCTTTGATTTTAGAGTGTAAGCATCTTATCGCTGCTGATGAATAAGTAGGGAGGATAATGGCACACCGCACATGAATATCTGGACATTTTCTTACTAATAACAAACAGTACAAGGAACCACAGTCCTGCATTGATTTTTCGGTAATTATTTCGATGATCAACTTCATCAGACCAATCTAGATTTTCCACATTATAGTAGAATGCTATGATATTCTCATCATTTTCATTACAATAACATCACTCTCGAATGAAACTTATGATTCAACTACTGAGAGTTGAGCCTTTGGACATCTACCAATTGGTAAAGATCACCTCGTCGTTGTTTCGATAATGGAAGGTTTGTCCTGTATTTCATATATAAAGGATAAATTAGAATGCTAACATTGGACATTAATTACAACAACTATCTATTAGGTTCGGAAGTATGTCACCTTCTAAGATCGATTAGTGAATAATCAATCTCCGCTATGATTAAATCCTCTGCATGTTCAGTGGTAGCCAGAACTTCTCCAAACTGTCAATTCATATATTTCAATTAGCATTTCTGCTCAAGGAAGTTTATGATAACAGCTCTCTGTTACACAAATTCTAACTTACAAGAGGAATTTATAAGAAAGTCGAAATGATAATCTGCTTACCGGTCCTACAAGAGTGGAGTGCCCCCAGGCCACATAACCGCCTGCCTCATCTCGAGCAGGTGAACAAGTTGCCACATATAACTGCAATTCAAATTTACCACAAAGAAGCATCCATGTGATACTGTCAATAGCTATCTGTCATGTCTATTTCAATTACTTGGGAAAGGTGACTGCAAGATGCCTTGAAAATCCACTTCGAATTTTGACAAATCAAAGATAAGGTGAGGCACTATGTAGAATGGATCTCTAGGGATTTCGTTTTCACAAAGGAAGGCAGTATACATGTTTAAAATCCACAGCTATCATACAATAAGCTGCCCCCCGAACTAATGAAGTGAACCTTTTATTTCTTCATAATTTTTCTGTCCCAGGAAACACTATAATTAAGGCCAGAAGATGATGTTTTATTTGTATCCGGGATGTTGGCTTCGACGACCAAAATTACATACACCCATGTTCCATCATGAATGCCTTGATTCCATTTTTCTTTGTGCCACAATTTATGTATATATATTAAAATATAAACCCAATTAACTATTGCTCAAAACCTTACAACATCCTGAGAATTTTCTCTCCAGTTTGAAAAGAGACTGCACAATTGCAGTGTCATTTAACTAAGGCTTCTCCTTAAACATTGCGATAAGAGAATCAAGACACTCATAAAGACATGAAGGTAGTATTTATTATGATAATATGAAATCTATATGCTAATCATATATATATATATATATGTATATATATGTATGAATTAGGAATTTATGTGAGATACCTGACTATCAACAGCCCTGCATATGAAACAGCAAAGAGCAAAATAAATATGGTGCCAACCATCATATAAAACACCAAATACCATAAACCACACCAGTCATAATTGAGATTTGAGACATAAAAGATTACTAAATGGGAGGGAAATTCAAGAGTTGAAATAAAAAGAATAACAAACAAACACCATAGATACAAGTGATTGCAGTCATGAGAAGATGCTCTTCTAATTTATAATTTTCTTTTACAATGGAAAATTATTTCAAGATCATAACAAGTCGTCTAATAATTCTACTTCCTCAAATAAATTGACTGTGCTTTGATCTCTCTCATTCATCTTGTAGTCTAAGCATGTAAGATTAAAATAAGTTATAGACATCTCAAACCTAGTGAATCTATTTCATGTTATGCAAGAGCAGCATCCAAATTTGTAAGTTATTCTGTCATTTGAAGCAACAAGTAATCTATATGGTGAAAGGACTGTTACTAGAAGTTCATACAGTCTATAGCCTTAGTGGTAAAGTACCTATATGACACACCCTGCCAACTCATAATTTAGCAACATTTAATATAGTACAACTGAGATATATTAGTACCTTGCCCTCTGCAATAACTCCCAATGCAATGGTCCAGTTGTCATGTTAAATGCCCCAGGATAGCAAATCAAGTGGGCACCTGATGTCAAAAAACCTAATATTGTCAATGTTCAGCAAATTTATGAGAATGAAAAGCATCATAACAATTTGATAAATAATTAATGGAGAGGGGCAATGATTTCTGAAACTGCCTGAAGCCTAGTCCTTGCACAAAAAAATAAATAAATAAATACTAGGGTATATAATAGAAAATAAGAAGTACTAACTTTTGACTTCATTGATTCAAATTAATTCATGATTTCCTCTTTTACACACTAATACTGATGAATAGATGACAAACATGTTCAGGATCATTACTTGGTGCTGTTACTGATACTGTCAAAGCATGATCTGGTGAGTACATGTTCCTAACCTTTAGCTTATATTATCATAGACAAATCAGAAGTTTTTGACACCTTTTTTCAAATGGATAGGTTTGTCACTATTTCCAAAAAAAAAATGTAATAGCAGATGTTTCCCTCATCATCATAAAAATTTTCTTTATGCACCAGTCTTTTATATAAAATAAAGAAGTATAAGACAAAGATTTAACCAAGAATAACACTCAAGAAGTTAACCTGAATTGAAGGATTATTATTGTTGACCTGTTATAGTTATAATTAAGGACGTGTGGATTTATATCGAGTATACTAGTACAGAAATCTGGTGTTTCTGTAATACTACCAATTAATGTTTGACGATAAGTAGAAATATCAATACAAGAGCATTGGAGTTAATCATTTCACAGATCAGCAAGAAAAAACCTCTTGCGGCATATATCATCGCCAGTTCCTGGAACCGAATGTCGTAACAAATACCGATACCGATACGCCCAACATCTGCAGGAACATGTTGATGATCATATTTCTGACAGGTATGGAGAAAAAAGAAACGCATTCTTCTCAAACTAGAGGCTGTGTAAATAAACTCAACAAAATACTTAAATCAGATTTACAGCTGGAGATTGTTTTTAAAAAAGAAAAGAAAAGAAAAGAAAAGAAGATGATGAATCTGAGAGCTGCTAACAATTTTGCATACGCTATGTTTACTCTTCTACAAGAAAAAGCAGTTCTGATACAACTACAAAATTATATGCATATTTAACAGATTTATATGCAGGTTTCTCACTACCCATGCGGGATTAGCGGAATAGTCAGACCTATTGTTTGCTCTCCCAAGGTTTGAGGTTCGAATTCTCTCATGGGTGCTACATGGCCAAAGACCGTAGTTTCATGTTTCCGAAAGATTGTAGGGTTCGGAGGGGGTCCCAGTTTCGAGCACGGGGTCCCTAAGCAGGTTCAGGGGTTTATGGGTTACGAAAAAAATGTGGTGTATTCACTGTTTGAAACCCTAACAAAGCACCATTTACTTAAAACTCAAGCTGTCAAGCTAAACATCCTGAGTTGAATTATATCTGATATTGGATTAATAATAAGGCAATATTTAACTGATAATGTCCAACAAATGGTGGCCGTTTAAGTAGAAGATATATTTGAAACAAGAAGTACTAGAGGCCAATCCAGAAAAAAATACTTATAAAGCTTATTCAAATGTGCTTGATTGTTAAGAAAGTCCAAACAAACATAAGGCATCTTGAAGAGCTCTTCTATTTATCACAATAATGGAATTGAAATATAATTGCATCATACAATATCCCACAACAAATTTGTGATGAATCATAAAATATATAAGACTGTAGTAAACAAGACTCTACAGTTAAATCAAGAGATTAATAATTGTGAAGAAGTAAATATGTTGTTAGATCTGAAAATCTAATGAAATATAAAACCTGTGTCCACAATGGTTGGAGTATCCCCTGCTGTTAGAGTCTTTGATTCCATAAAGGTAATCTTCCCAGGGATGTCGATATCAAAAAGGTGTATCTGTAGTTACACCAAAATTTCAGATTTTTGAATAAATCAGAACAAAGAGATAATAATAAAATGATATTACTTCATACAGATTTTATTTATTTATTTATTTATTTTTTTCCGACACTCAGAGATATCACATCCCTCAGACCCGCAGTTATAATTCTTACATGTTACAACCAGGTATGTTGTCAAAGAACTATGTTCAGACACTCACGAAGAGATAAAACCGGCCTAGGAGATTATCAATACCATTTACAAATTATCTGATAACATCCAATGTCCAACCCACCACTAACCTATGATAATATAATAGAACATTAAAGCAATATTAGATGGTTTAGTACTTTCCATCCAGTTTTAGTTACCAAGTGACATATAAGACGTCATGTTTCTTAGAAGATTACCACAGGACATTTTGATAGGTAAATCCAGCCATATAGTCATCAGCCCTAACTTCTGGAAATTACAAGATTAGTAAACATATGACCACCTCAATTTCATACTTTTGATAAAAAAAATTAGCATATGCTCTGCAATAACAAGCTTCAAATGGCATGGAAAGTGAGCCTTAATCACTACCTTTCGATGCTTAGCTTTCAGTTTTCCATCAGTACCAAAGACGCAACAAGTGTTATACAACCTATCCCCACAACGTTCTGGTATGGAGCCACCAACTATTGTGATCTTCAGAAGTCGAGAAACTTCAGAAAGCATGGCTGTTGAAGGAGATGACTCATAACCTGCATCAATGTCCTCAGCATAAACTGGGAAGCTATTGTTTGAATAGGGACTGTTCCATATTTCCTGAAAGAGATAGAAACAATCTTATTTTGAAGCCGTAATATCAAAATTTTCTAAATTATGCCAAGGGCTACTAGTCTCCACTAAATTTCAACAAACCAAACTTCTTTTCCTTATCTAACTATGCCTAATTTGACAGGAACACTATTAACTATTCACAAAAAACCAAAATGATTAAGCAACTAAAACAATTGAAAGATGCGATTTTCAAATATATACCATAGATTATGGAGAAGTTTTAATAAGTGCATATACTTTGAGTCAAAGTATGTAAATCTAATGGTCCATATTCTTCATCATGATATATTTTCAAGACGAACCGACAATAGAAAAATTGTATATATATATATTTTTTCCTGAGTTGAGTCCTTTACAACTATATGGCTGGTATCAGCTTTAAATTGAAACCATAATGAATTTTTTTACATAGAATTAAAAGCATAACCTACAATAGTAATTAGTAAAGGACAGTTTTGAATGTGGTTAGCTTCATTTACATAATAAATCTCTGCCAAAGCTGAATTGAACAAATTATCGGTAAAATTGAACTTGCCTCCACACACACACACACGTATATAAATAATTAAATAAATGTAGAGAACTCACAGGCAAGAGAACGAGCTTGGCGCCTTTCTCCACAGCTTCCTCGATTGCTTTGCGAGCATGCGCGATGTTCCTCTCTTTATCAGCCGTCACTGATAACTGGCATAGCCCTATCTTAAACTACAAAATAAAATTAAAAAAAAAAAAAATCAGAAACCAACAAAATTATCTTCGTGAAACTGTAATTAAGAAGAAATGAGAAAAGAGTATTGCCTTGGTGATTGCAGGAGCCGGCAAAGGAAGAGCGGGTGGGGCCCTGGCATGTTCTGGCTTGAAGGAGGAGGCCATGATTGTTGGAGCAAAGCTGCTGCTGCTGCTGTTGTTCTTGGTGAGTGACGTGGTGGTGCGGATTAAAGAGAGAGGAAGAGAGATTGGTATTCGGTGGAAAATGGAGTGACGGAAGAGAGGGCTGTGATTTAGATGAATCCTGGAGTTAACAATTGTTGAGATTGCTGACTTCATTTCGCTTTCGAGCTACACACTTGATTGATTCCATTTTACTTTCTTGTTTTTTCACATTAAAACGACGTCATTTTATTTCACATTAAACGACGTCATTTTCATTCTCTTGTTTGTTACACGTGAGTTGCAGTTGATCTTTGATTTTAGAGTGTAGGCATCTTACCATGGAATACACACCACCAGATCACCACCCAAAATTTTTAATTTTTTTTCAAAAGTTAACCGTCACAACGGTCATTAACTGTCTCTCGCGCCTCCTCCATTTAGACACCTCTTCAAACTTATAAATCAAAATTTCTGATTTTCAACATCCTCACAATCTTTCTTCAGACAAAGTGGCGGCGCTTCCATTCAGCGCCGCCACGAACAACAGCCAACAACACCGAGAAAAAAAACATCTTCACTTGATCAAAAATCGCACTTTAATTTTCTCTTAGGCATGGCAGATCCTGGGGGGTTTGTCCCCTACAATGACCCTAACGAGAGACCTTTTGGTTTACCAGACAACATTTTCGATATCCTCAACGCCCCAAATAATAATAGTTTTGGTGATTTATCTTTGATTACGGAACCATTTATGCATCATTCAACATCATCTTCAAGTGTTCCTCAGTCTAATGCTAATATTGGGGGATCATCTTCAAGTGTTCCTCAATCTGATGTTAATATTGTGGGAAAATCTTCAAGTGTTCCTCAATCTAATGTTAACATTGAGGAAGCTGATGACCCTATATATGATCCGATTGTATCGGAAGCTTTTAACATGATCAACAGAGGAAATTCTGAAACGGGTCCTTCGCAAGCGAGGCCAGAGACTGATAATAATCCTGGTAACATGAGGGAACTTGTAGTCTGGCCAGTGCCACCAGTGCCATTTCTCTGCAGTTGTTGCCTTGTGCTTAGAGAAATAATTCATTCTAATGGTATGTTACATGTGGCATTATACACTTTTGTTGCAGACTTTTTTTTATTTTTTATTTTTTTTTTATAAATAAAAATGGTTCTTCATGGTATAGGCATTGTCTGTACAAAATTGGAGATACATGGACGACTTGGTATGATCTGCCATGCTATTCTTGAGATTCGACAAAGTACAAATTCGAGTCAGTACCATATTTTCGAGTAAGTTCTATTTCTGTTTCACCAATTTCTTATGATCTTCTCTTTTATTGATATGATCTTGATTTGAATTTGATCAAGCAATGTATTTCACAATCCTTTTGTTTTCTAATTGTTCATTTCTTCAATCAGTTTTTGCAATAAAAGCTTAGAGGATGTGAAGAATTTTCTGGTTCAATATTGTGAAGAGCGAAATCAAACAGGATTTTACTTGCTGCGAGACCCCCTCTCTATCTTCTATGAGGCCTTATGTGTTGGGTTGAATTTCAATGAAAATGTGATAAGAAATGATTACACTCAACCAAATGTGACAACACAACCAAATGTGGCAACAAATGAATACACTCAACCACCGGTGGCAACAAATTCAGGTTGGTTTGTTGCCTGCCTAGTGAATTCGTAACACATTTCTTCACTTAACATTATAGCATCTTTGAATTAATGTTCACTTTTCTACAGGAGCAAATGCAATGAATCAAGCAGAGGTGGAGAATGTGCCAGATAGAAGAAGAAATCCCTCTCTTTCAGTTCAGGTTCTATTTTTTCTCCTCAATATCATATTACAATCACACACTAAGGCCGTCTAATTTTTTAATGTCTAACTTTTAAACCTTTTTGTTTTGATGAGGAATAGCGTAGAGGGAAAGGACGGCAAAGTTGACGTTGAACGACTTGGTACCATTTTTTCATCTTCCCATCGAGAAGGCATCCAGGAAGTTGAGATTATGTGCAACAGTAGTGAAAAAGATATGTCGTAGATCTGGTGTTGGTAGATGGCCTTATAGAAAAATAAACAGCATTAATAATCAAATAACGCGGTTGTCAGCAAAAATAAGTTCAATTCATTCAGAAGAGAGGGTATATGCTGAAGCTGAAATCCAGAGACTTCAAGATCAGATTGCATTCATATGTTCTGGGAGGTCCTTGGATGACAAATTTAATAATTTTCTTTTTTCCTTAGAGTAGTCTAGGCGTCTAGCCTTGGTGTTTTGGCTTTTGTCTGTACTTTTTTCATTCAGAGAAATGGAATAAAATATGTTGATGATGGATGCCTACATTTTTCTCTGTTTCTTTATTTGTTTGATAATGGTGGTGGAAGTTTTTAAATAAAATATGTTGGCCATACCTATGGGTAATTTGTGCAACACCTTGAAATCAAAGATCAATTGTGCAACTCATGCCTCGAAATGATTGCGCTGAAACGAGTAAGCTAGCGTGGCCAGATACCGATAATATCATGTTAACATAAGGCCACTTTGTAGTCTGGCCAGTGCCACACATATCTGAAATAACAAGCTTCAAACGGGCATGGAAAGTGAGCCTCAAACACTACCTTTCGATGCTTAGCTTTCCGTTTTCCATCCGTAGGAACGTTCTAGTATGGAGCTACTGACTCAATTTTTCCCTCATAAGCACATATTTTATCACCACACTTTTACCATGTGTGTGCTCATATGAGAAAAATTGATGACTATTGTGATCTTGAAGTTGAGAACCCATAGCATCAAAATTTTCAAAATTATTCTAAGAGCTACTAGTCCCCACTAAATTTCAACGAACCAAACTTCTTTTAACAATGCCTAATTTGGCTGGAACACTAATAATTTGTTCACAAAAAAACCAAAATGATTAAGCTTTCAACTAAAACTACTGAAAGATGTCCTTTACAAATTACAACTATAATATCATACGTACCGGCTTTAAATTGTAGGGCAATTTTTATCATACATTAACATTAAAATTTTGAAGCCGGGAGACAAATTTATTCTTACCATTTCTTTTTATGTTCATTTTTTTTTTACCTTTTGTTAAGGTCTACGTACCTTTTAAGATTTATGTTTTAGGGTAAACGCGTCTCTTTGCTTTTTTTCTTTTTTTTTTTCCATTTGTTTTATTAATAAAAGGTTTTGGATTTTTAATTATAAAAAAAAATAAAATGCATTTTGGTGAGTGAGGTGGTGGTGCGGATTAAAGACGGTGGAGGAGAGATTTGGTTGAGATTGCCGACCTCATTTCACTTTAGAGCTAATCATTTGTAAAACTATTTTCAGTTGATTGATTCATTGATTCCATTTTCACTTTATCGTTTCACATAAAAACGATGTCATTTTATTCAGTTTGATAACTGTCAATTGTTTGTTTTCTCTTTTTGATAACCGTCTCTCGTGCCTCCTCCATTTACACCCCTTCAAACTCATAAAATCAAAATTTCTGATTCTCAAGTCTCAACATCCCACATACTTACTTGCTTCAGACAAAGTGGCGGCGCTTCCATTCAGCGCCGCCACCCACCACATCAGCCAACAACACATCTTCACTCGATCAAAAATCGGATAGTAGTTTCTCTTAAGCATGGCACATCTTGGGGCGTTTGTCACCTACAATGACCCAAACGATAACGAAATTTTCAATCTCCTCAACCACCCAAATATTTTTTTTGATGATTTATCTTTGAATGAGGAACCATTTATTATGCATCATTCAACATCATCTTCAAGTGTTCCTCAATCTAATGTTAATATTAAGGATATTGATGACCCTATATTTGATCCGATTCTATGGGATACTTTTAATTGGTTGAATGGAGCAAATTCTGAAGCAAGTCCTTCGCAAAATTACGCCGAAAAGAGTAATCAAGCGAGGCCAGAGACTGATAATTGTCATGGTAACATGAGAGTCTGGCCACCAGTGCCATTTCTCTGCAGTTGTTGCCATGTGCTTAGAGAAATAATTCACAGTAATGGTATGTTGCATGTTGCATTATACGTTTTGTTGCCGAACTTGTTTTATGTTTTTTATAATAAAAATGGCTCTTGATATTATAGGCTATGTTTGTACAAAATTAGAGATACATGGACGATTTGGTATGATCTGCCATGCCATTCAACAAAGTACAAATGCGAGTTGGTACCAAATGTTCGAGTAAGTTCCCTTGAAATCATGTTAGGCTTGATTGATTCTCGTACGTTTCTCTGTTATTGATATGATCTTGGTTTTAATTGAACAAGCAATGTATTTCACAATCCTTTCGTTTTCGAATTTAAGCATACATATTCTGAAATTTGTTGTTATGTTCTTCTATCAGTTTTGACAAGAAAAACTTAGAAGATGTGAAGAATTTTCTGGTTCAATATTGTGAAGAGCGAAAACAAGCAGGATTTTTCTTGATGCCAGACCCCCTTTCTAACTTCTATGGTGCCATATGTGTTGGGTTGGATTTCGATGATAACGTGACAACAAATAATTACACTCAACCAAATCCGGCAACAGATGATTACACTCAGCCATCAGTGGCAACAAATTCAGGTTGGTTTATCTGCCTAGTGTGTGAATTTGAACACATTCTTCACTTAATATATTATAAGCATCTTTGAATTAATGTTCAATTTTCCTGCCGGAGCAAATGAAATGAATCAAGCAGAGGTGGTGGAGAATGAGCCAGATGGAAATCCCCCTCTTTCAGTACAGGTTCTTATTTTTTTCTGCTCAATCTATATTGTAGACATTTCGTTAACAATTTTAATCTCTAGCTAACTTTTTGTTGTGATGAGGAGTAGCACAGAGGAATAGGTCAGCAAGATTGACGTTGCAAGACTTGGCACAATTTTTTCATCTTCCCATCGACAAGGCATCCAGGATGCTGAGATTATGTCCAACTGTAGTGAAAAATGCATGCCGCAGATTTGGTGTTGATAGATGGCCTTATAGAAAGGTCTGTTTTCCTCTCTATTCTTGCTCAGATTCTTTTACTTTCTAATACATTTTTTTATTTATTATTTAATGTGTTTTGTTTGTTTTCCATATGCAGATAAACAGCATTCATAATCAAATAGAACGTTTGTCAGCAAAATCAAGTTCAATTCATCCAGAAGAGAGGGCATATGCTCAAGCTGAAATCCAGAGACTTCAAGATCAGATTGCATTCATTATGAGTTCTGGGGGGTCCCTGGATGACTAATAAGTGTTTTGGCTTTTGTATTTACGTTTTTTTATTCACATAAATGCTTATCAATTCAAAATTTTTAAATAAAATATGATTACGATGGATGATTATATTTTATTTGTCTGTTTCTTTTATTTGTTTATATAATGGTGGTGGAAGTTTTTATTTAAACAAGGGAAAAAGACCTAGAAGCCGGCTTCATTTTCTGTCCTAATCTTTAAATAATTGTCGATACACAAATAAGTACACGCAACTAGCCTGGGAAAATCCCCTCATCATTGAAGTATTCGTAACGTTCCTCTGCAGTTCCTAAGTCCTCCATGATTTGATTTTCTGTCCTTCAATATAAGCTGGATCAGATCAGACAGACTCAATGGGGAAATATCTTTCGAGGCTCAAGAAGCTGGAGAATATGGGGAGTTTGCAGACACTTGTTTGTGTGAAACATGTGAAGCAAGAGGTAGCAGAAGAGTGGGATGAGAGCATGCCGTTGCCTGGAGACATAATTGAAGGGTATGCTGAGAATGATGTAGATGAGTTATTTTTTCCCCCGAAAGCCAAGTCAGACCTTAGTTCAGAGCTTGGAAAGATTAGCCAACGCGTAGAGGCTATATGGGTGAAGGTCAGAAGAGGTGATAGCATACTCAAGCTTCTTGTTCGGATTATGCCTGAGAAGAGTTCAATGTTGCATAGAAAGTTCACTATCAAAGCCGCTAGAGATGATAGACATGTTGCTGTTTTAGGCGACTTGACCTTAGAACAGTGCACGGAGCTTCAAGGTAGGTTTTTCTTTCTCTCCTTGCGCTGTGTTATGTGCTTAAACATATTGAAATTGAGATGAGAGTTGTGTTTGTTGATTTGATCATATGTAGAAATGAGTAGGAGAGTGGTGAATGTGGATTTCAAGGGATTTGGCAAAAAGGGTGTGAAATATGACTGGAAGTTGAAAGTTGCCACTTATCTACCAGATCAACGATCTGTAGTTGTGAGTTCTATTTTGTTCACACCTCTACAGGATGAATACAGCATTGAGGCTACTACAGCCAGGTGCATGGCCTGGTTTTCTGCTGCAGTTTCTTCAGGGGCTCCTCTTGTTTTTGTTAATATCCAAACTGAACAGATCATGAAATCGGTATCATTCTCTTTTGCTCTCTTGGATTCTTTTAATCTGTATTGAAACCGATTAGTTCTGAAATTGTTCTCTGAAACTCTTGAAGGAGAAACCAAGTTTCTCAGGATCAGGAAGAGATATAAGCCGGGGGACTGGGAGGCAACAAAACCAGACCACAACTGTGGAAATAGTGAAGGGAATAAGATTATGGTTTCTCCCAGGAGTTGCTGAAATTTTACTTGAACTGACACCGGAACTAGGGGAAGCTCGATTTGGAATGGATATCAAACGGACCGAGGAGGTAAATTCCATGGTTGATTCATTTTCATTTTCTATAGCATTTTGAAATCTGTTTATTATTTTTGCTGGTCACATGTTCAGGGGTTCTTTTGTGTCTACTCGGTGACAAAGGGATCAGCAGCTGACCGTGCTGGATTGTTGCAACTATACGAAGAAGCAAATAAAAATGGGCATCTACTCTTGATCTCTCGATTAGAAGGCAAGAGCGTAATGCCTTCTAGTTCTACCTCTGATGGGCTCTTACTCTGTTGTGATCACAATGAATTAAGGGAAATTCTCTCTTCTGCAATGGATCGGTTGGATGGAATTGAAGTTCACATCATGGCCTGGCCTAAACAATCTCGTCCTGCAACTTCTCGAGCAGATGGTGCCACAATTCTCCAGCCTCCTAGTCACTATTATTCTTGATGAAGATCAAGTTATAGGATATTTGCATAAATCATGGTGTTGACTACAACTTGATTCATGCAATTTCATCAATCACCTAAGATGAAGATAATTTCTTGATTTATGGGATTTGATGACGGAGGTATATTTTTAGGATTCAAATTATGATTTTATTTGTTTCCTTTTATTTGTTTTTTCTACTCCTATATAATAGAATTTTGTAACCATTTGATGGCAGACTTGATTTGATTAATAAAATTTCAGTTATGAAATTGTTTATCTCTGCTCTCTTGGTATTCATGTGAATCAACGAGTTAACAATGTGTTCATAGTACTGGGTATTCCCAGAATCAACAGGGTTTGATCACCTACCTGAGCTACATCAATTCTCCACCACGATTGTAACAAACTTTTGGAGCCAAGGGATGATGTCTCATGAAAATATCATTACATTCATGATTCAGCTGTTAACCTATACATGAATGACTAGTAATTTTTCTTTTTTCCAGCTTTTGTTTCTTTTCCGTACTACATCCCAATAGTAGTAGAAAAAGAATGCAAATGGAAGCTTTGTTTAGAAAATTGCCAATACATAATACATTTGTGTTCTCTTGCATTTAAAAGACTTTATACACTTCCAAGTTCAACCCAATAATGTTTTTTTTTTTTTTTTAAACATAAATAAATAAATAAATAAATAATTCATTTACTATACAAATACAAAGTTAAGATGAAACAGAAGATCCTGAGTTCCAGAGAGTCCATTTTCACTTGGTGAAAGTCTCTATCAATGGCTGCCTCGTTTAGATCCCTAACCAACACACTTCACACCCCAGACAGGGTCCCTCTTGTTACCTCCATAACTAACCTTCTTCGAAACCTGAATCCACAAAACTCTGAATCCAACAACATCGATTCAACTCCTCTCAATCAATTCTCTCATCACCTGGACTCGAAGCTAGTCATCCAAGTTATCAAACAACAAACTAACCCATTTCACGCTCTTTTCTTCTTCAACTGGGCATCAAACCCTAACACTAACAACTATTACCATACTCACTTGTGTTATGTAGCCATCACTCATGTTTTGCTTTCTCACTCTCTCTTCTCTGCTGCCACTTCACTCCTCCAACAATCCCACAAACTCTCTGATTTCTTCGTTGGCATGTTCATCAAAGCTTGTGGTGATCGTGGCGATATTAGGGCTGCAATGTCTTGGCTAGACCAGGCGAAAAAGATCGAAAATGGGAATTGCTTGTTTTCGTATAATTCGATTCTGGGTGTTTTGGTCGGAAAGAATCAGATGAATTTAGCTGAAGAAATTTTTGATCACATTGTGAAGGATAACGTGGTGCAACCTGATGTTTCAACATATACAACGATGATTAAAGGTTATTGCAAATTGGGTATGATTGAGAATGCTGGAAAGGTGTTTGATGAAATGTCTTGTGAACCTAACTTAGTTACTTATAATACTTTGATAAATGGGTTGAGTAAAAAAGGTGATATGGAGAGTGCAAGGTTGATTTTCAATCGGATGATGAATACTAAAGATTGTTCGCCTGACACGATAACTTATACAACTATGATTGATGGGTATTGTAAGATTGGTGACATAGAAGAGGCAAAGAAATGTTTGACTGAGATGGGGAATAGAGGTTGCAAGCCAAATGTGTTCACATACAATGCATTGATTAATGGTTTGTGTATGAGGGGTTGTGTTGACGATGCAAAGTTGCTGATTACAAAGATGAGGTTTGATGGATTGAAGGACAACATTGCCACTCACACCAGTATATCAAAGGGACTTTGCGTCGCTGGGAAATCTGAGCAAGCTGTTAAATATCTCAGGGACATGATCAAGTCTAACATGACACCGGATGTGAAATCGTATGGATTCATCATTAACGAGTGTTGCAAAATGGGGAATTCGGATGAAGCTATTTCGCTTCTGAAAGAAATGCAAGCAAGTGGCATTAAGGCGAGTGTTTCAAGTTTCAATGCAGTGTTTAGGATCCTTGTGGGAAACGGGAAGCTTGATAGAGCTGTTTTACTTCTAAAGCAGATGCCACGGATGGGTTGCTTGCCCAATTTCTTGTCATATAACACAGTAATTTGCAGTCTTTGTATGGCCAAAGGCAGGATACGAGACGTTGAAGAGCTTGTCAATAACATGACTAGAAGTGGCGCTAGCATTGATGCTAACATGTATAATTGCTTGATTAAAGGATACTGTGAAGACGACAACGAGGAAATGGCAATGCGAATTGCTTACGAAATGATCAATAAAAAATATGTGGTTAATCTGGATAGCTTTTCACTTCTTATCAAGATGTTGTGTGCAAAGAAGAAGGTCAATGAAGCTGAAAAAATCTTCCAATTGTGCAGTAGATGCACTGGAGTTGATATGGAGAGTTACATGAGGGTGATTGATGAGCATCATACAAGTGCTTGTTCAAGGAAAGAACCTTGATGGTGTAAAAAAGATATGAACTTTTGTACAAATGCCAATTTAGGGACAACAACGGTCAGATGATCAGCATGCCCTATACCATAAACTCGGCTGGGGCAAGGTGTCTAATACCCGACTCGTGTCCCGAACATGATTGACAATATCAACTTTTTATTGATTTTTATTTATTTATTATTATTATGTGTGCAAACATCCAAGTGGCCAAACCATCCAATTATATAGTATAACATTTTGTAATTATTGTAATTGGATGGTCGTCCCATTTTTTTTATATATTTTTTTTGACAATATCTATTAATATGGGATCAAGTATTTTTTTTGAAAACTTTTGTCATTGATAGGATTCGAGTCTCTGACCTGAGAGTCATTTATCCACCCCTAAGTTCTTCCATCTACTAACAGAGTTACACCCTGTTGACACGGTCGTACAATTAACATGGTGAAAATCTCTCACGAAATAATTACTCGTAATAAAGATTAAAGACCTAAAACAAATAAGTTCCATCATAAGAGAACAAATCAAATACAGGTTGACGGTTCATTTTCGAATCTGAATATCCACTCTGGCAAGCTATTAGACACCTCAACAAACAACCATAAAATTCAGTGGTCCGTACGAAGACGGCGGTCCGAAATCTGGACGGCGAAGTTGCGCAGGTCGCATCACAATAAGGCCCACTACTTGAGGGCCCACACTATGACACGTCAACTTGCAAGTGGACGGACGATAGTCGATAGAGCCTTTTGTTTAGGGTTTCATTGAAACAAAAGAAAATGGGCCGATACAGAAAGACATCCGATCCGGTTCACGGATTCGTCCACATTTATCAAATCCGGTTAATGAATCCGCTTTGATTTCCGATTTAAATCCACACAGACCCTGACCCAGTTTGAGTTGGTGTGGTGTCTCTCTCTCTCTCTCTCTCTTTGGAGAGTCAAAATATTTTCACATCTTTCCCTCCTTTACTCTCTCTCCCTCTCTCTCAGTCAAGTTTCAGTCTCTCTGCTATTCGATCTAGAGAGAGAAAAAAACAAAAGGAGTCTTTGAAGTTGAAATCGATTGGGTGATGGACGCAGGTGCAGCGTACAACCCACGTACGGTGGAGGAGGTCTTTAGGGATTTCAAGGGACGAAGGGCTGGCATGATTAAAGCTCTCACTACTGGTTTTTTTTTTTTCTACTCCTACACTCTCTCTCTGTTTTTTTTTTTAAAAAAAAATATATTATCGAATTGATATCTTCAGTTTTTAATCTAAAATTTATTGTGGTTTTGTAGACGTTGAAGAATTTTACCAGCAGTGTGACCCTGGTAACCATTCTTTTTTTTTTTTTTTCAGTGTTTTTTTTTTTTTTTTAATTTTTTAATTTTTTTTGCGGTTAATTATTTATTTTAGTGTTTTGTTTTGTTGATGGCGTGCTTTAGTATAATCATGTTCTCTGGTTTGAATTTACACAAGGCTAATATTATTCCATCTGTTAACTTAAATATATTTTAGTCGGATAAACATAACATGATTATTAAATAATGACAATTTCTAAAAGATTGAAACTTGTTGTTTGTTTATGTACTTGCGTTATGTTGATAATCTGAGCTCGTTTAATGGAGATGCGTTAAATAGAATTGAAGAAGCTAGTATCATATAGTAGACATTGTCTTGCAACTTGAACCTGGGATTGTTAGGTGCTATGGGATTGTTGGTAACACAATTAATAGTAGGTTTAAATGTTTAATATATTGGAACTAAATGGAAGTGAGAATGCCTTAGGAATGTTGAAAATATAGCTTGAAGATGAACATGAGGTACGAGTGAAGATAAGTATTTATGTAATATTTTAGTGGGAAAAAGTTACAGATGGGTTTTGGATTTTCTTATCACATTGAATGAGCACACTATGTGTTGTGCTATTATTGGGGTGGGCTTATACACCACGCTCCACTGAATTTCTTCGAATTTATTAGACATTGACACATTGTTTAACAAAACTATATGTATATATGAATATATCTATGATTGATTGATTGTGTTAACAACTTAACATATACTTTTAGGGTACAAGTTGCGGGTTAAAATTGAAATAAAAATTTAAATTTATTCATTCAAGTATAGGAAGTTGTGCATATATCATATATGTATTAGCTTTTTAATTTAATTTTTCGGGTACATGGCACATGCTGAGAGCCTGAGAGGACCCTATATTTATTGTAATATTTTCTTTTTAGTCAACCTAACAAGAAGAACATTAAAACAAAACTTTGTGGTCCTCATTTCTTAGACCTTTGGGAACCCATTTGATATTCTGAACTATTTGTTTAGTTTTGATGTAGCATCCTACAGTGTCTTTTACCAAAAATGCAAAAACTTTTATTGCAGAGAAGGAAAATCTTTGCCTCTATGGGTTTCCAAGTGAGCAGTGGGAGGTAAATTTACCTGCTGAAGAGGTGCCTCCAGAGCTTCCGGAGCCTGCACTGGGTATCAATTTTGCCAGAGATGGGATGCAAGAAAAGGATTGGTTATCTTTGGTTGCTGTCCACAGTGATGCTTGGTTACTTTCTGTGGCCTTTTATTTTGGTTCTAGGTTCGGGTTTGATAAAGCTGATAGGTATGTGTTTTACTTTGATGAATTGTGGATTTGTGATTTGACTTTATAAACAATGTGAATGAATTGAGATTATGGTGATGGTCTGGCGTTGGTTGCACACTAGTTTCCAAGAGTTTGTACATCATTGTCTCATTCCATCCCTCTCCGTTCCACATACATTGTGCCATTGATAATTATATTGTTTTGGTATGTTGAGTTGTTGACTAGATGACTTGTTTTTAAACAATTATGTTATAGATTTAAATGTTTTAAACTATTTTAATAAATAACTTATATCCATGATGCTTTTTTTCTCATTCATGAATTAAGTGCTAGATTTGTTATTTTTACATGTCTGTCCATATTTCCTTTTGTCGTTTGGATTGATTGAATTTTACTTTTCCACTTATATTATGTTTAAGAATTTTGCTTTTGCTTGCAACTTTAATTTTTGAAAAGTATCATTGTTTTAATGTTAACATCCCATTTACTGCTTCCTAGTCACATTTACATTAATTCTATGTTGTGCAATGAAATTTTATACTTTTTGAAGTTGAAAACTAATATAAGGGGTTGGTCTTATTCATCTCTAGGCTCCAGGAGGGAGCTTAGGATCTTAAATTGTTTTTTTTCTTTTACTGATGTTTTCTAACTTCAACCTAAAGGGGCACCATAATTCATTTGCTCGTAAAAGTTTTATTTACCTCTGTTTACAGATTCAATGTTGACCTTCATTATTTTCTCAAGGATATTTTGTTGGTATATGTGGTGCAGGAAACGTCTTTTTAATATGATAAATGAACTTCCGACAATATTTGAGGTTGTTACAGGGACAGCCAAGAAACCAACAAAGGAAAAATCTTCAGTCTCAAATCACAGCAGCAACAAGTCTAAATCCAACTCCAAGGTATGAAAGGATAGCTACTGACTGAACACTTATATCCCCGTAATATCATTCAAATTACTTAGTTTGTGATTTTCAGTGTTGGAATTGGTTGAGGGAACTTATTAATTGGTGCTTATTGCATATTTCAAAAAGGACATTTTGGATTCTTTTTGGTCTAGTTAAGCTTTAAAGAGGGAAATAATTTATTGTTTTGACATTAGATGGACAATTAAGTGTTGGTAAGAATAATGAATGAGTGTTTTTCAAAGTATAATCTGTATATACCACTAATAAACCTAGAAGGAAATATATATTTTTTAATCGTACAGTATTCTATTCTGCTTCAGTAAAGATACCTGACAAACTTATCCGTTATTGTTTGTTGGCATGTGCAGGTGCAGCGAGTCGCTGAAACTCAGACCAAGTATTCAAAGGCAGTGGAATCAAAGGATGAGGATGAGGAAGTCTTAGAAGAGGAAGACGATGAGGAGCACGGAGATACACTATGTGGGGCTTGTGGAGAGAACTATGCAGCTGATGAATTCTGGATTTGCTGTGATATCTGTGAGAAATGGTTCCATGGAAAGTGTGTTAAGATCACGCCAGCAAGGGCTGAGCATATTAAGCAGTACAAATGCCCATCTTGCAGCAACAAGAGAGCACGACCTTGAATGGTAGCTCTCTGTGTATTCTGGCATTAGTAAGTTTGTTATTAGTCAGGCCTTCTTCTAGGATATGTATGTATCATCTTGGATGTTATGTGTAGGACTCTTTTATCCCATTCTCAAGTTTTAGAGTATTTATACACTTGTGTGGGGAATAATTTTCCCCTGTTGGGAGGAAGACTTGTTATTATATCATATTGAATTTTCTTGTGTTCACATGCAATCTTTTGCCCATTATTGAAGTTTTATCTTTTCTTAGCTTGAAAGCTCTTATCATTAAGGATTTCTTGTCCAATACCATGACTGGTAAGTCTTAAGACAAGACATGAGATATTTTAAAACAATTACATCATATTCATATACTGCCAAATATAAATATAGATAAGAAGATGAGAGTTTGAAAGATACATCATCATCATAAAGTGGTAAATACAGATTTCTTGCTACAACTGTACACTGATTTCCAACATATGAACAAAACAAGCCAAAAATAAAAAGGAATTTACAATATTCAACCCTCTTTGCAAGCAGAGCCAACATAACAAAAACAAAAAAAAAAAAAAAACTACGAAGTAGGAAGAAAGTTTTTTGTTTTTCTTTTATAGCTGCTAGAAGTTATGAAGATGTCAAGCTCTCTTAGTTCTTAGTAGAAAGCCTTTTCAAAAATTCATAGGTGGTGATCATGGTTGTTGCAGACATAGACATTGAAGCCCACCTTGGCCCCAATCCCCTGTAACAAGCTGTCATACCACCTTCCTTCATCAAATTCCTAACTGTCTGCAAAATCGTTAGCGGTCTTCTTTGCCCGTTCTCTTCTCCATCCAAAACCTGTAACCGTGTCTTGATTGTATCGAGTGGCATCGTGATTATAGCCGAAACCCCACTAGCCATAGCTGCACTTAAACCTTGCACTGCCACTATTGCCTTTGAATTAGGCCTATAACCAGCACACCCTCCACCACCACCATCACTTTCATCTTTTTTATTCATATAGCAACCGACGCCACCCCAAATGAGCCTACCTGCTACAGAGTAAGACGCCCACCAAACAGCGTTTGAAGGAGCATAGGTCAATATCGATATCCCAAATCCCCTGTATAATCCTCTTGGGCCATCAGCAACCAAAATTTTCCTAAATGCATCAAGGCCATTACTATATCTACATGAACTTACGTTAGGGACTACGTTTTTGTTACTGCTATGTTGGCATCCTTGAACCATCAGCCTTTGACTCACAACATCGATTGGGGTCCAAACTAGCTGCGCAGCCATAGCTGAACTCAACCCAGCTGCAGCATTAGCTATAGTAGTGGCAGTCGAATCCGAAAATCCTAATCTAACAGTTGCAGTCCCAACACTACTCTTTGTAACCTCAAGTGCTGCCATGTAAAGTGCTCGAGCAGGGATTGTTCCCATCAAAGAGGTACCAAAACCTCTGTAAAACCCTCTAAATCCTTCATACCGCATGATGTTAAGAGACATATTAAAGCATGAAACTTGAGTAGACAAAACCTGTTGCCGGGTTTTTAACACAACGATAGGATAAAGAGCAGCCGATACACCAGAAAACAAAGCAGCACCCAGAAAGAAGAACTTAGATTTGTCAAGCATATGCCAATCTATATCAGCAGGTATGTGAATTTCTGATGCCGAATCATCCTCGGCAGCACTCAAACTCATTTTCGCCACTTTTGACAACACCAATTAGCAAACTAGACTTCTAAACAAAAGTCTAATTTTTTTGTTTCTTTGCTTTAACTATAAACAATATCTACCGATTCATAGAAACAATCAATCAATCTCTTCAATTTGCAAAACCCTAAATCCTATATAGATTTTTACAAAAACCACTGTAGCTCAAGTGCTCAACTATTCAATCCAATAAAAGCTTAAACCTAACCTAATAAACTGTAACTCGATGTACATATAAGAGTTGTAATTAGTATGAAATAAAGAACAAAAATGAACAACCTTGACAAACAAAAGAAACACTAAATATGGGCTCTAAAAGCAATCAGCATATCATAAAGACTACAAAATAAAAATTGAAGATTTGATGTATAATGAAAGGGAAGAAGAAAAAAAAAAATCAGAAATGGGTGTGATGGGTTACGAGATTTTTTTTCCTTTTGCGGAACCAGATTTGAGAGCGAACGTGGATCAGCAGAAACGGGTCGAACATGTATAATTTGCTAACCACATCAACCTTATTGAAAAGAAATGATTTTTTTCTTTTTTTCTTTTTTCTTACCAGAAGAGATTCGATGTCTTACTTGGTGTCTGCGGAACAAAAGAAAGAAAAACAAAAAACAAAAAACAAAAAGAGGGGTTTTGATAGAGAGAGATCTGGAGAGATAAGACTATAAGAGAAAGAGAAAGCGATGAAGTAATGGAGGAGCTTTAACAGAAAGGGAAGACGACAATAGTATGGATTTAAGCGAGGGTTTTGTGGATCGAGGAAAGTGGACAGGTGTCGGTTATCACTTCGAGAGCTTTTCGAGATATTCCGTCACTCTGACTCACTCACTCACTAGCACTACAAGGCCTCATCATCAGCTGATGACCTGACCAGACCAGACCAGACCCTGTTGCTGTGTGCCTCTTGTTTTGTTTTGTTTTGTAGGCCTTTTTTTTCCTGCGGGTTTGATATAACATGTAATGCAATGCCACACCACTGGGTTGGGCTGGACCAGCCACCGGTATTCAGATCGTACCACCTTAATCATCCACCTTTTGTAGATAAAAATAAAGTTGGCCAAGCGGTTTGTCCATCAAACCCTACATCATAAGATTGTGGATTTGAGTCCATTCCCTCTTTAAATCCTGAATTGTTATAATAAAAAAAATAAAAAAAATCATCCACCTTTCATGGCGGCTCTACACCCAAAACAATACACAAACCCACTAGCATCTAGCACATTTTTTTTTCCCAGTCATTGCCATATATTATTAGGGTAGTCAACCAATTAATTTTCATAAATATAAATAAATACATATATAAATAACTGTATTTATTATCTTATTACAATAAATACAGTGATTATTTTCCATTTATAATAATAAAGTGGTTGTTAAGGCACATGTTAACACTACCCATAGTATTATGCTCTTGTTTAGAGTTGGTCTGACAAATCATATAGATTTTAATAAAATATTATTAAGCTCTTGTTGACGAGATGAGGTCAATTCGATGATAAACTTCTACCCTCTCTAAAGAAACCTTAAATTTATGTAATAGAATAATACTTCAAACAAAAATGACAAAAGACAATGTGAAAATAATTTGTAATATTTATTCATACTCGGTAGTTTATGAAACAAATTAGTCTCAGTTGTGAATGCCGCTAGAGCAACAATAATGCTACTTTCTCTAAATAGTTATTCAAAATTGGAAACAACCCAAATCAATTCGTGCTACTTAAGAATATCTTAATCAAAGGGCGGAACATAATGGAGGCTAGGTCCCCTTTTTCTACAAAAAATAAAATAATATAAAAAATTATAAAAATACTTAAAAGAATGTTTGTTTAGTTTGATGATAATGAGTACTAATTAGGATGTGAAAATTTATTTTCTATCCCTACCGTTCATGACATACATGAAATTGATCACCAATCACCATTGATCTAGGAATTTCGAATTAAGCATTATTGTTTCTCAATTTATTTAATAATAATAATAATTCACCAAACATACTATGAGAAAATCTTTCCAACAATTTTATTTGCATCAATCTAAAATCATATGTGTATATCAATTTGCTTGTCGGCTAGTTTTAATTTAAATGTAACTATTAATTTGAAATTCGTCAATTAGTCATTATAGTATATACTAATTAATATGTCTCATTGTAATACAACTTGTTTATAAGATTGGCCCTAGCTTAATTTCTTAGAAACTAATATTTTGGTAATTGTTTATCTGCAGACAAATAGTTCACATTTGAAAAACTTGTTCAAAAGCTTCAAAACTAAGTAAATTTGGTAATTGACTTACCTATAAACTGGAGTGGGAGTAGAGTGGTCATGCCTCATGCCAATGGAATAGGATTGAAGAGTAGTTTAACATAAATAATGGTCATTGTTCTTTCTAAAACATGAGAGATAAGTCTAATTGAGTTTTGTATAAGCCTTTGAAGGGTTCGAAAATTTAATAGCACCCTTTAAAGAGTAAGTATTAAGATTATCACTAACTTAATAACTTAAATTATAATAGCATCTAAAATGTGGATCCGACAAAAATACCCTTGAAATACACTCACAAAAATAAGTCTTACGTTTTTTTTTTCAAGACTTATTTTGTATTTTCGAGACTTATTGGGCAAAACATGAAATTTTCCAATTTTTTATTTTTTTTTTTCATTTATTCATCGAGATCTATTCCATCTCCATTGAGGTCCTCCATCAATGGAGGTTATTGGAGGGAAAAAAAAAAAACCCTAAAATGGCAAAAATGTAATAAAAGAAAAATGGAGATACGAGTATTTTTGTGTATTGGTATCATTTAAACTTAATTTATTAAACTAGTGTTACCATTAAAAGTCCAAATAAAAAGAGTGTTATTTCCCTCTATTTCGGTATTTCCATAGCCTTCGAATGCTGCTAAGTAATAAAAAGTATGATTTACTTGTCATAGGGTCCTTATCTTGGTGGCTGAAGATTTCACCATCTCTATCAACAAATCAAGGTTCAAACTTTGACACTTTGTATGTATTGTTATCAGAGTCGGCCCTGAGGCAGGACACCGGGGGCGCCCGCCCAAGGCCCAAGGAAAAATGGCTCAGAAAGGGGTTGGTGTAGGGCCTACACAATTCATATCATGAGCTTCTCGCATTTATATAATATATAGATGGGGTTTGGTGTAGGGCCTACTTTTTAATTAATTTATTTATTTTAATGATCACAACTTTAATAAACTAAGGGTCCAGATAATTATTAATTTACGAACTTCACATAATAATAATAATAAAAAAAGGACAATGTTTAGGTACTGACTAGTCACTATCCAAAGTACTGACCAGCCAATGGGGTTTTATCACGTGGTCCATTTATGAAAAATGAAAGGAGATAAATGTAAAAGATTAAAGAAAAAAACCACGTGGTAACACCCTATTGATGGGGTCAGTACCTTGAGTACTGACTAGTCAGTATCCAAGCAATTTCCAAAAAAAAAAATAGTTATTCACTTCGTGTTATTCTCGAATCTCAATACAGCACTATGGCGAGACAAAAATCAACTAATATAGTTTTTAATCATTACTCATATTTTATTCTTTTTTTTTTCTTTAATGTTTAGGCAGAATTTCATATAAGTCCCACCTTTTTGGTGATTTGTCACCTTTATAAATGTCTTTTCAAATTCATCACTTTAGTCCTTTCTTTTTCCAAAACTCATCACTTTAGTCCATTTAACCAAATATATGAAATTCAACTATTTTAAAACCTATAAAAGTACACTTTTGCCCTTATTACTATTTAATTTAGCTAAAATGATTATATTAGCTTTAAATTAAAATGAAAAATAATAAAATTATCAATAATAAAATCTTAAATAAATATATTACAAAAAAACCTTAAATAAATAATAATAATAAAATCCATTAATTTTTTTTTTTTTTTTGTATTTTTGTCATAATGGATATTAATTTAGCTAAAATGATTATCTTAGCTTTAAATGATTTTTTTTTCCATAATTTATTTTTTTGTAATCTATTTATTTAAGATTTTATTATTGAGAATTTTATTGTTTTTCAATTTAATTTAAAGATAAGATAATCATTTTAGTTAAATAAAAATCCATTATGAAAAAAATATAAAATAAGAAAAAATTAATGGATTTTTTAATTATTTATTTAAGCTTTTTTTGTAATATATTTATTTAAGATTTTATTATTGAGAATTTTATTGTTTTTCATTTTAATTTAAAGCTAAGATAATCATTTTTAGCTAAATTAAATAGTAATAGGGGTAAAAATGTACTTTCATAGGTTTTAAAATAGTTGACTTTCACATATTTGGTCAAATGGACTAAAGTAATGAGTTTTGGAAAAATAAATGACTAAAGTGATGAGTTTTGGAAAAGAAAGGACTAAAGTGATGAATTTGGAAAGACATTTATAAAGGTGACAAATCACCAAAAAAGTAGGACTTATGTGAAATTCTGCCTAATGTTTATTCATCTTTTTCTTTAAGGGATATTATTATTATACACCCTCACTTATAAGGTATTGGTCATTTTGCACCCTTTAGTTTGAGTAATGGCCAAAATCCACCCTCTAATTTTAGTTAATAGTTAAAATGCACCCTACCATTACTATTCTGTTAAAATTTTTATTTTTCTGTTAAATCAGTAAGGGTATAATGGTAAATGAAGTGGTAAAATTAATAATCATTATTAAATTAAATATAAAACAATTAATTTAATATATAAAAAATCTCCACTCAATCTCTCTCTCACACCCCACCACCCACCACTCCACCAGGCCACCATCGATCTCCACCCTCTCCCTCTTTTTCTCTTATTCTCTCTCTCACCATCCATCGATCTCTTTTTTTTTTTCTTTGATTTTTCACTCTTTGGAAATCAATCTCTCTCTCACTCAATCTAATCTCTCTCAAACATTCAATCATCTTCCCCACCATCATCTCCACCCATTCAATCATCTTCCACACCATCCCTCTCTCGGTTTCCTCCGAGTCAAGATCGGCGCTCGATCTCCTACTTCATGCCGCTCGATCTCCTCTCACCGCCGAGTCCCTTCTCTTTCTCTTCCCCCTTCTTCTTCCCATTTCTCTTCATGTGGTAGTGGTGATTGTGGTGAATGGGTTTCTTTTTGGGTTTGGGTTTGGGGCGGTTGCCAGCGATTGGAGAGCTGATCTCTTCCGCTGAGAAGAGATCAGTTGATGGGGGGTGGTTGGGTGCTTTCGGTTGTTGGATTTACTGGTTGGATTTGAGTGTTGAATTTTTTTGGTTTCACTTTTAATTTGATTTTGCTAAAAAAAAAAACGGGAGCTAGTGTGGGAGTTGGGTGATAACTGATGAGGTTTCTGGGTTTTCATGATGAAGATGAAGAAGTTGAATTTTTTTTTTGTTTTTTTTTTCTTGGTTATCTCCACCGTCCATCTCTGATATCGACGGCAGAGATCGAATCTGGTGATGCCGTTGAATTTAAAAAAAAAATCTAAACAAAATTAAAAACTAAAAAAGAGAGGTTGAAGGGTATAATAGTATTTTTGATAAAAAGTTAACAGACCTTAACGGAAGGTGGAAAATGGCCATTACACAAACTAGATGGTGGAAAATGACTAATACCTCATAAGTGAGGGTGGAAAATAATAATATCCCTTTCTTTAATAATATTTATTCATCTTTTACTCACCTAACACCTCTCTCCGACTCTCTAAGGTCTCAATTCTCCATTATTTTTCTCATTTTCAGTAACTACATTCTCTCAATCTCTCAGTCTCAACTCTTATGTTTCACACTCTCAGTCTCATACTCTTATGTCTCACACTCTCGGTCTCTCAATGCCCCAGCCCCTAGGTAATTTCTAATTTGGTTTTTGTTCGTAATTTTTATTTTAATGCTCTATTGTTCGATTTATAATTTAATATTTATTTTAATGTTCTATTCTAATTACATTTTATTTGTAATGCTCTACGTTTTGATTATAGGTTGAGTGTCCTTGTTTGAGAGAGCAGTGTAAACCAGTGACTCCTTGCACGTTGACCACACTTGACCACTGGTCGCTGAAGGTCAAAGTATGTTTTTTCTTCTTATATAAAATGCACATAGTATGTTTTTGAAATGATTAAAAAAAAAACTGAAGATGCCGATTAATTCTCACAGTTTAGTTTTTGAATTCCTATTGATTAGTCTCGTAGTTTATTAAAATGTTAAATGTTAAAATATATGAAAACAGTATATATTGAAAACACTATAAATATACACATAGGGCCTATCTTTTATATTTTCGCCTCGGGCCTTGAGAAAGTCAGGACCAGCTCTGATTGTCATGTCACAATAAGTGTCCGTTTGGGAGAGCTTGTCTACTGGCTAAAAGAGTTTTTTTAATTAAAAAAGCTCTTTTTAATTTTTTTTGTATCGTTTGGTTGTCACCCAGTAAAGCTTTTAGATGATTAAAAAAGATGTTTTACGTCTACTTGGAGAAGCCCAAATTTAAAGCTTTTCCAAGTAGATCTTTTGGAGTTTTTTTAATAACACTAAAATCTCCAATATAACCCTATAATTTAATATTTGCTAGAGTATTTTGGTAATTCTATCATTAAAAAAGCTCTATTTTAATTAACAACCAAACGACCAACGACTTTTATTTAAAAGCTCTATCTCTAAAAGATCTACTTCTAAAAGATCTACTGCAAAAAAATCTACTTGAGAAGCTCTCCCAAACGTACCCAATGTGGGGAGACCTCTCCAGGTCAGTGTTTGGGGGACGATTTATTCTGATTATGGAAATAGACATCGAGATTGCACGTATAGTGTTTGATCCGGATAGATCCCGTAGACATTAATTAAAAAAAAAAAAAAGTATGATTGACCTCATTTAACTTCTTTTATACGAGATATATATTGAGTATTTGCCAGAGTGAGTACTTTGATCGATGGTTAATATTTTAAGAGTTAGTTAATTCGTCTATTATATCAAACGTCACAAATTGAATAGTTAGAGGCTATATATATATATATATATATATATATCAGTCCCATTCTCATACGGACGTCCTGATATAACTTCATGGGGATATTAAATGTGAATCACTGATTCGAAAGCCTGGATTGGTTGAACAGCTTGGTTCTCGAAAACGATCAGCGCGCTTCACTTGGCAACAGCAAGGGGCTACTTTGCTATTGTGAAAAAAACTGGTAAGTACAGTTAAACCTGAAACGTGTTTTCTCCGTGATAGAGATGGAAGAAATCCCCTACATGTTGTAGCGATCAAGGGTCACGTTGATGTCCTAGAAGTGTTGGTTGAAAAGAAACCGGATGCGGCTCGCATCTTGATCGACCGATCAGGTGACACAATTTTACATTTGTGTGTGAGATATAACCAATTGGAAGCATTGAAGTTCTTGGTGGAGACGATGGATGTTCATGAGCTTGTCAATTCTAAGAACAATGATGGAAACACCATCTTAGATATGGCAGTGGCTGATCAACATGTCGAGGTATATATATATTTTAACAAACTGATATGAACCTCCTAATTTTATTTAGACATTTAGTTAATCTATTTTAATTTTATTTAGTCAAATATTAAGTTAATTTGAGCACAAATATTTTGTATATATATCTTCAATTAATTTGCTATTTATGTTGTATTTGTGAGATTTCTTGAAACACTGGCTGTACTTGGAGGTTAAAGGAATTCTTGAATTAATCTATTTCTTCTCTATTCTATTTTATTTAATTTTTTATTAGAGAAATTTGGGCCTATAACAGATAGTCTATTGGAACAAAATATATTAGATCCAAAAAATTTCAATTAGATTTGATAAATTGGACGATTACCTTATGGAAAAACCATTAAAAAAAAATCCCCATAAATTAAGGGGCGGACCCATCTTAAGGCCAGGTGGGGCCCATGCCCTACCTCAATTTTTTATAAAAAGATTGATTTTGTTTTCATACATATAAATATAAAATTTAATTTTAACTATACAATATTAGTTGACAGCTTAGTTGGTAGTTTATCCTCTCCTTTTTATTGATAGTGAGGGATTCTACTTTCACCATTTGCATTTTTCAAACATAATAAATATCTTTTTTTTTTTTTTTTTTTTAATTCAATTTTATCCCTGTAATTTTAATAATTTTGTTTTATGTCTTTTTATTTTACTATCTTTTCCTATTCTTTTCTCAAATATCTTCTTCTAAAACAAAACAATTCACTTTCTCTTTTTCGGCAGTATTAACTTCTTAACCATCTTTAATTTGTGACTACTTAATTCAATTTTATTTTATATTAAATTATCTATTATTATTTTGAACTTTTATTATTTCTAATAATTTTAGTTTGACATACCTAACACATCCATCCAATTAATAAACCCTAAAATCTCATATTTTAATTTATTGGATTAAAATAGTTCATCTATTATTATGATTCATTTTAGTTTATCCTTAGTATTTTTCTTTATTTTATAGTTTTAATGTTTTCAGAATCAATAAATCAATAATTTACCAATAATTAGAAGAATAAAAATTCAAAAACATGTTTAGTAATATTTACTAATCAATTATTTTTGTTTAAATTTATAGTTAATTCATTATAAATACAAAACAAAATTTCTTATTATAAAATTAGTTTGTAATTTATTATTTTAAGAATAAATATTGCAATTTTTAATTGTGTATGTTGTTTTTCGTTTTATTATTTATTTTTAATATCATGTTTCTTGTTTTTATTTCTTTTTAAATGTAAGATTATTTAATTCATCTTAAGTAACTGTTCTATTTTTATTTTATTTTATCTAAACTTATTATATCATCAATTTTTCTTTATATAGAAAACTTATTAAAAAAACTCATTTTACTATAACCTTAATTTTTAAGTTTTTTTATTTATTTATACAATTATTATTTTGTTCAAGTGCCCCACCTGATTAAAATTCCTGGGTCCGCCACTACCCATAATAATATAATATTCAAAAACTTGCTGCAGTGCCATATATACAGCTATTCATTCAACGATCATGTTTTTACTCTCTTAATGGTACCAGACCATAGAGTTTCTGACCACCAGCACTAGAATAATACAAGTTAAAGTTTCACAAATTCTGAAGAGGAACGATGCTTGGTTGGAAAAATGGAGCGGTGCCTTAAAGTTAGCAGCACCACCACTGATTGCTGCCATGGCATTCCTAGTAGGTTTGAGCCCTTTTTTAGCGTCTCTTATGATCATACTGTTGCTCATAAGCGGCTCACCTTTGATACGTAGGTATCTGATGTGCGTTTTAATTGTGATTATATCCGTTGCAGCTATTGCAATCGGACTGACTTATATGCTATATGTATATGGTTTGACAACCTATGTAGCATTAGCATTGGCTGCACCGATTATAATGTTAATAGGGATCGGCTCCATTGCACTTCTTCTTCTTTGGCACCTGGTACGTCTTATGATAAAGATGATGAAACATTTCGGAACATCAATTACGATTTACGAGACGTCATCCAAGGCGACTTCCAGGCTCAGGAGGACTGGTCACCAACCCTAAATAACATATATTTTCAATGGCGTGAACGGTGTGGGCAATATATATTAGTGTAATGTGGATCAATGCAAAGTTAAATGAGGATCGTTAATAATCCTCTCATACAATGTTTTATAGGTGTACCGCGTGTACGTGTTTATATTGTGGTAGCCAAAAATGGTCCATAAACCCAAACGTAAATAAAAGCCCAAAACTTTATATAGCCAGTCCAGGCCCATTTTCTCCGGGTCGACCCAAGACTTGTGCCAACAAGGCTTAACCATTTAAAGACTTAATCAAAGATTTCAGTTACCAAAAGTTAAGTAACTGCTGATTCAAAAGAGAGGAAATCTCTCCTAGAATCACGCCCACCATCTAATGCAGTTGGAGGTGAACGTTGAGAAGGGGTCCTAGCATATAAATAATATAGTTCAGCCACAATGCCTTCTTGTTATTTTGCAGGTTCGATTAAGGAGAAAACAAATTTTGTTCGACGCAGGCTAATTGAGGAGACGACATCCCCTATTCAACTAAGTTGTCTTGCGCCCAACACAGATCCAACCCGATCTACATAATTCGTAAGTCGACCCCCTACAATATATCATTTATACTATATTATTTGTTTAGAGAGAGTTATGTTTGAAACGTGCACTAAGATACAAGCAAGTGAGTTGTAAACTTGTAATTAGGGATGGCAACGGGTCGGGTTCGGGCGGATTTTGCAAAATCCAAACCTGCACCCATGAAATTTTTCATCACCCACACCCACCCGTGAACCCGCGAAAATAAAATGGTTCGGGTTCAGGTTTCACCCGCGGGTTTTATATGGGTTCACGGGTCACACCCACCAACCCGTAAAAATATATTAATTTATAAATATTTAATATTTAATTTTATTTATTTATACAATACAAAACTACTCTTTATTTATAATATATCATGTAGAATTACAAATACAAGTGTGTTTCTTAGTTGAAACAAGAGGTAAAACACATTATATATATAGCTAATGGTAGAACTTTGCACTCTTGTTTTTTCAATGTGGGACTTTTGAAAGTCCCACATTGAAAAAACAAGAGTGCAAGGTTCTACCATTAGCTATATATATAAATGAGAGTTGAGAATTGTAATTCTCAAACTTAGAATGAGTGGAGTTTTTATATTTTATTCTTTATATGATTAAAAAGTTTCCATTGGAGTTTAAATTTATAATATTTTAAATACTAAATATTATATAATTTTTATTTATGTGGGTTCGCGGGTTCATTTTCCAAACCCACACGGGCCACACCCACACCCGAACCCACTGGGTTTTTCTTTATATGGGTTCGCGGGTCGTAAATTCACCACCCAAACCTGACCCTACAGGGTCGTTTTCGGGCGGGTGCCCGCGGGTGCGGGTCAAATTGCCATCCCTACTTGTAATCCTCTCTTACTAGTGTTTTTATAGGTATGTATATATCATTTCTAATATATATATATATAGAGTAATTTTACAATGCACACTTTAAACACATTTTGATGAAATTGCATGTTATCAAATGTTTTTTGATGAGATTTTTTGTATGCATCCTAAGAAAATTAAAATGCACATTTGGTAAAAATTTGGAATTTTTTTGGATTTGAGAACTATTTTTTCTGATTTTTTTTGAAGATTTTTGAGAACTATTTTTTCTTATATTTTCCTATTTTTAAATGTTTTATCTTAAAAAAAAATCGGAAATAATAGTTCTCAAATCCAAAAAATTTCCAAATTTTTACCAAATGTGTATTTTAATTTTCTTAGGATGCAAACAAAAAATCTCATCAAAAAACATTTAATTACATACAATTTCATCAAAAGGTGCTTAAAGTGTGTATTGTAAATGTCTTCATTGGAAAATCTCTCTCTCTCTCTCTCTCTCTCTCTCTCTCTCTCTCTCTCTCTATATATATATATATATATATATATATATATATATATATATCTTTCAAAAAAAAAAAAAAAAAAAAAAAAGTTTGAAGAATTGTATGACTATATGAGTTATGTTTGATGCATTAAGTTTTAGATTCAATAGTGAGATGCTATATTAATTTTCGAGAGACATACATTGATAGATTTTTATTTTTTTAATTTATTTTTAATTTTTTTTCGTTGTAAAAATTTGAACGGAAAAAGTTAGGATAAAGGATATCATGTCATTACTCATTAGTATGTATGTTCAATAGAGCCTTATGCAATCACAATTAAATTCAAAATCTTTTTCCTTAATCATGTCAACCCTATCGATGCATACTTTTCCCCCAAAACATGCAAAACGAAAGATATATACATGATAGTGCTTAATTGGATAAATGTAAGAAATTAGTCTTTAATGAAACCTTAAACATGATCTGTCGGAACCTATTAAGATTTAACACTATTAATAAATTTAAATAGATATTCCCATGACACAAAGAGATGTCTCTCCACAATTGTTTTTCTATAAGAATTAATTAGTTTTTTTAGAAAAATATCAAAATATTTAATTAATGATGAATAAATATCAAAGAATTTATAATCTTATGTGGTAATATTATCCAAATCATTTATTAAATTGGGGTAAAACAACCCAAAAAAAAAAAAAAAAACATGGAGGGATTAGCTATCACAGATATGTGTCACATCGTGGTGGTAGAACCACTTAAAAACAGACATGAAAAGTGGCCCAGCCCAGCCCAATATATGCTTTTTTGGCCCCAAACCTGAATGTCTCCAGAAAAGATAACAAAAGGGATAATTACCCGGTAGCCATCAATTTGAGTGTATACTATCAAAATGGCCATTAGAAGGGAAATTTGTTTTAAATTAGTCATTTTTGACAAGTGCTGTGACACTAATGGTCATTTCATTAACTTTTCGTTAAATGAGTGGTATTTTAGTAAATAAGAGGATGACATTCCATCACAAGATTTATTTTACATTTTTTTTTTCAACTATTGGATTTTTTTTTTTCAAAATTTGAAAACCTACCTCTAGAATCACGTGAATAGTAATCATAATCATTTCTCTTTATTATTTGACAAAAAATATCCAGTTATCTTGTTCAAAAATCTTTACCCAACAACAGTCAAACTCGGTTTTGTTCAGTTTGGTTTAATAGTTTAAGAAAATAGTACATTATTTTTTATTTAAACAAATATAATAATATCAAATTATCAATATAAGTAGTTAACCCCGGCCATTGCTAATATTCTAAATTATAATACTAAATTTAACTCAATTGTAGAACAGTAATTGTAAAAAATAAACTCAAGTATAGAAAGCCTAAAACTTATAAAATTAAACTAAGTCATTCAAGCTTCCAAATTAATAATATCCACCATCATCCAAGAAGTCATTTTAAAGTTTTAAAGTTCACTTTTTGTTGTATCGACATCGATTCAAGTAAACTTTTTTTTTTTTTTTTTAATCTGATAATTTAATTAATTAAGTATATATATATATATAAATTAATTAAATCTTGTAATGGAATGTCATCCTTTTATTTACCAAAATGTCACTCATTTAACGGAAAGTTAATGGAATATGATGGAATAGCCATTGGTGTTATAATGTTCGCCAAAAATGATCATTTTGAAACTAATTCCACGTCTAATGATTATTTTAATAGTGTGTATCCAAATTGATGGTCACCAGGGTTTTTATCCCATAACAAAATCCAGGTTGACGATCCTTGACACGGCATGCAAAGTCCAATAAATTATGAATCTAACTGTTTATGCCGTATCGTAAATCGTATCAAATATCAATGAAATGACATCAACTCCTGTATTATTGCACTGACTTCTTTTGTAGTCAAATGGAAAGAGCAGTATTTTTCAAATTAGGTTCAAAAATTCAAATCTTTTTCGAAGACGGAGCACTATACTAATTAATTAAAGAATTAAACTATGAGTATGACTATGAATATTGACTTTGAATTATGAATTATGATTAACCGGTCTGCATTCAGAGCATTGACGTTGCAAATATTCCTTGTGGTAGTGGTGGTGGCACAAGCTTATTTGAATTGGTCTAACTTGGATTTTAAATCAACTGCACACCTTAATTTCTCAACGCCATACAATGTCTTCCGTTAATTTGAAAACAACATTTTACACGGCGTTAACATTTGACATACGTATATACATCTCTCTCTTCATTGTTTTCAGTGACAACCCAAGAATTTTAACTGCTCTGCCTTTTTCAACTTTACATATATACTACAAATCAGAATTGGTCTCACACGTAGAAGACTTTATAAGTCATAATTAAGCTGAAGAATAACGAAAAATTAATTAATTAAAAGATATATAGACCAAACTGAATTTATATTCAACTCTTTGTATACTAATTAAAAAGCTCTGCTGTGAATCACAATGGAGAGGAGGATCTATGAAGCAGCAATAGAGGGCAATGTAGTTTACTTGTTTCAATTGCTTCAAGAAGATGCTCTGCTTCTCGATAGATTAATGGTGGGGTGTTACGTCGAGACACCTTTGCACATAGCGTCCATGCTTGGACATTTAGATTTTGTGCAGGAAATTCTAACCCGAAAGCCTGAGCTAGCCGGAGAGCTTGATTCCAGAAAATCATCACCACTTCATTTGGCAGCTGCAAAAGGGTACATCGATATAGTGAAAAGTCTGATATCTGTGAATCCTGAAACTTGCTTTGTTCGCGATAGAGATGGGAGGAACCCTCTGCATATTGCAGCCATCAAGGGCCATGTTAGTGTCTTGAAGGAGTTGCTTCGAGTGAGACCTGATGCTGCTCGAATCTTGGCAGACCGAGGTGAGACGATTTTACATTTGTGTGTGAGATATAACCAGTTGGAGGCATTGAAGTTCTTGGTGGAGACATTGGACGATCCTGATTTTGTCAGTTGTAAGGATCATGATGGAAACACTATCTTGCATATAGCAGTGGCTGATAAACAAGTTGAGGTATGTTATTGAATTGAAACCAATTTTTTTGACACGTTTATTTATTACCAGTGACTGATTAGAGATTTCAATTACAAATTTGCAGGCCATAAAGTTTTTGAGTACTAGTACTAGAATAGAAGTGAATGCTCTAAATGGGTATGGCTTGACAGCATTAGATTTCAATTGTACACAAAGCTATAGAGATTTCAAAGATTGGGAGATCAAGGAGTTGCTAATTGGAGGCTCAAATGCGAAGGATATTAAATGTAATTGCACAGTCGAACTTGTTGGAAGCAATTTAACTTCCCACAATAACAAAACAATCCACCAGCATCTCCAAGGAAACAATTTGGAAAATGTTCAAGAGAAGGAAGGCGATTGGTTGGAAAAAAAGCGTAGTGTGTTGATGGTGGTGGCATCACTGATTGCTACCGTGGCATTCCAAGCTGGTTTAAACCCACCGGGCGGTGTCCGACAAGAGACAGGCTACTCCGTTTTATATGACAGTCACAGAGTTACATACGTTCTTTTCTTGGCTTATAACACCACTGGTTTCGTGTCGTCTCTTAGCATCATATTATTGCTCATAAGCGGCTTGCCGATCAGACGCAAATGTTTTGTGTGGATTTTGATGATGGTCATGTGGGTAGCAGTTACTACAATGGCATTCACTTATATGTGTGCCATAACTGTGCTCACAGAATCGAGGGAAGCAAATTTAGTTGGCTTGGTTGTCATGTTGGTGTGGTTGGTCTTGATGGGGATTCTCCTTCTCGTCCACTCAATTCGCCTTGGAAAATTATTCATGGAACGGAGGAATAAGGAGCGAATAATGTCAATGTAAGTTATTGTGGTAGCTTTCCTCCGGCCTATTTTTTTTTTTTTTTTTTTTAAAGTATTATAAGAACTATTACCTGTTAAAATCAAATAATACATGTACGATCCGGATATCTATTCTCATAACAAGAGATGACTACTCCCACAATCCGAAAAGAAAACTCTCCCACATGTTTGTAAAATGCGTATGATATGATTTGAACCCCTCACCACTTATGTGGAAGGGAGGTGCACTACCAGCTCTGCTAAGAGGTGATGTGCTTGTGGTAGTTTAACTTGTATTTTATTTAATGTACTCTGCCTTCTTTACGTTTAAAGATCAATATGGAGCTAATGGTAACATTTTTCTTATTAGTGATTGATTTGTTCTATGCCGTTGATTAAGGAATCACTAATTTGTCTTATTTAAATTACCACAAATAAATATAACACTATAGTATATTAGTATATTACATTAGATTAGACTATATGAAGTTAAATTTGTGATGGTCAATTGATCATAGGCCAAAAATCATATGACTCATGGTCAACATAACTAATGAACCGCTTTTATTGTTTATACTACTAAGCAATTATGCAGGAAAATGTGCACACACGATATTATATTCTAGGCGATACCATTTTTATTGTTTGGGATTTACAATGAAAGTTGGGCCCAATATCATATACCGATGAGCCCAATAGATCTTCCGAACTCTCTCTTGCTACTAGTGTGGAACAGATAATCAGGCTTATAATTCCTCATTTACTATAGGTTATTTAATTATTTTATAAAGAATTTAGTTACAGTACAAGAACAATATAATTAAGGGTTAATTGCACTAACTTACCCTGACATTTTACAATATTATAGATATATTCAACTTTTACATTTATTAACAAAAACATACCCTTGACCACCTTGACTAACTATAAAAGTCTAAAATGCCCCCAGTTATTATATTATCAAGACAAATTCAAATTAAATTTATAATTAATTAAATTTAAAAATAAAACTAATTAAATTTATAATTAATAATTAATAAATATAATAAAATTAAATTAATATTTTAAAAGAAATTTATTATACAAAATGTTTTAATAAAATATTAATACCCTTCCTTATAATAAATATTTAATTTGTTTAAAAATAACAAAAAAATTAACTTTTGATTCCACCAAATCAAAAAATAAATAAATAAATAAATAAATAAATAAAATAAAATAAAATCATTTCCAAAAACCACCGTTTCCTAATCCAAATTAAAAACCATTAAATATTGGATTAGGAAATGGTGGTTTTTGGAAATGATTTTTTTTTTTTTTTTTTTGATTTGGTGGAATCAAAAGTTAATTTTTTGTTATTTTTAAACAAATTAAATATTTATTATAAGGAAGGGTATTAATATTTTATTAAAACATTTTGTATAATAAATTTCTTTTAAAATATTAATTTAATTTTATTATTTTAATTGTTTTTATTTAATTTTATTATATTTATTAATTATTAATTATAAATTTAATTAGTTTTATTTTTAAATTTAATTAATTATAAATTTAATTTGAATTTGTCTTGATAATATAATAACTGGGGGCATTTTAGACTTTTATAGTTAGTCAAAGTGGTCAAGGGTATGTTTTTGTTAATAAATGTAAAAGTTGAATATAACTGTAATATTATAAATGTCAGGGTAAGTTAGTGCAATTAACCCTATAATTAATGGGCAGTTAGAGTTATTTATTTATTTATTTTATTTTAAAAAATAATAATTTCAAATCCTTGATTTTTAAAGACTCTTGGATTAAAATCCAAATACTGAAAACTAATCCAACAACTATACATGTCATGTATAGTAGTTAGGGGTGGACCCACCTTAAGGCTAGATGGGGTTGTGCAACCTCAATATTTTTTTTAAAAAATTGATTTTGCTTTTAGTTATATATACACATATTAAATAACAACAATGATAGCAAAACACCTCTTAGTAAAATTGGTGTGACACCATTTATTTTTTTCAAGGAAAATGAATATCTTATTTTATAAATTTAATTTTATAATGTAATTTTAATAATTTTTTATGTGTAATAAAAAAAAAAACATAATTTTTTATGTCTTCTTTATTTTACCATCTTTTTCAAATTCTTTCTCAAATTTTCATCTTATTATAAAACAAAACAATTTATTTATTCTTTTCCATTGTTGTCAACTTCTTAACTACTTTCAATTCGTGGTTACTTAATTCAATTTATTTTATGTTAAATTATCTATTATTTTTAACTTTTATTATTTCTAATAGTTTTAGTTTCCAATCAATAAACCCTAAAATATCAACTTTTAATTTATAATATTAAAATAGTCCATCTATTATTATAATTCATTTTATTTTATCCTTGGTATTTTTCTTTATTTTATAGTTTTAATTTATTTCAAATCAATAAATCAATAATTTACCAATAATTAGGAGAATAAAAAAAATCAAAAACATATTTAGTAATATTTATTAATCGGTTATTTTTGTATAAATTTAAAGTGAATTCATTATAAATACAAAACAAAATTTCTTATTATAAAATTAGATTGTAATTTATTATTTTAAGAAGAATAAATATTGCTATTTTATTGTTTATATTGTTTTTCTTGTTATTATTTAATTTATAATGTTGGGTTTCTTGTTTTTACTTTTATTTTTTTGAACGTAAGATTATTTAGTTCATCTTGAATAAGTGTTCTACTTGTTTTATTTTATATAAAATTCAATATATCATCAATTTTTCCTTATGTAAAAAAACTCATTTTACTATGATCTTAATTTTTAATATTTTTTATAATATAGTTGTTATTTTGTTCAAGTGCCCTACCTGATTAAAATTCCTGGGTCTACCACTGATAGTAGCTGAACCATTATATAAAAATTACTGGTGAAAGTTCACCGTCCACATTTTACAAGTACGTGTAAGAACATTTCACCGTACACATTGTTACACTTAGGGACGAAACCAAAATTTCAAATTTTACCAAATTTAGGAGGCCAAACTCTATACTTTTCATTTTAGAGAAGTAAAAGAAAAAAAAATTCAATTAATTATAAGGATTAATTTACCAAATTTAGGAGGCCAAACTCTATACTTTTCATTTTAGAGAAGTAAAAGAAAAAAATTTCAATTAATTATAAGGATTAAAAATGAATTTTCTGAGAGACTGCAGGTGCCATAGCTTCATCCTTGGTTACACTGCCCCCTACGCTTTGCTGTTGCTTTAATTCTTTACGGCAATAGTTTTATTGTGGTAATTTTAATTGGCTCTTAATTTAAGTGCGAAATTTGTTTGGTTGCCATTTGGCAGCCACAAAGCTAGGGAGTGACCAGTTGCGAAGTCGACACGAAAAACACTAGTAAAACAAATATGGATAGTGTTAACCTATACCCTAAGGGCACAAGATAACAACTAATTTATTTTTTAAAAATGGAAATAAAAGACATCATTTATCATTGTATTTATTATCTTATTACAATAAATATTGATTTTTATTTCTTTTTATATAAATAAAGTAGTTGTTATCTTATATCCTTAAGCCCTGTTTGGTGCACGAGATTAGATTGGATTATATATATATATATATATATATATATATATATGGATGTAACGTCATTCAATTGAGTAAATTTACTTGTTTTCACTTGAAATGGTATAACTAGATCATGTACCAAACTCCAATGCGAAATTTGTTTGGCTGCCATTTGGCAGCCACAAAGCTAGGGAGTGACCAGTTGCGAAGTCGACACGAAAAACACCAGTAAAACAAATACAGATAGTGTTAACCTATGCCCTAAGGGCACAAGATAATAACTAATTTATTTTTATAAATGGAAATAAAAGACATCATTTATCATTGTATTTATTATCTTATTACAATAAATATTGATTTTTTTTTTATAGAAATAAAGTAGTTGTTATCTTATACCCTTAGGCATTGTTTGGTGCACGGGATTGGATTTGATTATATATATATATATATATGGATGTAACGTCATTCAATTGAGTAAATTTACTTTGTAATAAAAAAATAAAAAAAAATTGAGTAAATTTACATGTTTTCACTTGAAATGGTATAATTAGATCATGTGCCAAACTACTAATGATTTCTTAAAACATCTTCAATACAAGCATGGCTTGTGGAAAAAAGACACGTAGGATAAATAGACGTTATGTCAATAATTGTGTCTCCAATGCAGCCGTGCATATTCAACCTCAAGCTGTGGCAAAAAAATTATATTAGACATTGTTAACATGACCATCCACTTTCAGAAGGTCTGTTGCACAGATATTTTTTAGATTGACTCAGCAAACATTTAAAATTGACATTAATTTTTCATATAATTTTGGTAAGAAAATAAAATAAAAAATAAAACAGGAGAAAAAGATGGACACGTTATTAAAAAAATTGTGTTTTAGATGGAAGCATTGGAGACCAAATTTTTAGTTGATTGTCTATTAAGTCTATTTTTATGCCATATTGGAAGCAAGTCTCTTGACATTGTTGCCATGTCAACAATTATTGGTATGCAAGCCACTTTTGCATTGGAGATGCTTCTTCCTTACAAAAAATATATGAAAAATTAATATTAGTTTTAAATGTTTGTTGAGTCAACCTAAAAAATAGCTGTGCAATAGACCATATGAAAGTAAACGGTCATGTTGACAATGTTTAATATTTTTTTGTCACGTCAGCTTAAGATTGAATATGCACGGTTGTATTGGAGACACAATTATTAACAGAACATCTATTTATCTTATGTGGCATTTTTTTTTTTTTTTTTCCATAAGTCACGCTTGCATTGGAGATGCTCTTAGTACTGATAAAATCTGCCCTTTAAAAAAAAAAAAAAAAAGATAAATAAAGACTTTTATGCAATTGACTTGAACATAGATTACATATTTACCTAGAAAATCACTGAATTAATTTTTTTTATTTTTTATTTTTTATTTTTTTTATTTTTATGGAAAGTGCACCTGGAAAATCAGTTCCAGGGCAAGAACATGACCAGCATGTTTACAAACACAATTGGGACTCCACATAATAAAACACTCGAGCCCAACCCAGATGAGAGTCCCACAATCGGGAGAAAAACCCGCACACAAAGGCGGAAATACAACAAGGAAACCAAACGGTTTCGCCAAACCAACTGTACAAACCCCAAAACAAAATCCAAACAAACTAGACAACAGCCAAACCGGAGGAGGAATGCCCAGGCCGCCGGAGAAGACCCACCAGGACGCCGCCTGACGCCGATCGGAACCCCGCACCACCTATCCAAGCGCCGTCCGCCGAAAAGCCGTCGCCCACCGCCGAAAAACAACTAAAAAAACCTAAACTACCTCACAAGGAGGACTAAAGCAAACCGACTGAGCCTAACCCCGAGCAGAGAAGGAAGGAGACCTCTGGCTGCCGTCGGTGTCCCGGCGGAGATGACGGGGCCGGACGAAACGTCAGGGCCGCCGATCAACAACTCACACCGAGCCACACCAGATCTAGCCCTAGCCATATCCAAGAGGATCGGCCGATCTAACCGCTGCCGACGTCGACTGGAGAAAAAAACCCGCCCGATGGCGCGAGAAGGTCGGCCAGACGAACGTCAGGGCCGTCGTAGCAGCCGTCGAAATCAGCCATCTGAACGGGAAGACCCAGCATGAGGAAGAAGAAGACCACCCTCAGGGGCGACATCGCCGCCGGCTCCCGCTGCCATAGCAAGAAGCCGGCGACGGACTGCTGCAGCGGGAACGAGAAATGGTAGGAGGCGGTGTCTTTTTAGAGAGAAGGCAGAGCCTCCCTCTCCTCTTTTATTTAACCAAAGCGTAGTTTAGGCTGGTAAATTGGGTTTCCCACTGAATTAAATATTACTTGCACTATATATCACCGATTACCAAATAAAATAATATAATACAAAGTTAGGACTTTCATGATATCGATCCATAATTTTTAATGATTTTATATTTGAATTTGTTTTTTATGTTCAATGAAATCTAATTTTTAAATAATTTTTTTTTTCAAAAACTACCGATACTATTTTTTTTTTCTTCCAATTTTGTTGAAAATCACGTGCACTATCTCTTTATTATTAATCATATTGTAAGCTCCTTCAAGTTTTATATCAATTCATGCATGCAAAAATATATATTTTTGTAAATTAATTAATTGTTAACAAATTATAAATAGTTGAACTCTTGTTCCATAAATTGTAAGATTTTCAACTCCAAGAATAATTTTGTTAGATGATTCCGTTCTATCTAGTATACCCAGGATTTTTTCTTAGAGTGGGCTAAAATAAAACTATATAATTAATGGTAAGTGAACTTAATTCGACAGTACTAGAAAATTCCATTAATCAAAAAAATTTCATTAATCGACAAACTTTAACCCCCGTTCATGACAGTACATGGAGAACTTGATTTACTCTCACCTGATGATTGATTTTTTTTTTTTCAAAGTATGAAAATATGTTTTTGTTGGCTTTGATGTATGTAGTTTGATATTGTACCCCAAACAATTTGATTAAAGTGATACTTTATAAATTATAATATAATACTAAAAATAAAAAATCGCAATAGGAAAAAATTCATTAAAAAAAATAAAAAAAGACTAATTTAAAATTATGAATAACAAATTAAAATTCTAACTTGTTAATTAGAAAAAATAAATTGTAACCGAGAAAAATATCCGAATTGAAAAAGTTGAATATTATTTTATATTTAATTTTGTAATTGAGAATTCCTTAAAATCGGGTGTGAGAAAGAGAGAGAATTGGGAGTTGAGAGCATCTTCAACCCAAACACCAAATATTACACCAAAAACACCAAAAAAGAGCATTTTTTTTACACTAATTTTTTTTCATCTCCAATGTATTACACCAAATTTTACACCAAAAGGATATCTTTGAAGAATATTCTTCCAATAAATATTTATATAATACCAATTAATTTATATTAGTTAATTTATACAATATTCAATAATTTTAATGACGTAATATATATATCAAAGTGGGTATTATTTTCAAGATCTTTCCAACGGTATTTTTTTGGGAATACATATTGTTAAAATTAAGTGTAAAAGGGTTAAATTAATAATTTTTATAAAAAGTAAATGATGATGTGACATCATTACAGAAAAAAAAAAAAAAAATTTGGTGGATGAACAGTGCCCATCTGGTGAGCACTGTTTATCCACCAAATATTTATTTGGTGTGAATGGTGTATACATTGGAGATTTTTTTTTAGTGTATTTAGTGTGGATAGTGTATACGTTGGAGATGATCTGAGAGATGAGAGATGAGACAGGTAAGTGAGAAAGAGATAAAATGGATGTTGTCAAGTTGATGTGACCATGACCAAAAAGAAATGAATCAATAGACTCCTATTATTATTATTATTATTATTATTATTTGTAAAAGCTGACCCGGGCTGGGTCAGCCCCCACAATTTTCCGTCCATACTTTTTTTTTTTTTTTTTTTTTTTGAAAAGAACAAGAAACAGGGAAAAAAACTAAAAGGGAGCATCAGATTTGACCGCCTTCTCCACGCAGGGAGGGCAACAGCCAATCCAACGATGCTCAGACTCAATAGTAAGAGCCTTCTTTGCTAACCCATGAGCAGCAGAATTACCATTACGAGGGACATGGATAATTGAACAACTAGGGAAGATATGGAGAGCAAGCACAATCTCCGCAATAATAGGCCCAACATCCGCAGCAGAAGGTTTGCCACCATTGACAAGATTAACCACTTGAAGGGAATCAGTCTCAACCTGAAAAGGAGCATAACCAGCCTCACAAGCCAACTGAATACCATACTTAACAGCCAAAGTTTCCGCCACTAGTGGAGAAAATAAAGCAACCATCTTATGAGCCGCAGCCACCTTAACCAAACCCAAATTATCCCGAATAATCACTCCCAAACCAATAACCCTCTCGTTAGACCGCGAAGCAGCATCAGAATTAATCTTCCAAAAACCTGTCAAAGGAGGCCTCCATTTAAGAACAGCTGCAGCAGACCTAACCGGGACAGAAACCTTCACCTTATGAATTAAACCCCACTCATCTAGGTAGGACAAGGCCCATTGTACCACCTCATCAACAGCTAGAGACTCCAAATTATGCACAGACTGGTTTCTGCAGAACCAAATTCTCCAAAAAATGACACAAAGAAGTTCCAAATCAGAAGTGGCAAGAGTTCTGAGACAGACCAGCATAAAATCGTGGAAATGCATTTCATTAATCCCCTGCAGGCTCTTCGCAAAAGGACAACCTTCTCTAACCTTTTTTAACACCTTGCAGCCCCAGAGAGCATGAAAAACTGATTCGGGACACTTGTTGCAGCGAGGGCAGATTCCATCAGAAAAAATACCACGCCTAGCAATACACAACAAAGTCGGAATCCACTGATGACAGGCACGCCACATGAAAATCTTAATCTTAGAAGGAATTTTCAGGCGCCAAAGCGTTTTCCACCAAGAGTTTGCGTCGTCAAGCCCAGAGGAGCTCGGGTTCGCACCAAAAGACCTCCCAACCCTATAACCACTGCGGACAGAATATCCCCCACACTGCTCAAAATGCCACAACAAAGAGTCTTGGACATCAGGAGGAACAGGCGGAATAGAGAGGATACCAGCGACATCATCAGGCAAGAAATTCTCTTCAATTAAGCTTACATTCCAAGAACCCGAAACAGTCTTCAGCTGGGCAACCGTAGAATTCTCATTAAGAGAAGGCGGGGAAATGATTTTGAACGTAGATGGTCTAGGAATCCACCGGTCCTTGTAAATCCGCACTGAAGCCCCGTTCCCAATTCTCCACCTAGAGCCTTTCTCAATGATTTCCCGACCCCAAAGCAAACCTTTCCAAATTAATGAGCCCTTAGATTTCGGGTCAACCTCTAAGAAGGTAGTATTATTGAAATAGCAACTCTTCAAAACCTTCCCAGCTAAAGAACTTGGGTTCCTAATCAAACGCCAACACTGCTTAGCCAGAAGAGCTTGATTGAAAGTACCCAAATCACGAAAACCCATACCACCGTCATCCTTGGAAGAGCACAATTTCCTCTACTCGCACCAGTGCATCTTCATTTTATCATCAGAACCACCCCACCAAAATCTGTTGCACAGCTTATGAATCTCCAAGATAAGACCTTTGGGAAGTTTGAAAAGCCCCATTGTGTAAGTTGGAATAGCCTGCACAACGGCTTTCAATAGAACTTCTTTTCCCCCAACAGACAACACTTTACTCTTCCACCCTCTCATTTTAGACCAAATACGATCCTTAATAATATGAAATAGTTTCCGCTTGTTCCTACAGTTCATACTTGGAAGGCCCAGATATTTTTCATGACATTTGACATGCTTAACCCCCACACACCTAGCTAAACGGTCTCCTTCAGCCCAAGAAACACACTTACTAAAGCACATGCCCGATTTATCGTAATTGATAACTTGACCCGAAGAACTTGCATAAGCATCAAGGAGATTTCGAACATTGCTGCACTCCTCAACCGAGGCCTTAGAAAAGAGGAGAGAGTCATCAGCGAAAAATAAATGGGAGATCCTGGGACCTGGCTTCTTACAAACAAAACCTGACAGAGCAGAATTAGCCACCGCAGAATGAATAATGCAAGACAGCCCTTCAGCGCACAACAGAAACAGGTATGGAGAGAGAGGATCTCCTTGACGCAATCCTCTAGAGGGTTTCACATTCCCACAGACCTCACCATTAAGAATAAACGAAAAGGACACCGATTGAACACAGTTCATAATTTTAGCCACCCATAGGTCAGAAAAACCAAGATTTTCCATCATCCGTTTTAAGAAAGACCATTCTACGCGGTCGTAAGCCTTGGACATATCCAGTTTAAGAGCAAAAGAACCTTGCTTACGCTTCCTGTTTCGGATCGCATGTAGGCACTCGAAACCAATGATGGCACTATCTGAGATCAATCTCCCCGAAATAAATGCACTCTGGGATTCAGAAATTACCTCATTCAGAACCACTCGAAGACGGTTAGCAAGAGCCTTTGCGATCACCTTATAAATAACATTACACAAAGAAATCGGTCTAAATTCTGTCATCCGAACGGGACTTTTAACTTTAGGAATAAGAACCACCAGAGTCTTATTGACCTCCTCCACAGAGCAACCATTATTAAGACACAAGAGGCATTCGGCAGTAACTTGTGGGCCAATGATATCCCAAAATTTGTGAAAAAACATACCTGGCAAACCATCCGGGCCTGGAGCCTTATTTGGAGCAATATCAAAAATCGCCACCTTCACCTCTTCAGCAGTGAACGGACGATCAAGAAGCCCTGAGCTGCACGAAGAAAGACGAGGATGAACCTTATCAAGCACCTGATCCATCTGCTGCTCTGAGACCCGGTTAGAAGTGAACAAACCCGAAAAATAATCCACAACCACATCAGTTAACTTCCTAAAATCACTCTGCCAAACCCCATCTCTGTCAAACAAACCAGTAATCCTATTTCTGGCCTTTCTATCCGAGGCCTTTAAGTGGAAGAACCTAGTATTCCGGTCCCCCTCCTTCAACCAATCAACACGAGCACGCTGCTTCCAGTATAACTCATCGCAAACCATAAGCTTGTCCAATTGGTCTTCTACTTCCCTAATATATCTCCACGACCCTCCCCTGGTATCATTTGTAATTCTCTTTAGTTCATCTCTCTTCGCCTGAATGTCTTTGGTCAATTGTCTACGATTAGTCCGATTCCATCCAGCCAGAATCCGTGTACAATTACGAATATTCGTCACTGTTCCCTGAAGGCCATCACCGTTGCCACCCGACACCCAATTATTCTCAACAATTCTGCGACAATCCTCCTTCTCTGCCCAGCAAGCCTCAAAGTGGAAGCGTCGACCTCTGCCATGACCCCGGAAGACCCCCCTGTCAAATTGCCCTTTCAAGTCAATCAGCAAAGCCCTATGATCTGAGTTCCAGTATTCCAAGTGATGAATGGTCACTCGGGGAAACAAATGTTTCCAGTCAATATTACAGACCCCTCTATCCAGCCTTTCACAAACCGCTTTTTCACCCTCCTGCCTATTACTCCACGTAAACATAGGCCCTCAAAAACCCAGATCGTCAAGATCACAATACTCGAGAGCCTCACGAAAATTCTCAATTAGAACTCTGTTACGCTCTAAACCACCCTTCTTCTCATCTTCTGACAGTAACTCATTGAAATCCCCAGAAACAATCCAAGGAAAAGTATACATATCGCCAAGCCTTTTTAACAAAGTCCACGCATGTATACGTTGATCTGGATCCGGATTTCCATAGAAGCCCGTAAAACGCCACACCACATTGTCACACGAGACCACTTTCACATCAATATGAAAAAAAGAAAAGGAGAGAAGAGAAACTTCCACCCTATCAGTCCACAAAAGACACAGACCACCACTTCTGCCCTTACAATCCACCACCAACTTACCAGTAAAACCGAGAGTAACACGAAGCTTTTCCATCCTAGAATGGTTAGACTTTGTTTCCATCAAAAACATAATATCCGGAGAAAACTCTTGCTTGTATTTCTGGAGCACACGGAACGCTCGCTCGCTCCCCAAACCCCGAGCATTCCAAACTAACAGATTCATTGCTCTCGGCCGGTCGGTAGAGACCGACCCACCGATAATTCGAGATCCACAGCGGCAGAATCCTCACTTGAAGAAACATACCTCTGTCGTTTTTGAGTTGCTTGAATCCCTTCAATTCCACCATCCTTCTTCTTCTTCTTACCGAGAGCAGGACCCACTCCCACCGAATCGCCACTTAGATGATGATTTCTAGCCCTTCTCTTCCAACTGCCTGCTAGGGTAGGGTCCACGACCACCGCTTGGGAACTCTTATCTTCAACCGCCTCCAGCTGCGTATCCTTGATCAAAGAAGCAATCTGATCGAAGCTGTGATTCAGCACAACACTGGTTGGGTCACTGTCTGTTTGAATAGGGTCATCAATGGATCCATTAGTCGGCTTGAGGTCCAAACGGGTAGTAGGTGGATCCCCAATCACCTTAGTAGGCCCAACTATCTTAGGGCCAGTCCTAAGTGGGCTAACCCTCACAACACAATCGGTAATAGGCCCATTTAGAATTGATTCCAGCTTTCCCTCACTTCTTTCCCGCGTGGGACTGAAAGTCAACTTCCCCATTACTTATGATTCCAAAAAATCCGCATTATTCGAAATTACCGGCACTCCCTCCATTCCCGTTTGCTTACCATAGTTATTCAAAACATTGATTTCTTTCCCTTTTTGCCTACTTTCCAAACTCAGGTCCTGTCGCCCATTACCATCCTTCACCGTTCTGGGTGCCTCTCTCCGGCCACCGTCCATAAGAACTCCACTCCAATTCCCAGTCCTCCAATTAGCATGATCCCGTGTAGAAGGTCTCTCCCCCCTAACATATGATTGCCATCTCCGACCCCCATTCCCAAAATTTTTTGCCGGTACGGGGGCTCGCATCCAAAAACCAAAGAGAAAATCCTCCCCCTTTGCTGCCTCCGACTTATTTGGCTTTTCATGGCAGTCCTTAACAGAATGCCCCAGTATGCCACATCGGAAACAGAAATCCGGGAGTCGTTCATATTTAACTAGCATTACCGATTCTGTTCCGTCACCCAGCACATCCACCCTCAAACATCTGCGTAAGGGCTTGTCAATTTCTAATAATACCCGAACTCTCAGGAAATTCGTTGTATGAGAAGCAGTACTCTCCCCATCAAAATCTACCACATCACCCACAATACTTCCCAAAAAGCGTCCGATTTCTTCTGACATACAAATCAGAGGAGCATTATGTATTTGTATCCAGAATTCCGCTTTATTAAACCGCATTTGAGAGGTATCTCCTCTTCCTTCTAGCTCCTCCAGAACAATGAGCGCATCATTAAAGCTCCATGGTCCGCCCGAAATTATCCTTCTCTTATCCTCAATGTTCCCAAACTGAAAGGTGAAAATATTTTCAGTAACCGGATCAATTTCCACCCCTTCCTTCGTCCTCCAGATCTTTCGCAAAACAACCCGAAACGCATCCCTGTTAACTGCTTTTGGCGACAGCACCTTTCCTACCAAACTAGTTGCCATCCTTCGAAGGCCAGCCTCCTTCAGATCTGCCTTAAGAATTCTCACTGGTCCCTCCCGTTCCTTTAAGGTCATAGAAGCACATAACCGTGCAACATCGTCTGCGTTCATCTTGCACAATAGATTTGCACGAGAAAACACAACCCAAAACAACAAAAAACGAACCAAAAGGTCGGAACCCTACTAAAACCCTACTTGACTCTTAGGAAAACCTACAGAGAAAAGAGGTACTCTTTTTAAAAACACTAATTATATTTTCCGTCCATACTGATTCCACCTAATGGAAATTCTTTAAAACTTTTAAAAATAATATGTATTAGCAATTAAAAATTTCTCTTGATTATCGCCAATGATTCAACAACAACAAATTCAAGGTTTTATTTATTATTAATTATAATTTATCTCAAATTAAACAATAAAATAACAAGATTTCAAATTCCATTACCTAACAACAACAAATTCAAGATTTCAAAACATAGCCATTTCATTTCTTAACTAAAAAAAATGCATATTATAAACAACTTTGTTAGACTCAATTTAATTGTCTTATATAATAATTTTCTAGTCATATGGGTCCTGATTAAAAAAATAAAAATGAACCGAACTACACCTATGTTGTGGAACTGGTTTATATAATTAAACGTTTAGTTTTGTCATGTTTTCAAATTGGTTCCAAATATTTATATATAAATTAAGATTTCAAGACCGTCAGACCAGAAAAGCAGCCTGAAATAATATATGTTGTAAATTTAAAGAATATGCCCTCCCTGGTATAGTCCATCCTCAGTTATATATCTTGAAATTTTACCTTTGTTTTTTAATTTCTTAACGCTTTCGAAGAAATTCACCATCACCAACCAAATAGTAGGCCTTTAAGAGGCAGCTGTTTTCGCTGTAAACTAAATTTCCCACCAGAAAATCAACACACGAAATAAGAAAAGAATGGAAAACTTGCTTTATGAAGCAGCTTTAGAAGGGAGTGTACCTGCCTTGTTAGAATTGCTTCAACAAGACAGACTGATTCTTGATAAAGTTGACATGAAGAATTCCTCCTCCGAGAGTCCTTTGCACGTAGCGGCACTACTCGGGCATGTGGACTTCGCGAAGGTGATTTTATCTCGGAAGCCTGAACTTGCCAGAGAAGTAGATTCTTCGAGGCGATTTTCGCCTCTTCATTTATCGTCACAGAAGGGTTACGTTGAGATGGTGAAAGTGTTGATAAAAGTCGATCGTGGAAATGGTGGGAAATGTCACTCTTTTGGACTCATTTGGTGACTTTGTCAGTACTTTAATAAGTTAAGTTTAAAAGGCACCAATTATGGTGAACTACCAAAATTGCCCTTAGTTCTTCATTTATGTTATTCTGTTTATACTTTTCTCTCTCCACACTTCAAAAAAAACGAGACTTTCTCTCTCCACAGCGACTCTGTTTGTTTATCGAAATAAAAATTCAAGGTTGGATCGACTTTCTTCTTCAACTTATAAAACGTTTGGACGTACAAGAAGGTAATATTTCTGGCAAATACTTCTGTTAATTTGTTCACATTTTCATTTGTTTATATAGAAAACTGTAATATCTTTTGTTGGATCTCCGAGACTTTTGTTGCCTTGACCGAGCCTTTTATTGCCTTGACCGAGCCTTTTCTTGCCTTCATCGAGCCTTTTCCACTTTTTGAAATGAATAAGTATGGAGCCTTTTGTACAAATTTCCGAGCCTTTTAATGCCTTGACCGAGCCTTTTCCGAGCCTTTTCTTGCCTTCATCGAGCCTTTTCCACTTTTTGAAATGAATAAGTATGGAGCCTTTTGTACAAATTTCCGAGCCTTTTCTTGCCTTGACCGAGCCTTTTCCGAGCCTTTTCTTGCCTTCATCGAGCCTTTTCCTTTTTTTGAAATGAATAAGTATGGAGCCTTGTCTATAAATTTCCGAGCCTTTTCTTGCCTTGACCGAGCCTTTTCCGAGCCTTTTCTTGCCTTCATCGAGCCTTTTCCTTTTTTTGAAATGAATAAGTATGGAGCCTTGTCTATAAATTTCCGAGCCTTTTCTTGCCTTGACCGAGCCTTTTCCGAGCCTTTTCTTGCCTTCATCGAGCCTTTTCCTTTTTTTGAAATGAATAAGTATGGAGCCTTGTCTATAAATTTCCGAGCCTTTTCTTGCCTTGACCGAGCCTTTTCCGAGCCTTTTTTGGCCTTGACCGAGCCTTTTCCGAGCCTTTTTTGGCCTTGACCGAGCCTTTTAGAGAAATGTTCGAGACTTTTGAAGTCTTCTCTGAGCCTTTTCAATATCCTCACCCGAGCCTTTGTAAATATAAGATGTGTAAATATTTTTTAGTCCTGTTCTTTTATTAATTGTTAGTGATGAATAATTTGACAGCATCATGAATCGGGTTAGGATTGTAATATCTTACAACGGTCGATGGGAGCAGTTTGCTGACGGAAGTCAGAGGTTTATTGGATCCGATAACCGGGGAATGTATGTGTCAAAGAATATGACTTACGAAGAATTGTTGGCGATCGTGCATACCATTGTGAAATACGATGAAAACAAATTCACTGTTGATTTGTCATCAGTATCAATCGTTCCTGGCAGTACATGTCGCACATTTATAAGGAATGATGACGATGTCCAGTTTATGCTGGGGGAAGATCGAGTGATCCCTCAAGTATGTGTCAGTGTAACTGAGAAGACAGTTGGAGATATGATAGGGAATGATATTCCTCGTCCTGAAAATACCCAACAGTTTGGATCCTTTAGCGGTAGCAACCAAGGGTTCACCCAAAGGAGTGCCACCGAAGGTGGGGAAAACATGTGCAGTGTCCCACCGGTAACGGTCAATCATACAGATCTAGTTGAACCTCAAATTGTTGATGTGTTTGGGTGTCGAATTGAGCAGTACAATGAGCAGTACAATGAGCAGTACAATCACCCGAACCATGACGTGGATAATGATGCAAATAATGAACAGGTTGATGATATGCAAAATGGCAATGAAGAGCCTGAACAAATTCAAACACATGGTAGACGTGTACAAGGAATTAGTTGCACTGCACCAGATATGGCTGGGACTTCCGAGGTCCGGTATAACGTAACAGCATCTGATTCTGATAATGTGACAACATGGGTTATTCCCGGAGCAGATGCATACTCGTTTGGTACTGGTACAAGCAGCACCTTCGCAGCGCAAGAACCTAGAACCATGATTTATAAAGGTCAATTTTTTCCGAGTAAAAAGGATTTGAAAAGGCTAGTTAGCCATTTTTCAATGCGGCAGAACTTTGAATGGAAGGTGAAAAGGTCGAATAAAACAACTTTACATCTGGTCTGCATCATTGACGAATGTACGTGGAAATTAAGAGCGGTGAGGAGAGATGAAGGGACTTACTTTCAAGTCAGAAGTTTTGTCAACGAACACAGTTGTCCGTTGGAGCAGATTCACCGTCGGCATCGACAAGCTAGTGCAGTCACAATCGGAGAAGTCGTTGCCCCTAGACTTCAGCAACATGATGGACGTCTCATGCGTCCCAAGGACATAATTGCGGATATGAAAACAATATATGGCATCCAAATCATGTACAGTAAAGCACATGATGCCCTGCAATATGCATTGTCATTGAGCTATGGAACGCATGAAGAAACTTTCCAACTGCTGCCATCTTTTGCATACATTCTCGAACAGCAAAATCCTGGCACAATCACGGACTTACAATGCGCAGACGATGGTAAATTCCTTTACTTTTTCATGTCGTTATGGTCCTCAATTAGAGGTTTTCGGAGGTGTATGCGTCCTGTGATTGCAGTTGATGGTACACATTTGAAGGGAAGATTCGGGGGTACAATGTTTGTTGCAACTGCACAAGATGGAAACGAACAGGTGTATCCAATTGCTTTTGGGTACGGTGACTCAGAAAACAACGATTCATGGGAGTGGTTTTTGGAATGCTTGAGGGGGGCCCTTGGTCATATAGATGATCTGGTTTTCATTTCCGATCGCCATGCAAGCATTGAAGCAGGGATTTCTAAAGTGTTCCCTTATGCAACCCATACCATATGTTGCTGGCATTTTGGTGAAAATATGAAGAAGCGATTCCACAGAAAGGATGTTGCCGACATAATGGATAGTGCTGCTAGGTCGTATAGTGAAATCCAATACGATCGCCACATGGAGGAGTTACGTAAGCTGCACAAGGGTGCATATGATTATGCCATTGATGCCGGTCCACACAAGTGGTCCCGCGTTCACTGTCCCCAAAGAAGGTACAGGTTGATGACCACAAATGTTGCAGAGTGCATAAACTCATGCTTAAAATTCGCACGGCAACTGCCACTAATGACACTGGCAGAGTTCATTAGGAATATGCTACAGAAGTGGTTTCACGATCGTCATACAGCTGCACAGTCCATGCGTCATCGATTGACCGACGCAGCACATGGGGTAATCCAGAAACGGGTCGAGAAATGCAATTATATGACCGTAAATGCAGTTGACTGGAACATATTCTCCGTCAAACACAAGGGAAAACAGTGGACGGTTAACTTAGCCCGAAAGACTTGCACGTGCAACAAATTCCAAATGGACTTTTTACCTTGTTCACACGCATTCGCAGCGGCAAGGTACATGACAAGTTACATTTAACGCTTTTCTATAACCAAACGTGAGTCTCACTGTATTCATTGTTGCAGGGAGCGAAACTTGGATTTCACATCTCTGTGTGCAGACTACTACAAGAGGGAGACACTTATTGATGCATACTCGGTTCCTATTATGCCTGTTGGCCATCCTTCTTCATGGGTGGTTCCATCCGATATCGCAGCGCGGGTGGTTTTAAATCCAAAGACGAAGAGACAATCAGGTCGGCCCATGGAGGGACGACACGTATCGTCTTCAGAGAGGACAACCACACAGTCGTGTAGAAGATGTGGACAACCAGGACATAATAGCAGGCGGTGTTCGAATCCGCCTATGGTTAATGAAGGTCCCAGGACAATTGTCCCCGATGATTACCGTCGCAAGTGTAGCATCTGTCACACAATAGGACACAACAAACAAACATGCCCTCAGAAGGACACGCCAGTGGAATGAATGGAGCCGTATAAGAGGAAGACGATCAAACATAACAAGGCAGTACAAGAGGAAGATGAATTGCCACCAGACGATACAATTGTTTTATGAGACCCTTGGTTCTTATGCTTTTATGTATAAGTAATATGATTGGTTTTATGTTGGAGAAAAGCTTGCGATTGCTAATGTGTTCCAACATCGTTTAGACTTGTCGAACCATGCTTGATACAATTGTTTTATGAGACCCTTGGTTCTTATGCTTTTATGTATAAGTAATATGATTGAATTTATGTTGGAGAAAAGCTTGCGATTGCTAATGTGTTCCAACATCGTTTAGACTTGTCGAACCATGCTCGATACAATTGTTTTATGAGACCCTTGGTTCTTATGCTTTTATGTATAAGTAATATGATTGATTTTTTGCCACCAGAAAAGCTTGCGATTGCTAATGTGTTCCAACATCGTTTAGACTTGTCGAACCATGCTCGATACAATTGTGTTATGGTTTTATGTTGAATACTTTTTTATTTTTATTTTTTTTTTCTGAAATTGATTTGGATTTAGTTGTTTGTGTTGTGTAATGTCATACTGGATCCTTTGTTAATTGCAAACACTTAAAAAGAAAAAAAATTTCATTACTGAAATGTTATGTACATAAACTAAATCACTATCTCGAATACCAGTCCTTCGAGTTGCAAAAAACCTCCACAGCCATCTTCTCTCGAATGGTGGTCATATCAGTTTCCGACCAGTCAAAAGTATCCCTGTTCGCTGCCAGATACTCTGTCACTTTTAAAGTATGAGCACCACAGTTACCCCTACAATTCACCACATGAACAACCGTTAGAATGGAATTATATGAAAACGGATTTGGATAAAATAAGATCTTGAAACAGTCATACCCTGTGTCTTGTTGTGGCACACGGTCTGCAGACACATAATAAAAAGTGAATGCCCTAGTACTCTTTGAGTATGTCTGATCGCCCCTCCGTCTGCGATTGTGAAAGTTCACCGCATGCAGCATCGAGGGTACAAAATACCGTAAGCACGCGAGCTGCATTTTCCTGTGGCTGAATGGCACCTCCCGTCTGTACGAGTCAAAAAGGTAGATGTTCCCTGCTGTGAGGTCGATGCTGGCCAGGGCCCAATGCGTACGACCAAGGTTGCACGGAATCAGAACCTGCAGGTGTTTCAACAATGTGCGATCAGTGTGACATTTATTTTTCATAACTTTAATGGAAAACATGTAAAATAAACACTTACGGAGTCAACATTGTGCCATGGAAAGTTTCCTAGCGGGAGCTGCCCACGTACCACCGTAAGGTCTTCTTCGGACCACTTCTGCTTCTGTGAAGACCAACCTGTACGGGGTCTATCAGACCCACTTCCCATCTTCCTGTCCCAGTAGTTACATAACCAAGACTGTACAAAAACGTTAGGTTATAGATGTATGAAACACATCAATGCACAAGCAAATACCGTACAATTTAAACACTTACATAAAACTGTGAATCCAGTATGTTGATCCTCGAACCGTAGACAGTGGGAAATGCTCGCTGACGCTTCCGCAGAATCTTCAAGTACGCGTCCATGTGCTGAAAGTTTGAACATTTTCATTTGTTAGGATTGTACAATTCTTGTAACAACATATACATATATTACAGTTATGGTCCTCACCGTATCCTCCAACTCCATAAAGTTGCTTTGAAACCGATGGAACCAAAGGACATCGACTGGCAAGTGTAGATCCACATCACGCCTGCATAATTGTTGAAGAAGTTAGATAACCAAGTCAAGTCAGTTTTACTGCTGTTTAAAAAAAAAAATGCAGAGATTGTAATATCTACGATTATACTTACAATTCCCCAGTCGAGTTCCTCTTGTACGCTTGGTACGCCGCTAGGTGATCAGGATCTATCAGTTCGTGGGGCGCCCATACATGTGGTGGCTGTGGCATAGTCCTTGCCCTCTTCGGCCGACAGGGGTCAGTGTATGGGCTCCGCTCCTGCCAACCTGGTTTGCGAACCCGATCCTGACGCTGAAGGGGTGGGGGACTCCGATCCAAACCATGGGGATCCACCAAACGTCTGCTCTGGATAGAAGGACTCCGTCCCCATTTGCTGCCAGCATGGGTGCTCTGTGTGGAGGAACTCCGTCCTCGTCGATCGCCTGCAGGTGTGCTCTGTATGGAGGAACTCTGTCCTCGTGGATCGGCTACAGGGGTGCTCTGTATGGAGGGACTCTGTCCTCGTGGATCCCCTGCAGGGGTGCTATGTATAGAGGGACTCTGTCCTTGTGGATCGCCTGCAAGCCCCGTGGAATGAATGGAGGGATGCGCTGCAATAGGATCATCCAGAGGGGTGCGCAAGTCCTGGGGAGGAAGAACAGGGTCTGGTAATACCGTATGCGGTACCTGCTCTGTCTCCATATGTGCTGTCCCAAGCCCCTGCTGATCAGACACTGGCTGCGTACTAGGGTGTAGCTGATGCCCACTCTGTAAGTCTGCTCCGTCCTGATGACTACCAGTCCAGTCTCTGTCACTGAAGTGTTGGTCTTGGTCATCAATCGACGGGTCATCAACTGGTGGGTCATCGGACCGTCTGCCTTCAGTACGTGTCTGCGCCGTCGAACCCTGAAGACCCCGAATCAAATCCAGCAACTCCTGATGCTGTTCATCTCTCTTTTTTTCATTCCTTTGCACTTCGTCCCGTAACTCTCGAAACGCATCCAGCAGTTCAGTATACCTACGGTCCTGAAATGAAAAAAATAAACACGTTGTGAGTACTAAAAGTTTCCAATTGCTTTTAAATTCAATACTGCGGTGCAACTACTTTTACGTACCTCTGGATGCCCTCCGACGCCTCGTCGTGAGTGACCTTCAGGTCGAGGCTCTGTGGGGAACACAAATCGAACCCGCCTATGCCTCACGGGACTCCTACTGCGACCCTCCACATCAGAACCATCTGTATCACTGGGTCCCGACTGTGGATACTCAGTATCACTGGGTCTCGAATACGGACCCTCAGTATCATTGGGTTCGGCAGTCGTACGGTGTTCGGCATCCGCATCATACAGACTGCCTCCCTCCTCAATGCCCTCATAGTACCGTTCAGCCAGCTCTACCGGTGTCGGCACCAATTTCACCCTCGCAAACATCTGAAATCAATGTTAGACCATTTGTAATCGCATACATACTATTAACTAGTAACGTTAATATAACAGATACTTACCCGTTCAATGAAAATGGAATCCAACTTATCCCCCCTCGGTCGCTGACTTAAATCCCATTTTAGAATACGGGGGGATAGCTCGATTTCCCTGCGGGTCCCACAATCTTCGATGGCAAGATCGGGGATAACCTCAAAAGCAAATATCTGCGTAATAGATAAGTACAATAATAATCAAACACATCAATCATATGAAAATAAAAAATACAATTAAAGTATGGAATCAAATTCTAAATTCTTACCAATAGTGCGTAAGTACAACCATATATGTTGTACGTCTCCACCTTGTGCACTTCAATGCCCTTTTCTCGCTGTCTTTTTTCGAACCGTTCCCGACGACCATCCAATGCATGCTTGAACCCAGAAATAGATCGCCTATACACATGCGCACCCCACGGGAATGCATCAAAAGCGTCCAAGTTCTCGATCAGGCGAAACTGCCATAACGGGACTTTCTCTCTCTCGTCCAAACCCATAAGTATCCAGTTAAGCATATACAGTAAGCATAGCTTAACCGCATCGTACTGCTCAGCAAAACCACCGGTCCGTACAACGGCTCTCAGCTCTCCAAACTCGACCTCATCTCGACCCTCAAAGTACCGCTAGTGTATGCCATTCGTTACCACATCATAGGTGGACGTGTCGGGAAGTTGTCCAAACTTCAATCCGGTGATCAGACAGAACTCAACCTTCGAGAACCGGACCGAATGCTTTCCTAAAAGAAATCTCATCTCATCTCCCGGCCCGTCGTGATGCAACTCCCGAATAAGCAATCGATGGACAATGCCAGCTGAAAACTTCATGTTGTGCTGCATCCGAAGGAAATGTCCAAAACACGACTCAGTGTACCGACGTCGTTCTTCGACAGCAAGATCTTCAGGTACACTGTTAAGTGCATTTTCGATATCTCTAAGGTGACCGAAATGGTCATGCCGAGTTATTTTCCCCGAGTACCTTTCTTCCGCTGGAGTTTTCAGAAGATCTTTCAGTGGATTCCTCATCTGCATATTAACACAAAAAATAAAAAATTTCAAACAAATTAATATATATAACTTCATGAAAAGGCTCGGAAATTGCAAAAATAAAAGTCACGGAGACTTTAAGAAAAGGCTCGGAGTGAGGTTCAAAAGTCTCGGAGACTTAATGCAAAGTCTCGGAGACTTAATGCAAAGTCTCGGAGCCTTAATGCAAAGGCTCGGAGACTTTATAAAAAGGCTCGGAGACTTAATGCAAAGGCTCGAAGACTTTATAAAAAGTCTCGGAGACTTTATAAAAAGGCTCGGAGACTTTATAAAAAGGCTCGGAGACTTTATAAAAAGGCTCGGAGCCTTTATAAAAAGGCTTGGAGCCTTTATAAAAAGGCTCGGAGATTCAAATTAAAAAAACCTACATCATAGAATTAAAAGGCTCGATTGAAGGTTTAAAAGGCTCGGAAAAGGCTCGGATGAAGGTTTAAAAGGCTCGAGATTCAAATTTCAAAAACCTACATCATATTCTTTAAAAGGCTCGGTAGAAGGTTTAAAAGGCTCGGAAAAGGCTCGGATACAGTTTTAAAAGGCTCGGAAATGAAAAATTGCACAAAACATAATCACATTAATTAAAAGGCTCGGGTGAAGGTTTAAAAGGCTCGGAAAAGGCTCGGACAAAGGTTTAAAAGGCTCGGAAATGAAAAATTGCAGAAAACCTATTCACATTACTTAAAAGGCTCGGATGAAGGTTGAAAAGGATCGAAAAAGGCTCGAACGAAGGTTTAAAAGGCTCGGAAAAGGCTCGGATGAAGGTTTAAAAGGCTCGGAGAATGTTCTATTCATCGTCTTCAACAAAAATTTTACAGAAGTTTAAACCCTAATCAAACAAACCTAATGAACAGACCGCTTGCAGCTTATGCAGGGCCGGCTGATGCTATAGGCAACTAAGGTAGTTGCCTAAGGCCCCACCTAAAATCAAGGCCCCATATTTTCATTATCAAAAAATATGCATATATATCTTAACAATTAATATTCAGTATTTTTCTTTCTATTTATTATTCAAAAAATATCTCTTTTTTACTTCTACATTACCATTTATTCCTATTTTCAAGTAAAATATTCCTATTTTCAAGTAAACCACATTTAAGTGGACTTAAATACTCATTAATGTTATTTATTTTTCTTTCAAGTTTCAACAGTTATATATATTTTTTATTATATATTGTTAATAAATCTATTGTTTTATATATTATATATTCAATCAAATCCTTCTATTGCAATCTGCAAATTGAAATCAAACCTGTTGCAATCAAACTCTCTTACTATATCTTCTTTCTATCAACATTCCGGCCTTCCAGGTTTTATTGTTCTAAACTCTGTTACTTTAATTTTTTTTTTTGTCATTTTATTTATTTATTTTCATCTATAACTTAATTATTTGTTTTTTTTAAGTGTTTATAATTGATAATCTGATATTAGACAATAGATAGAAGACATGTCTAATAGAAAATACGAATCCGGATACGAAAAACTCAAAAAAAGGAGAAGAATAGAAAAATTAGTTGAATCGCAAAAAGGGGCTCTGGATAAATTTGTCACAAGTAGCAAAAAAAGTACAGACTTGAATGAAAATTTAATGGCTGAACAATCAAATCCAACTGAATTGATAGATAACATTGAACAAAATGAAGAACATGAAAAAAATACAGGGGAAAATAAAAAAAATGTAGAAACAATTATCTCCGATAGTATCTATGATCCTGGAAATTGGGATAACATTGATAATAAGATAAGAGATTTAATAATAGAAAAGGGCCCCAATTAGAGAAAACAATATAATTTTCCCAAAAGATGAAAATTGTAGGCATTTCTCTGCCACACACTATATTAGAAAATTGCCCAACGGAGAAAAACATGATAGAAGATGGTTAGTGTATTCCAAAGAATTTGATAAAGTCTATTGTTTTTGTTGCAAATTGTTTAACACAAAGTTTAACAAAAATCAACTAGGTAATGACGGCACTAAAGATTGGAAAAATCTTAGCACTAAGATTAAAAGTCATGAAACAAGCAACGAACATATAACTAATATGAATGCATGGGTTGATCTACAAGTAAGATTGTTAAAGAATAAAACAATTGATAAAGATATCCAGGAAAAGATTAACAAGGAAAGAGAACATTGGAAAAAAGTATTAATAAGGATTATTGCTATGGTGAAAAATCTTGCTAAAAACAATTTGGCTTTTCGTGGAAAGAATGAGAAAATCTATCAAGAAAATAATGGAAACTTTTTAAGTCTAATTGAAATGATAGCAGAATTTGATCCAACAATGCAAGAACATATTCGACGAATTCAAAATGGTGAAATTCATAATCATTACCTTGGACACAATATACAAAATGAGTTGATACAAATGCTAGCACTTGAAATTAAAAATTCAATTATTAAGAAAGTTAAAGACGCAAAATATTTTTCAGTTATACTTGATTGTACTCCGGATGCAAGTCATCAAGAACAAATGACACTTATACTAAGATGTGTAGATGTTTCAAAAATTCCAATAAAAATAGAAGAATATTTTTTAGAATTTTTAAAAGTAGTTGATACATCGGGAAAAGGCCTTTTTAATGAACTTGTGAGTGCAATAAAAAGTTTAGAACTTGATATCAATGATGTACGAGGACAAGGATATGATAATGGGTCTAACATGAAAGGAAAAGAACAAGGTGTACAAAAAAGACTATTAGAAATAAATCCTAGAGCATTTTATACTCCATGCGGTTGTCACAGTCTTAATTTAGTTCTTTGTGATATGGCAAAATCTTGTCCTAGAGCTATTTCATTTTTTGGTACTATACAACGTATATATTCATTATTTTCTTCTTCAACAAAACGATGGAAAATTTTACAAGATAATATCCCCAATTTAACTGTCAAATCTTTGTCACAAACACGATGGGAGAGTCGTATAGAAAGTGTTAAAGCAATAAGATTTCAAGCTCCACAAATTAGAGATGCTTTAATTCAACTAGCGGAAACTAGTGAAGATCCTAAAACAAAGAGTGAAGCAAATTGTTTAGCAACATATGAATTAGAAAATTTTGATTTTTTGTTAGGTATGATTATTTGGTATGATATATTATTTGCTGTTAATTCTGTTAGTAAGAACTTACAAAATGAAGATATGCAAATTGATGTTGCCATAGATCAATTAAAAGGTCTAATTTCTTTTTTCGAAAAATTTAGAGAAAGTGGATTTGCAAATGCTATGATTTCAGCTGTAGAGATTGCAAAAGAAATGGACATTGAACCTATTTTTCATGAAAAACGTGTTATTCGGAGGAAAAAAACAGTTTGATGAGAATGATAATGATGAGAGAATTCTGTCTATGGAAGAGTCTTTTAGAATTGATTATTTTTTATACTTAGTAGATCAAGCTATTTCTTCAATTAGGAAAAGGTTTGAGCAATTTCAACTGTATGATAATATTTTTGGGTTTTTATTTAAGTTTAAAAAATTAAAGTCATTAGATGATGACAATTTGAAAAAATATTGCCAAAATCTTGAAAGTGTTTTGAAACATGACATGCTTTCGGATATTGATGGTTTAGATTTATTTTCTGAATTAAAAGTTTTAAAAGAAGTTTTACAAGATGACATAGATACTCCTCTTGAAGTACTTAACTATATAAAAAGAGTTGATTCTTTTCCAAATGCATTCATTGCTTATAGAATATTATTAACCATACCAATAACTGTCGCTTCAGGAGAAAGAAGTTTTTCAAAATTAAAATTAATAAAATCTTACTTGAGATCAACAATGTTACAAGAAAGATTGAATGGATTAGCTATATTATCTATTGAAAAAAAATTGTTAGAAAATTTAGAATTCAAAAATTTAATAAACAATTTTGCATCCCAAAAAGCAAGAAAAATTAATTTTAAATAAACTGTTTTTACTGTATATTTAATATATTTTGACATACACATCCAAGGCCTCGTTTTATAATTTCGCCTAAGGCCCCGGATACCCTTGAGCCGCCCCTGGTTATCTTGTATCCTCAAAACACAGCATTTATTATTGTATTACAATAAATATTAATTTTTATTTCTTCTTATAAAAATAAAGTAGTTGTTTATAACGTATTAACGGGCACAGGATAACAACTGACCAACAGCTATTTATCAACAGCGAATCAAAAAAAAAAAAAAAAAAAAAAACAGATATTTATTAACCTTGATTGCATCGTCTTCTCATTTTATTTACTTTTTATCTTCTACGGCGTTGGGTGGGCATCTGCTCCCTTTTATCATGTCACTATTTTACATGTGACTTTTCATTTATAAACTTAAATGATAATCATTGTCTTTATAAAATATTAAAATCTAAACAATAGTCCCTGAAACCTAATACAAAAATTATTATATTAAAACAATTCGTGTTGCATCAGATTTGTTCAAAAAGCTTTGAAAATTTAATTGATGCACACATCTATTAATTTAATCCACATATATATATATATATATATATATATGGATCATATATATGTGTGGATGCAAGGTAATTCAATTGAGTAAATTTACTTGATTTCACTTGAAATGGTATAACTAGATCATGACCAAACTACTAATGATTCCTTATTATCGATAAATAAAGACTTTTATGCAATTGACTTGAACATAAATTACATATTTGTTATAATATATGTGGCTTTTACCACATATGTTATACACACAAATATCATATTAATATCTCCCCATAATATGTTATAAATATCTCTCTAAATATCCCTTACAAATATCCCACAAATATCTTCCCCATCTCACATTACTAATCCCACCGCCCCTCTCTCTCTCACGCCTGATGCCACCCACTTGTGCAGCCTCCTTTGTCTATATATATATATATATATATATATATATTTGTCTCTCTTGTAAATTGGTGGTTAGAGAATATATACAATGTCAATATATCTCTCTCGTCTCTCTCTTGGCTCTCTCTCATTTTAATATTTGTTTTATATATGTTCTTCAATTGTTCTTCATTATTTATTATTATTTTACAACAATATTTACCTAGAAAATCACTGAATTAGTTATTATCTTGTATCCTCGGTGCACCGGTTAACGCCTTAATGGGGCATAGGATAACAACTGCCCAACAAATATTTATCTTCCTTGGTTACATCATCTTCTTATTTATTTATTTTTTATCTTCTATGGCGTTGGGTGTGCGTCTACTCCGCTTTTATCAAATCACTGTTTTCCTTGTGACTTTTCATTTATAAACTAAAATGATTATCATTGTCTTTATAAAATATTAAAATCTAAACCTAATACAAAAACTATTATATTAAAACAATTCATGTTGCAGCAGATTTGTTCAAAAAGCTTTGAAAAATTTAATTGTCAAGAAAAGGAGACCACCACCTTTAGTGTATTCGACCAACGTTGAGTTTTAGTGTTCTTTGAACACGAATGATGCAGTTTTTCTATATATATATTAATTTAATCTATATATATATATATATACAGTTTTTCTATTATCAGTTCGAACTGACAAAATTATATCAGTTCCTTGTATGTGGGCCACTGGATTTAAATACTTTGACTGACAAGTGCATACAGTCAAGTCAAAGTATTTAAATCCAGTGACCCACATACAAAGAACTGATATAACTTTTATCAGTTCGAACTGATAATAGAATTTCTGTATATATATATATATATATATATATGTGTGTGTGTGTGTGTGGATGTAACGTCATTCAATTGAGTAAATTTACTTGTTTTGGTTTGAAATGGTATAACTAGATCATGTACCAAACTACTAATGATTCCTTGTTATTGATAAATAAAGACTTTTATGCAATTGACTTGGACATAGATTTCATATTTACCTAGAAAATCATTGAATTAAATATTACTTGCACTATATATCACTGATTACCAAATACAATAATTAATGATATAATATAAAGTTAGGACTTTGATGATATCGATCCATAGATTTTTATGATTTTATATTTGAATTTTTTTGTGGACGATAAGTTCTAAGTTCAAGAAATCTACTTTTTAAACAAAATTTAAAAAAATTTCAAGAACCATAAATACTATTTTTTTTTCTTATTGAATATCACATGCACTCTCTTTGTTTAGGCTTTTATAACTAGGTTTTGGTTAGATTTTTATTTATTTATTGAAAATCGATGGTTTCTCCCAAAAATTATTAACCATATTGTAAGCTCCTTCAAATTTTATATCAATTCATGCATGCCCAAATATATATTTTTTTAAATTAATTAATTTTTAACAGATTATAAATAGTTGAACTCTTGTTCCATAAATTGTAAAATTTTCATCTCCAAGAATAATTTTGTTAGATGATTCCATTCCACGTACCAGAGGCGTACCCAAGATTTTTTCTTAGAGTGGGTTAAAATAAAACTATATAATGACTAGTAAGTGAACTTACTTCGATGGTATTAGAAAATTCCATTAATCAAAAAAATTTCATTAATCGGTAAACTTGAACTCCCGTCCACGACATTATATGGAGTTTGATCCACTCCCACCCGACGATTGATTTAAAAAAAAAAAAAATGAAAGCATAGTTTTTCTTAGCTATGATGTATGTTGTTTGATATTGTAACTCAAACAATTTGATTAAAATGATACTTTATAAATTATAATATAATGCTAGAAATAATAAATTGTAGTAGGAAAAAAATTCATTAAAAAATAACAAAACACTAATTTAAAATTATGAATAACAAATTAAAATTCTAACTTGTTAAATAGAACAAATAAATTGTAACTAAGAAAAATATTTAAATTGAAGAAGGTAAATATTTTTTTATATCCAATTTTGTAATCGAGAATTTCTTAATTAGAATTTAGAACATAGAAAATTGGGTGAGAAAGAGAATTGGTAGTTGAGAGTTGAGACAGGTGAGAGAGAAAGAGATTTATCCTAGGTGAAATTCATTTTAGTCCCTCTAGTTTGACCTATTATACAAACTGGTTCTCCGGTTTTCAATATTATTCCGTTAAGTCCTTCTGTTAAGATTTTCGTTAGAAAAGTGGAATCTTACAAGGTCAGAGGGTCAAATGACCCTACTACCCCTTATCACTGTTGAAATGAATTGAAAGACCAAAATTGCCCTCTATAATTAAATTAAATAATAAAAATTAAAAACAATTAAAAATAAAAATAAAATAAAATAAATAAAAATATAAACAAAACCTAACAGATATTTCACTCATCTCTTCTTCTTCATCTGCTACTTCAAAAAACGTAGAAAAAAAAATCAACCAGTACAAACTTCTTCTTCTTCTTCAATCAAACATCATCTTCGATCAAAGTCCACACCAAACCAATCGATCTTCACCACTCAAAATCAATCGATCTTCACCAATCTAGATCCAAACCTCTTCTTCATCTTCAATCAAAATCCACCTGGCTCTCATCAATAAATCAAACGACCAATGAAATTAAACCCAAATTTCTTGAAACAGTAAATTCCAAACTCAGAAATCCCCCTTTCTTCAACCATCATTGATCTGTTCATCACCTCCATCTAGTGAACATGCAAACCCAGAAATCCAGAAATCCTCTCTGGATCTCCATGTAGGAATCCAGGGTTACGGATCGTGCAACGGAAGAGTTTTTAAAAATTTTATGCAATCATCAAGTAAACCTAATTGTACAGTAATAATCGAAAACAATAAAGGAGGTGAAACGATTTCATACCAGTGTTGGAGGCTCCTTTACTTTAATACGATCTGCTCATGATTTGAACCACTTGATTTTCCTCGCTATCTCCCGGGATTGGTAATGGTGTGTGGGCGCGTCACGGTACTTAGGAACTTGAATGGAGGTAGAAGAAATTTAAGAAAACAACACTTGTTTTATTTGTATGGAATATGTGGCCACTCTGAAAAAACAATATATATTTGGCTGCACACCACACTCTTTTTCTTCTTTTGTCTCACGCACACTATTTGCAAAAAACCAAAGACAAAATAGACCTGATGCGTTTTTTATCTTTTATTATGTAAGTTGATCACCTTTGTATATTTCATCCGGTTGTTGTTTTATTTTAAAATTAAATATATATCTCATATATCTTTAAAACCAACCGAATCAATTTGATTTCAAAACTTTATAAAGATATCTCATATCTTTTAAAAGATAATTAAACATTTATTTTTGAATTTAAACATTTTAAATTCAATTTCAAATATTTAATTTAATAAAATAAAATAATCATATTATCTTATTTTATTCAAAATCAAATATCAACTAACACCCTCCATTTAGTGATTAACAACATAATTAAATAATCTTCTTATTTAATTTATTTAATCACCATTATTCATTAATTAAATAATCTTATTATTCAATTAATTCTCGAATAAATACGTGTCAATTTCGTAACACAATTAATTGGACAATCAAATTAATCAACTGTAACCCTTGTTACCTAAATCGATCGGGCTAGCAAGGGGACCTAATGGACCCATAGTATTTTGAGCTTTAATAATCTTTAGAAATAATTAATTAAACTCTTAATTAATATTTCATGATTATTAACTTCGGTGTTATTCCACTAAAAACCCGAAGCTGCACCCTCTCAACTGTAGACGTTTTTACACAAACCAATAACTCTTGGTGTCTATCGATATAGCTATTACATATGGTATAATCATCCACAAGTAGTTCATAATTAGAGTTGGGTCATAATGTCCGTTATACCCTTCTAATTACATCTTTCCACTAAGTACCATTGATTCTCTAATGAATAATAAATCCTACATTCATTACGGAATTAGGAGAGCGCTTATATTGTTCAAGCCCCGAATCAACCCTTAAGGGAACTACTATCTACTTCTCGCAAGAAGGAGTGGATTCCTCTATTGTGTACAAACCTTCCCAGCCATAAGTCAAAACGTGATTCCAACATACGAAGTTATTGACTGGGAATGCAACTCCAATCTTACCCATGGCATATCAAAAACAACAATCTAACTTGAATGAGTCAATAAGACAATCAGGATTAAGATCACCCATATATAGCCATCATTTGTTGATATATATGAATTTCATCTTGTAACGGATCTTGGTGAGAGATTCATATAGATCATGGCCCAGTCCTATATGATCACATCATAAAAGGTGCCTCCATTATATGAATAGTCTAGGTTAAGACCATCGTACATTACGGAATGGACCGCAGCTGTAGATTAACCACAAATAAAGTACCCAACTCTATTTACTATTTATGGATTCTTTAGATTGCTCATCTCAAACTGAATACCTTTGTATATGACACTCATATACTCAGTTAGAGATTACATCTGGCAATCTTGGATGTTAAGTACACATGATATAAATAAATGTATGAGACAATTTGAATGAATAAACTACTTCTTTTATTTATGTTCAATTCACATTTACAAAATACAAGCTTTATGGCAAAAACCCCAACACTCCATCTCAATCAACACCATAAACCAGATCAACATCTCAATCAACAGATCTCAATCACCAGATCAACACCAAATAAAAAAAAATAAAAAAATCCATATCAACAATAGAAACCATCTACCAAAACCACACCAGATCAAATCTTATAAAAAGAAGAAACAAATCTTATAAAAGTTAAAAGGTTTCAGATGGCTGAAATCAAAAATACAAAAGTTTCAATTGTTGAATAAACAATTACAACCCCAGAATTTGACAGTCACTAAACAAATCTTATAAAGTATATGCACAAATGAACACAAATTTCATCTACAATATGCAGATATAAATTGTTCATCAAAGACTAACAAACAAGAAAATTAACATTTTTTTTTCTCCCATAAATGCATGAACAAAAAATAAATAAATAAAAACTCACTTGTATCAACAGAAATACAAACAATGTATACACAAAACGAAGATAAATATCTCAGTATCCACACAAATCTTCAAGTTCTGGGACTTCTTAGACATGATCCATTTCCTCGACGCCTACCAAAAGAGAAATAATGGTGGTGGTGGCTATGTAATCTGGTGAAGTGGTGGCGATTTCTAATGGTTTTGAGAGAGAGAGAGAGAGAGAGAGAGAGAGAGAGAGGGATCGAGAAAGGAGAAAGAATGGTGTGGGTGGTGTTTCGGCGGGCTAGGGTGTGGTATTTGGGCAGTGGCGACGGCTAGGGTTATGGTTTGGTGAGTTATGTGTTGAAGAGGATGAAGAGATGAAGGAGGAGGAGGAGGATGAGAAGAAGAGAGAGAGAGAGAATTGAGATTAGGTTTTGTTTATTATTATTTTTTTGAAAGGATCTAATTGGTTTTTTGTTATTTTTGTTATTTTTGTTTTTTGTTTTTTTTAATTTCTATAAATATGTATTATTTAATATTTTAATATTTATCAATATTTATTATTTAATAATATTTATTATTTAATTTAACATTATTTAATTTAATATTTATCAATCTGATGTTGTTTTACTCTTTTACCCTCGTTGACCTAACGGAATTGGACGGTAGGGACTGAAATACGTATTTTTGGAAATTAGCGGGACCTGTCAAGATAAAGCTAAAAACCGAGGGACCAGTTTATGTAATAAGTTAAACTAGAGAGACTAAAATGGATTTCACCCTAGAATATATGTTGTCAAGTTGATGTGACTGTGACAAGAAGAGAATCCTGAGAATCAAGGGACTTCTATTCTAACTTTAAGAGCATCCACAATGGTTGCACCTAAAAACAAGACCCATTTGTTGCCACATCATCAAAATTGGGTCTTGTTTTTAAAGAATGGGTCTTGCCATTTGGATCTACTTAATTTGAGTCTCATTTTCCCACAATGGGACTAAATCGGAAAAGTAAAAGTGGATCCACTTTTTAAACTTTTTTCCAAACAATCATTACTCTTCTTTAAATTATTATATAAATACGTATATATGTATATTAATAAATAAATTATATAATATATTTAAATTATATATGTATATAAGTGGCGGTTCCGGAACCGAAACCTCCCTCGGAGAGATTTCGGTTCCGATTCCGGTTCCTCGGTTCCGGTTTCGGTTCTGGTTCGGTTCTGGATGTTCAGACTGTTCGGTTTCGGTTCCAGACTGATTTTGATTCCGAACCTTCAAAACCGGATTTGGTTCCGATTTTGAAGGTTTGGTTTCGATTCCGGTTTTGAAGGTCCGGTTCCGGTTCCAAACCTTCAAAAAATTAATGTTTTCATTTAAATTATTTTAATTTCATTGAAATAAAATTTTATAATTGAAATTAAAATTATTTATATTTTTTCCATTATATATATAATTATTGAAATTAATAATAATATATTTAAATTATAATAATTTAAATATATATATTAAATTTATTTATATTTTTTCATTATATATATAATTATTGAAATTAATAATTATATATTTAAATTTAAATAATTGAAACATATATATATTAAATTTATTTATATTTTTTTATTATATATATAATTATTAAAATTAATAATTATATATTTTAATTTAAATTATATATATATATATAAGCCCAACCCAATGATTGTGAGGTGTTGGGAACCCAACCCAATCATTGGGCAAGACCCAAATTGAGTTCCAAATTTAGAACCCAATTTGGGTCTAGTTGGGTGGAGCCTACTTTTGGGTCTCTTTTTTTGGATCCACTTTCTTACTATTATGGCATAATTTGATGGATATAAAAATGGGTCTAGTACAAATGGGTCTCTTTTATGAACCATTGTGGATGCTCTATGTTGATTAATTAAAATAACATTAAATCAATTATTTTTTATTTTTATTTTCAAAAAACTGACCCGGTCTTCGGGTCAACCCACACAATTGTCTGTCCATACTAATTCCGAAAGGATATGGCTACATTATTGGGAAATTAAATCTCAATAATGTTAAATCTCAAGTAGTTAACCTTAAATTTAAAGGATTTTTTTTATTAGGTGGAGATCCAATCCAGATTGGATCTCAACCGTCCATTGCATAGATGGATGGTGGAGATTAAGAATTGAATCAAAAAGGAAAAAAAGAAAAAAAATTGATATTAAATATTTAAGATTAAAAAAATTTAAAAAAAAAATCTTATGAAAAAGGCAAAATATTAAAAACAAAAAACAAAAAACCAAGAATTAAAATAATAATAATAATAATAATAATAATAATAATAATAATATTCTTTATTCATATGAATTTCTCTTCCAATTATTGGTCCTCAATCTTGGTTTTTTGTTTTTTGTTTTTAATATTTTATCTTTTTCATAAGATTTTTTCTTTTAAATTTTTTTAATCTTAAATATTTAATGTCAAAATTTCTTTTTTTCCTTTTTGATTCAATTCTTAATCTCCGCCATCCATCTATGCGATGGACGGTTGGATCCAATCTGGATTGGATCTCCACCTAATAAAAAAAAAATCCTTTAAATTTAAGGTTAACTAGTTCACTAATTATAAATTTATTTAGTTTTATTTTTAAATTTAATTAATTATAAATTTAATATTAGTTTTTTTTTTTTTCATTTTTTGTTGATGAATTTTTTGATTTGGTTTGGTGGTGTTGATGATATAAAGAATTTGGAGATAAATTAAATATATTCTAACTATATAAAATACACTCCCCTAATTGTTGTTGTTGTTATTATTATTATTATTATTATTTTAAATTATTAATATATATTTTTTTTTGACATTAGTCAAACAAGTCAAAGTTTTAATGCAATTATACATATAATAAGGGTATGTAAATGTAATTTGTCTTTGACGTTCGTCACTATTCCATCACTTGTTGCCAATTAATGAGAGTTCAGAGGGTAAATTGTCCAGAAAAAAAAAGATGAAGGGGCAACTTGCTAATTCGCTTATAGTTCAGGGTCCCTAAATTTTATTAAATTGAGTTGGATATCTACAAATCTACATGATTTATAAGGCGCGTGGTTTAAAATTTTAGTCAAGTCTACATACACGCGCGTGGTTTTAAATTTTAGTCATGTCTTTTGAGTTTGGAGGCTACTGCTACTAAGTGGGAAGTGGGAACTAACGATGAAGAATCTTGCAAAAAGGACAAAAAGTACCACTTGACTATAAAAGTCTTTTGAGTGTGGGGAGTGGGGAATAAGAGCAAAACTTGAAATAAAGTGTGAAATTTGAAACAGCAACGTCGGCTATTTCGGTGCTGTTGTGTAAGTCCCCCCCGTTAGGGGAGTCGAAGTTTATTGTCAATGACATTTTAGCTTTGTTGTTAGAAGCGGGAACGTGTAAGTGCCAAGTCACCCCTCCCTCGGGGAACTCCTTGGCACATAACCTCGCTTCGTTAGCCTCCTCCTCTGGTCAGGAGAGTCTCTGGCTGGATTCCAGCCCTTTCTTTCCTTTGTTGCTATAATGTTCTGCCTTTTTATCAAAAAAAAAAAAAAAAAAAAAAATCATCTACCGAACCCCATATTTGGACACGCCTAATTGTCTGAACAATTTTTTTTTTTTTTTTTTTTCTTTTGAATATTTGAAATAGCCGCTTGATTCAACGAATCAACGTTGCAGGGGTCTTTGATACGTAAGTACCTATTCGTCATTATAATAATTAATACGTGACCTAACGTTGTTGTCCGAAGAGACTAAAATACCCTTTCTTCTATTTTCCAAACGATAGTTCTTCCTTATAATTCAATTTTTTCTTTTTAGATTTCTTTTTTAAAGACATTCCATTCTAAAAAATTAAATTTAAAAAAATTCTAAAGATACTCCTTTTTGTTCCAAAATTATCCATTTTATCTTTTGATACTTAGTACTTGTTTGTTTGAGCTTTCTACTGGCTCAAAATGTCTACCAACGTCTATTTGAGTTTTTTTAGAGTTGTTTGGTTGGGTTTTTGAAATTGTCTATTTTAAATTGAGTAAAGACTAATAGAGTTTAAACCTCTACTGGACAAAAGCTCATGAGGAGGTGCTTCTCTAAATAGATTTCTTTTTTAAAAAAAAGTCTATCAACCAAACATCTATGATTTTTTTTTTTTTTTTTTTTTTCAAAATCTCTATATCTACTACAAATATATCTTTTATCAACATAGATTTTTCAAAAGCCCAACCAAACAAGCTCTTATATTTAAATGGGGTATTATTCATTAAGTCCCTATGTTTTTTTTTTTTTGAATTATCTGTTTTTTACTCACTTATTCATTTATCACTGGATTGGTCCCTATGTTTTCAAAAACCACTCAATTTGGTCCCTCTGACCATAATTTTGACTGTCAACCGTCACAGAAAATGCTAAATGACTAATTTGCCCATGACTTCAGTTTCACTCTCTAAAAGTATCATTCTACCCTTTTAAAATTCGACAATTACAAATAATTTATATTAAAAAAAAATTGGTAGATGGATCTTCACAATCCATCTCAAATATGGACGGTAATGATCAAATCACAAAAAAAAAAATTGAAAAAAGAACAAACTAAAAAAAGAACAAAAGAAAAAAAGTATTGAAAAAAAGAAAGAAAAACAATGATGTGGAGATCCAAATCTCCATCTCAAATCATCAACAAAACCATCTCAAATCCAACACCACCACCAGCCTCTCACTAGTGAAAAGAAAAAAAAAAAAACGAAATTTTTTTTTTAAAAAAGAATGAAAGCTTTTGAAGAGATCTAGGTTCTGAACTTCAAACAAAATAATTAAAAAAAAAAAAAAAAAAAAAGCTTTTGAAGAGATTTGAAACCAGATCTAGTCTAGAAATGAGGGAGTTTATGGGAGGCTAGTCTAGAAATGAGGGAGTTTATGGGAGGCTACCCATCGCCGGTGTCAAACGGAGCGGCGCTCCATCTAAGACGAAGCCCCGTCTTTGCTCTTCCGCCGGCTTTAGATAGAGATGATGCTCCTTCCGCCGACGTCGGATGTGGAACCGCAAATCTGAGATGGAAAAGATAATTGATGATGATGATCTTCAACCTTCAACCGCAAAACTTGGATTTTTTTTGTGGGATAATTTTGTGGTTTTTTAAATTTTATTGAAGAAGATGGTTTGTTATTTGTTTGGGTTGGATTTGTTTGTTTAGGAACTTTTTATTATGTATTTGGTTTGTGGAGATGTTTGATGATGTTTCTCAGGAAGATTTGGTGAGTTGGAATTCAATGAGAGAAATGTGTTTGGTACTTGAGAAAATGAAAAAAAAAAAAAAAAAAAAAGGATTGGAATGGAGAGAATATCAATTTTAATTTATTGAAGGTTGAAGGTTGAAGGTTGAAGATGATGGAAGGTTGAAGGTTGATGATGATGGAATTGGAAGGTTGATGTTGATGATCCAGATTGGACCGATTATGTATCAATTTTATTTTTTTGATTATGTATCAATTTTATTTTATTTTTGTTTTTTGGTTTTAATTTTTTTTTTATCAGGTGGAGATTGGATCTCTACATTTATTTATTTTTAATTTAATTTATTTTTTTCTATTTATTTGTGTGTTGACACGTGGCATATCAATGTTTAAAGATAAAAATACCCTTAGAACCGTTTAATTTGACTAACAGTTGACTCACAGAAGGACGAAATTGAGTGGTTTTTGAAAACATAAGGATCAATCCAGTGAAAAATAGACATTTCAAAAAAACTTAGGGACTAAATGAATAATACCCCTATTCTAAATACACGTACTCCATTTTAAAAATTAAATTTCTAAAGATATTTTCAAAATTTTCTTCTTAGTTTTTTTTTTTTTTTTTTTTTTTTTTTTTTTTTCAAAATAAGATCATTCTCACCATTTAACTAAACAACTCTTATTATACAAAAGTAAAATTAAACTCATGTCCAAATAGAGATCATTGCATGCAAACTCAAAATAGAGGTGTCAAATGGGTTGCGCCCGGGCCACCCGACCCATCTAAACAATGTTCATGAGGGCTTACGGGTCGGGTAAAGCCCGGCCCTCAACATTGAGGGCTGAGCCTGAAACCCGGCCCGTGTACATATATATAAGCCTTGCTTGGCCCAAGGCCTAAGCCCATTTGAGGGTCAGGCGGGTACGGGCTTTGCGGGTCAACTCACCAAAAAAAATAATTATTTTACATCACAAAAATAAACTCTATATTTAAATGGAATAATATACTTACAAATTCAAATATCAAATGAATAAAGTCACTCATCAAAATAAATAAATCATTATTATTATTTATTTAGCAAATATACTACAAACATTCATAAAATAAATTACATTAATATTGAATAAACTAGGAATAAGTCCACATTTAGTTGAATAATAGTGTCCTCATTCATAAAATATACTACAAACATTATTTTAATTGAATTTTTGTCCTCATTTAGTTCATGAATGTTTAGTAATAAATAATCTTATTAAAAAATGGGTGCAGAATTTTTTTTTTTAGGTGGCAATAACTCACCCTATCTGACGGGCTTGACGGGCTTTAGACTATAAGCCCAATCTGACCCTCACTCTCAGCCCTTCGGGCCAATGGGCCTAAAATATATGTCCAAGCCTGCCTTCTTACTCGGGTTTGGGCCAAGCCCGGGCCCTCATCGTGCCGGGGTGTCTCGGGTGGACTTGTACGGAAATGGGTAAAGCCCGCACAGGTACGGGCCGGCCTGACCCTTTTGACACCTCTAACTCAAAAGGCCAAGTAAAAAAAGCAACGTCACTTTTAACATGAAATCAACACCACCTGTTATAGCATCTTGAACCATCTATCATGCATAAAAGACTTCTAGATCACTGTGAGAGACTTACTTGAAAACCCTAGCTCTTTCTCTCACGAATCGCATGTATCATTCTCCATCACTTTAGGATTTTCTTTTGGTTGCATATCATTCTCTATTATTTCCCAATAAAAAAATTAAAAAAAAAAAAACTTTAAAATATTGGAAAGAAGAAGAAGATATCTTAGGGTTTGTAAGACAATATAAGGGAAAAAAAAAAACACACACACACACATAGAAGAGGGAAAAAACTAAAGATGAAAAAAAAAAAAAAAACCCATTGTTTTCTAAAAGAAATAGTTTGGATTGTTTTTATAACTTTTTTTGGTCTTATTTAGTAATTTTGATCAGGTTAAAATTGTCAGTAAAAACAAAATTAATATGGATTGTAAACATTTAATTTATAAATTGTCAACAGTGTTTCTCTTTCCAAACAGCAAACATATATATTTGGCAGTTTTGTGTTCATTCTCTAAAACATACAGGGATAATATAAGCCTAATGCTGAAGAGATGAACGAGAAAATCTCCGGTGTACCGGGCTAACACAAATACTTTGACACGTAAGTTTGTATAAGCTTTTTGGTTTGCTTTTCATATTTTTTTTCATCATTATTTATCTCTTTCTCTCTCATCCTATTGATTTTGAAGGGAATTGTACAAACATCCCCTGAGATTTGATAAAATTATATGAATATAGTAGTTTTGGATATATACATACAAACTTCCCCTAACATTTAAAAAAATGTTGTACAAACATCCCCTACAGTTAGATGAGATCCGTTAAATCTTAACAGAAGTGGGCTGACCCAAAAAAAAAATCAATTTTATTATTATTATTATTTGAAATATCAATTTTTATTATTTAAAATTAAAAAATAAAGATAATAATATAATTTTAAATAATAATAATAAAGTTGATTAAATAACATAACAATATGTATAGATGGTGTGTACATACAAAAATACAATGGGTTAATTGCAATAACATACCCTATGTTTTATCATAAAGGTTTAATATTCAACAAATAACATTAATTGCTGCAGCCCCCACACCGTTAGTCAAACTCCGTTAGAGATAACGGTTGACTGAATTTTTAAGGGTAAAATTGTCATTTTCCAACAAATATAATAATAAAATAATTATTATATTTAAAAAAAAAAAAAAACAAATGGAAATTGAGGTATGTTGAAGTTCTTCCATCTGAATCCTAAATAAAATAAAATAAATAAAAAATAAAAAAAATAAAAAAAAAAACGCTTCCATTTCATCGATGGAGCAGACCTCCACATCTACTTCAATTGTTTTCTTTCCAAAGCGAAGCAGAGGAGCCCCAAGTAATTCTCCGACATCCCAATCTTTGATATCTCTACTTCTTTATGTTAAAATGTCCAAAGAAGCTGAACATATCAATTTAATGTTACATTCAAACTCAATCAAGTAATTTGGAGTGTTTTCTTACTTCAGATTTAATTGATTAATTGAAGATCTCAAAATATATAATAATATAGAGCTTAGAACATCTTCAATGCAAATATGCATTTTTGAGTTTCTAAATAGTGCCACATCAGCATTTCTATTTATTATGGGCCCACTTTTGAAAAAAAAATTAAAGAAATGCATATTCACATCTCCAATGCAATTTTCTAAAGTCAAATATGCATCCATTTTATGTCCAATCATAATAAAACAATTATTACACACCCTCTCCTCTTTTATTTTACAATTAAATGAGGTTTAATCTTATTGGTGGAAAGAGTTGAAAGCCTTAATCTTATTGGTGGAATGAGTTAGAAATCCTAGTCAGCATTTTTAGGAGAGTTTCTAGAATTAGAAACCCAACTTCATATTCTCTAACTTTTTTTTTGCCACATCATCTTCATATTCAACTTAGATAATAGCATTGGAGAGGGTTTTTCTAACTTTTTCAATATCTATCCTATGTGGTACTCCATTTTCTCCAAATGCATAATAGCATTGGAGATGCTCTTACGTGCTCTCGATTATATCTAATTAATGTGAAACTGTTGAATTATATATAAAATTTACAAAATTAGAATGTAATAAACTAATAATATATAAAGAGAATTTTGTAACACAAATTAATCTCTCTATTAAATTTATATAAACTTGCACATTGAATAGTATGTAGTATACAATATTCTCAACAGATGGTTGCTTGAAGTTTTATAGCTTGGCTTCCTCATAAATTTTCTAAAAAGTTTTTAATTTTCGCTATAAGGCTCATCAAATGGCCGCCAACAAAAACTGCAAGCAAGGTAAACCATGCCAACTGTACATTCATTGCAATATTATAACATTCGCTCGAGGATGCGAGAGAGATTATGGAAATGTGATAAGTCAATCCCATTGAAAGAATTGCAATCCACATCACCACCATTAAAATCCACATATAAACTCTACGCCTAATTTGTAACCCACTTATGAGCAGCACTATGATGCTAAGAGACGCCACGAAACCTATAGTGTTACAAGCTAAGAAAACGCTATATGAACTTGGGTGATGATCAGCAAAAATGGAATACCCCGCTGTGTGTGGTTTTGATGACGTGGATGATGTGGCAACGCCACCACCGTGGGAAGTGTCTTGCCAAAGACCGCCTGGAGGGTTCACGCTGGCTTGGAATGCCATGGTAGCGATCACCGATGCTACGACCATCAACGCGCTACGCATCTTATCAGACCATTCGAGATTGTGCCTCTTAGGTAAAATTATCCCTGAATCTGTATATGTATCTTGATCAGGCTGTATTAACACTTTAATTTGATGATTCTCTGGAGATTTTAAGGTTCTGGCAATCTCTGTGGTGCCAAGTTCAAATGTCGTGGTTAAACGAATATCCTTGGAATTCATTGCTATAGTATGTCGAAGCAACTCCCTGATCTCCCAATCCTTGAAATCTCTTTTCTTTAGCATTGAAATATCCAATGATGTGAAGCCACATGCATTGAGAGCGTTTACTTCTATTGTAGTACTAGTTATCAAAAACTTTATTACCTGCACATTTATTAGTAACTGTCAGGTGAGGGAAGCATTGGGAATTGAAAGAAGAGAATTTAGGGATTTCAAGTGAAGAATTGGGAATTGTCTGATGGCCAACGTTATTAAAAGGGTGTGAATTGTCCTTATGCACAACGGTGCATTTAGAGAAGTCAGAAGACTCTGGGCTTTAAGCAATATTGGGCCAGTTGGGCCACATTTGCAATTATCTTTAATTCTAGCATTCCTGTTTTCAGTAGAGTTCAGTGAGCCCAATGTAGGGAATTTATTCCCAGGCCACGCAATTGTGTTTTGGATTACATAGTCGGTTGTAACAGACAATTAGAGATATTCAACGAATTACATTTTCAATTCTTACAATTCTTCTTCTCGTATTCTCTCTGTTTCTCTCCTCTCTCATTCAACCAAATCCAACAATATTCTACCAAAAACACTGCAATTTCTTCTTATGAATTCTCGTGATCAGCTCGGCATCACAAATTGGTATCAGAGCAAACATCCTGCAACCTGTGGCAATGGTGGAAGGAACCAGGAATCAAGTGGTGGAAAGTAGATTGACAGATTTGGATTCAAGAAATCAGGTCATGGAAGGAAGAGTTCTGAACATAGAAGAAAAACTACAACAAATTGGAGGAGGAGTTAATACCTGCAAGTCAGAAATCAAAGGAATGACGGCCAAAATAGCTCAACTCCACGATCTAGTCTACCGAAGCTTCAACCGAGTGGAACTGGATGAGGGAAATGGAAAAGGAATATTAGGTTTAGCTCCGGCTGGTTCTAGCAGCAGCAGTCCCTTGGGTACTTCAAGGTAGCAAGGTCATCAACCACCTGTAACCAAGGTATTCACAGATAACCAATTCAAACCTCCAAAGTTAAATTTTCCTAAATTTGATGGAACTGATCCAAAGGCATGGATCAGGAAATGTGAGAGATTCTTTCTCATTTACCCCATAGAACCTGAAAAAAAAAAAGTAATAGTGGCCTCCATACATTTTGAAAAAAAAAAGCAGAAACATGGTTTCAGACTTTCTATGCTTTAAAAGGTAACATAGGCTGGGAAGAGTTTACAGACTCTCTATTGGTTAGGTTCCTTGATTTGGAGCAAGAGGATGTAGTGGGAGAATTTCAAAGACTCAAGCAAACCTCCACTGTAACCGATTTCCAAGACCGATTTGAGGAACTTCAGCCTAGATTAATATCCAAGAATTTAGGTTTAAGTGATGAGTTTGTTTTAGCTTGTTTTGTGAGTGGGTTGAAGGGAGAAATCAGGAATTCGGTTAAGATGTTCCATCCACCTGATTTGAAGTCAGCAATTCATCTTGCAAGGTTGCAAGAGGCGGCCATTGAGGCTAAGAAATTTAAACCATCAATAAACCAACTCCAAATACCACTCCCAACTCACATCCTACAGTGACTAGGTGGAGCCCTACACTCAACCATCACCAACCTCCCAGTCAAACACAGAAAAAAATCGAAACATATCCCATCAAAAGACTGACCCCAACCGAGATGAAGGCAATGAGGGATAAGGGGTTATGTTACAATTGTGATGAGGTTTACTCGTTTGGACACCAATGTGCCAAACGACATATTTACATGCTAATAGGAGAAGATGGAAGTGAAGAAGAAGAAGAAGAAGAAGAGGGAGCAAAAGCACAGACTAGGATTGAACCAGTTGTGTAGTTATACTCACTGGAGATGGAGAAGGAAGACAGAGAAGTACCAGAAGTTCTCAAACCAGTTTTAGAGGAGTTTTCTTCGGTGTTTGAAGAGCCCACAGCCTTACCACCAATCCGTTCTAAAGACCACCACATTCCACTAATGCCCAATAGTGGACCTATAAATGCTAGATCATATAGACACCCCTATATACAGAAAAATGAGATTGAAAGAATTGTCAAAGAAATGCTTGAAAGCGGCCTTATCAGGCCCAACAACAGCCCTTTTGCTTCTCTTATCCTATTGGTTAAGAAAAAGGATGGCTTGTGGCGTTTCTGCCTGGATTATAGGGAGCTTAATAAAATTACTATAAAGGATAAATTTCCGATTCCTATCATTGACGAACTCTTAGATGAGCTACATGGTGGGGGAGTCTTCTCTAAGCTGGATTTAAGGGCTGGGTATCACCAAATCAGAGTGACTGAGACAGGTGTGCACAAAACGGTGTTTAGAACCCATCAAGGCCATTACGAATTCCGGGTCATGCCTTTTGGCCTAACAAACGCTCCCGTAACTTTCCAATGCTTGATGAACGACATATTCAAGCCATTTCTACGGAAGATGATCTTAGTTTTTTTTAATGACATCCTAGTGTATAGCAAGAGTATGGAGGAACACATAGATCATTTACGAATAGCTCTCTCCACCCTCAAGCAACACCAACTGTTTGTGAAGTGGAGTAAGTGTGAATTTGGAAAAACAGAGTTGGAGTACTTAGGCCACATTATTTCAGCAGGGGGGTTTCGGCTGACTTGAGAAAGGTACAAGGAATGACAGACTGGCCAACTCCTAAAACTATAAAGGGCTTAAGGGGATTTTTGGGTTTAACGGGCTACTACCGCAAGTTCGTTAAGGGCTATGGGGTGATTAGTAAGCCACTAACGGAGCTACTCAAGAAAAATAATTTTAGTTGGAATGACACTACAGTTGCAGCTGTTAGGGCACTCAAAGAGGCAATGATGACGACCCCGGTGTTGGCTTTACCTGATTTTTCACATCCTTTCACAGTGGAGACAGATGCATGTGACATAGGCATCGGGGCTGTCTTGTCACAGTATGGTAGGCCTTTGGCTTATATTAGCAAGGCCCTCCCACCTAGGAAGCTTGGTCTCTCTACTTACGAAAAGGAATTGTTGGCTATAGTGTACGCCATACAAAAGTGGAGACCCTACTTGCTAGGCCACAAATTCACAATAAAAACTGACCACAAAAGTTTGAAGTGCTTCCTAGAGCAGAAAATGTCAACTCTTATGCAACAAAAATGGTTAACTAAACTGCTGGGCTATGATTATGACATTTCTTACAAAAAGGGGAAGGAAAATATCGAAGGCGCCCTGGCAGCCCTCACTACAAATCAGCCTAACTGGGTTCTAGAGGTGCAGGAAAGCTATCAATTGGACCCAGTAGCTATAAAGGTACTACCAAGTCTATTGATAGATCCAGCGGCGGTACCGGAGTTCACACTACTCAACGAAATTTTGAGAAAACAGGGAAAGATTTTTGTGGGTAACACAGGGACATTGCGGAAGAGACTCATTGAGGAGAGTCATTGTTTGGCCATGGGGGGTCATTCTGGAATCAAGGGTACTGTGAGACGGCTGCAACAATTTTTCTATTGGGAAAATTTGAACAAAGAGGTAGTAGATTGGGTGACTCAATGTCTTATTTGCCAACAGTGTAAAGTGGAGCACGTGAAGAGGCCGGGACTCCTCCAACCACTACCCATACCCACGATTCCGTGGTGAGATATTGCTATGGACTTCATAGAGGGGTTGCCCCTCTCTTTAGGCAAAGACACTATCTTAGTTGTGATAGATAGGCTCACCAAATATGCCCATTTCCTTACTTTGACCCACCCTTACACGGCTACCACAGTGGCCAAGGTGTTCTTCGACAATATTCACAAACTACATGGAATTCCTACCACTATCACTTGTGACCGTGACAGGATTTTCACCAGCACTTTTTGGTAAGGGCTTTTCCGTTTAGTTGGAACCAAGCTGTGCCTTAGCACTGCTTACCACCCTCAGATAGACGGCCAAAGCGAACGGTTGAATCAATGCCTAGAGAACTACCTAAGGTGTATGACAGGGGCTCGACTAGGAAAATGGGCGAACTGGTTACCAATGGCGGAATGGTGGTACAACTCTAACCACCATACCTCACTCTTTATGACCCCATTTGAGGCCCTATATGGGTACAAACACCCAATATTTTCTTTCACAGCCCTAGCTATTAACTCTCCTGAAGTTCGAGATTTTACCAGCGAAAGAAATAGGATTTAGTCAGTCATCAAAGAAGCCTTAACTCAAGCCCAAACACGAATGAAGTTCTATACAGACAAGAACCGTTCGGAACGGGAGTTCGCTGTCGGGGATTGGGTTTACCTTATGTTAGGATTATGGTCAATAGCAAGAGTGTAATATTGTAATTAACAATCTTTTTCATATTAATAAAGTGATTTCTGGTTTAACAAATCGTATAGCATTTATAGTATAATATTATAATTGTCAAAGTAAATAATCATAAGGTCTAAAAACTATGAGAAAAAAAGAATTGTTCGTACATCTGAATATGTATGTGGTAGACACAATTCTTTAGTTAGTCTTGAATATTGTTCACAACTTAAGTTAAAGGTTGGGTACCTTTATCTTGTTAAAGTTGTAGTTTTCTTTTGCTAGCATTTGAGTGGGATCAAATGAGATATGATGAGTCTAAAATCATCGGAGTGTCTTCGAGCAAAAGAATCTAGTGCACTGGGTGCATTGAACTGGATCACAATGAAATACTTTATCTATAACCGTCAGTAGATAAAAGTCTTTCCATTATCAGGATAATCGGAGAGTCTATCTTAATCCTGAGATAAATGATGGACTTATGGTTGCAAGTGATATCATTTGAGTTATCAATGAGTACGATTATATCGCATAGTCTATCCTCGATAGTTTGGTGATATTCATTTGTTAATCGATAGAGGACTTCATTTATAGATATGGACATCGTGGCTCCATTTAATAAATGAGAGTATAATATCATCATATGGATGTTTTGAGGTAATTGGATATTAAATCTCAACGTTGAGTTTTCGATAGTGTCTATTGAAAACATGGCTTCTGGACAAGTCAAAATATCCAAGTTCAAAACGTGGTCATATGAGTAAATATGGTAACTTGGAGAGTTATAGGCGGTCTATGAACTCTTGGCGATTACTGATATTAATCACGAGGATACACTATCTCCAACATGATTGTCTAGGGTATGAATGAGGAACATCTTCCTTTTCTATCTTTATTTAAGAGTTCAATTTTAGCTCTTTAGTGGAATGAGTTAAAATTAATGGATCGGACCTAAGTGAATCATTTGTTGATTGTGATTAGGTTGTGTCTATTGAAGCTTAAATTTAGATAGCCCGCCAAGATCCCCAATCCACACGGACTTGCATGGATCACTTGATATATTCTACCGAACCAATTTATCGGTCCATCTAGAATTGCATTTAATATATTAAGAATATAATTTGCACATTATTTATTTAATGGGCTGCTCAATTATATTAATATATTAATGAAAGGCATGTGGGCTTGTTTCTTTTAGTAAGAATGGGTCTGGTTCACATGTGGGCTTTTTATTTAAAGTCCAATGGATTAAATAAAATAAGAAAATAATATTGAGCCCATATATATATGATGTGGGCGGCAAGGCTAATTTATTAGTCTAATATATTATTTTATTTTATTGTTTGATTAAATGAGAATTAATTAATTAATTAATTAATTATTTAATTAAGAAACAAAATCTTTTTCTGATCAGGAAATATGTTTCCTAGAGTTATACTATTGGTAGTAGTATACTAAAAGTAAAAGACTTATTTGGTAAGAAAATAAATAATAAGGTTTATTTATTTAATCAAATAAGGAAGTCTTTGAGATAGTCACAAATACACTAAAGAGTTGGATTAGGGTTTGGAATTCTAAGGAAATCTACCTACGGTTAGGATTTAAGTCAAAAGACAAATCCTACATGGTAGATGATTTTGGCCACAATATATAAATATATATTAAATATATAAGGCCGGAAAAATATAGATATATAATGCATGCAGGATTAGGCCGCAAAAAGTATATATTATTCTTGCAACCAAAAAATGTGGGTGCCGCAATATGTATATTTTATTTTAGGCTTGCAGCGTGAGTGCACTTATATTTAGGTGTGCAGATTTTATGCAATATATATATTTTAATATATATAGATATTATATATAGGTTGAATTCGGCTAACCCCTATTTGCAAGGCTTGAGAGTTTTTCTTTTGCTTAAAAAAAAATAGAATCCAACTCTAGTGATTAGTGTGTGTTGATTTCGGCAAAAACATAAAAGAGTGAATAGATTATTCTTTGATGGTACACTAATTGTTTGTTCATCAATAAGCTTGTGTGTACAACATCGATTTAGGTTCACGCGAGTTTCGATCATTAGATTGAGAACTCAAAAGTGACCGGAATAATCTTAGTCTTCTTTTGATTGTTTTGTGACTAACAAAAGAAAAAGAAAAGTTTGTTTGTCCATTCTCAGGTTTGCAATTCAAAGAAAAGGGAGACCACGCTCCTAGGTGATTCACGTTCGTGCTAGGATTGAAGATCTTGCGGATTACCATCGACGTAAGTCAATCGGATCACGCGACAAAAGATATTCTTCTTTTGTTGATTATATGTATGCTTAATTAATTAAAGGGTTAAGGTTCATAAAAAGGAAAAATTTTAAAACTACTAAATCTATTTTTAGTCTCGCTTCCGCTGCGTGTACTACGGTATTTTTCCCTACACCTTAGACTTCAGCCGTATAGACAGTCCACAGTGGCTATTCGCCAAAATTTGAAGCTAGCTCCTCGCTTCTTTGGGCCTTTCCAGGTGCTCACACGAATTGGAGCGGTGGCTTACAGACTTCAGCTCCCTCCCGACTCTCAGATACATCCAGTATTTCATGTTTCGCAGCTCAAGAAGAAGGTGGGTGCTGCAGTCCAACTAAGCACAACTCTCCCACGAACTAGTGCTGACAGACAGCTCCAAGTGTTTCCGGTGGCCATCTTGGACCGGAAGGTGGTGAAGCGCCACAATCAGGCTGTCGTGCAGTTGTTGGTGCAGTGGTCGAACACTTCGCCAGAGGATGCCACCTGGGAGGACGTTTCGCAGATCAGGGCTAGGTTTCCTGATGCCTTCGACCTTTGAGGACAAGAAGGTCGTTAAGGGAGAGGGAATTGTCAGGTGAGGGAAGAATTGGGAATTGAAAGAAGAGAATTTAGGGATTTCAAGTGAAGAATTGGGAATTGTCTGATGGCCAACGTTGTTAAAAGGGTGTGAATTGTCCTTATGCAAAACGGTGCGTTTAGAGAAGTCAGAAGACTCTGGGCTTTAAGCAATATTGGGCCAGTTGGGCCACATTTGCAATTATCTTTAATTCTAGCATTCCTGTTTTCAGTAGAGTTCAGTGAGCCCAATGTAGGGAATTTATTCCCAGGCCACGCAATTGTGTTTTGGATTACATAGTCGGTTGTAATAGACAATTAGAGATATTCAACGAATTACATTTTCAATTCTTACAATTCTTCTTCTCGTATTCTCTCTGTTTCTCTCCTCTCTCATTCAACCAAATCCAACAATATTCTACCAAAAACACTGCGATTTCTTCTTGTGAATTCTCGTGATCAGCTCGGCATCACAGTAACCATCAGTGCGCACTCTGATACACCTTATATAACATGTAAGATCGATAAGGTGTTCGAGTCCAAACACACAACAAATTCATATAATAAATAATAAATTCAAATACAATCACGTGGAGAGACTTGAACCCAAAACTAGCTCTGATACATCAAACCTAACAACTAACATTAATATTTAATAAACACTCTAACAATTAATTAGAATTTCTAATTATGATGAAAAAAAAAAAACATCTCTATAGAGCTAAGTAGTTAAATGAACAATACCTCAACTGGTTTATAAAGTACTGCCATATGTAAGATAGTATTGCCATCATCATCCTTGGAGTTCAAAAACTCATGATCGCCGATTGCTGCCACCAAGAATTCCAATGCCTCCAACATGTTATATCTCACGCACCCATGTAGAATAGTCTCACCTTGATCCATCAAGATGCGGCGTGGGGTCTCACTCGCACCAGCTCTCTTAAGATATTAACATGGCCCTTGACATCTGCAACGTGCAGAGAGGGCTTCTTCCATCTATATCACGAGCAAAGCACATTTCAGGGTTGATTGATACTAATTTTTTCACAATTTCAAGATAACCTTTTGCAGTTGCCAAGTGGAGCGGTGAAGATTGTCGGAAATCAAGCTCCCCGGCTAGTTCAGGCTTTCGATTTAGAATCTCCTGCACAAAATCTGAATGTCCAAGCATGGAAGCTATGTGAAGAGGGGTCTCAGAATAACAACCCACCATAAATCTATCGAGAAAGAGAGCAGCTTCTTGAAGCAAGTTAAGCAAGGAAGTTAAACTTCCCTCTACTGATGCTTCATGGATCCTCCTGATCTCCATTGTAATACGGTGCTAGCTTGAGTCTACAAGTTTATATGAAATTGACATACAAGTAATTAGACCAATTCAGATGTTGAAAATTATAGCTAACGAATGGTCAATATATACTAGAGACCGATTGATTAATTGATTAATCAACCCCAAGAATGGAGCAATCTCCCCCATATTCCACACGGCTAATTAATGCATGAGCAGGTATGGTGGTAGGGTGTCTTTTTCTTTTTCTGCTCAGTCGATATTCTTTCTATGTAGAGAGTTCTATCATGAATTCTCTTATTGTTATTTGACAACTCACAAGTCTAAATCTCACATATAAAACGGACTGCAATTTCTGAACCTAATTACAAAAAAGTCACTGCAAGATATGTCTTTTTGAATGTTGTAGTTGACCGTTGATCATTAGAATTGATTAAAATATGATGCACGTTATGTTTTTGACTTATTGTCATCATATTATAATAATTTTAGTCAAACCAGCTCACAACAAGAAAATTTTATTCAAAGATAAACTCCAATATAATTTCAACAGACACTCGAAATTTAACCCTAAAAAAACACAAGGAGAAACACGAAACATTCAACGAAGAAAATCTTGGATACACCGGTCACTAAAGATTTCACAATTAAATTGAGATTAAGAAAAAATAAATAAAAGTTTTTACTCGTCTGAATAAGTAGAAAAATGATGGAGATTTGGGGAAGATGTCCGATGATAATTGGAGCTCAATTTGCTTTTAAATGTTTTTAAGTTTCTGTTTTTTTTTTCAAGAAAAATGTTTTTAAGTTTCACCTTAACATCCGACGGGCAAACTTTTTTTAGTGACTTGATGCATCATTCAACAACACATAATGATCACTGACAAGATGAGATTGCTCCAGCTGTAAAATCTCTCACACCTACATCATTTGATTGTAGGTCCAATCCTCTCTCTCCCCTACAAAAACTTCAAATTTATATAATAGTATAATACTTAAACATGACTCAGGCAATAACTTGACTCGGCCTGACCAACATGATCACTAAGGTTGCCAAGTGTAGCAGAGTAAGAAATATAAAAATAAAAAATTTTAGAAGGTTAAAATGAATTTTTTTTTTTTTTTTTTTTGGTTTACACCATCCGGTTTTCAGGTGGGACGAATCCACCATACGGTGCAATCAGCCCAGACCACACCCCGATTAATCCGGACTCGCACCGGGTCGGCCCACCAAGGGGTAAAGTGCTCCCAATATGTGTAGCTCCGTTCACAAGGGGAGTTGAACCCACGACCTTGCTTAAGGGATGAGAGCGTCGAACCACTCACATCAACACATGTAATGATTATTTTATAATTTTAAAGACTTTGTGGGTCCTTGAGAAATTCAAGGTCACAGGTTCAAATGTTAGCAATGATAGATAGATAATGTAAAAAAAAAAAACCGATAAATTTAAAAGGGTAATGTCCAGCGTTCTAATTTTTTTCCTAAATTCCTTCCTAAATGATGTGGGCCTGTAGCACATGGAGTGTCAACATCTTGTAAATTATAAGAATGTTGACACCTCATGTACCACATCATTTGGGAAGGAGTTTGTGAAAAAAATTTGAGACACCTAGCATTACTTATTTTAAAATACAATATTCTAATCTGCATTTTTGTTTCTTAACATAATTGGGATTAACTTTAGTAGAAATTGCTAAAAATGACCATATATATTATGGGAAATTCGTTTTTAACTACAAACGAAATTTTAATTATTAATAACCATGTTTTTGAGAAATTACTGGAAAGCCCTCATATAAAAACCATCCCCAAAACAACTCTCTCTATTTTTCTCTTTTTTCTTTCTCTCTCCTCTGCTCTCTCTAAGCGCCAGCGTGCGTTTTGCGACAGCGCTGTGCGCTGTTGGTTCGTCAAGCACAGCGCCGTGATGGGCGACGACTAGACGATGGGTCATGTTCGACGATGGGCAACGGGATGGCAACGACGTCCAGTGGCTCCGTGCTTCGCGATCGCCGGTGATGTGGTCTGCAAAAAAAACAAAAAACAAAATACAAAAAACAAAAAAACCTAAACCTAATTTAATTTGAGGAAGAAGAAGAAGGGGAAGAATAAAAAAACCTAATCCTAATTTCAATTTAGTAAAGATTTCAAGTTTTGATATTTCAATTTAGTCATGATTTCAAGTTTGGACATTTCAATTTAGTCGTGATTTCAAGTTTGCTTTGAGGTTTAAAAAAAAAAAAAAAAAAAAAAAAAACCTATTTTCAGGGGTACTCTGGTAATTTATGGACATACACTGATTTTTTTTTTTTTATAAAAAAATTGGTTATTAACAATTAAAGTTTCAAAAGTGGTTATTAATAAATAACAATTAAAGTTTCAAAAGTGGTTACTAACAAAAGTTTAATGTTTTCAATGGCTACATTTAGTTTTCTCTCTTAAGTCTTAATTTTATGGCAATGTTAAACAACCAATAACTAAATGAATGGATAAGGATTTAACTCACTTATTTACGACATCCATAAAATTAATTAGTACACATATATTTTATTAAAAATTTTAATTACAAAAATATCTCAATTGAAATTTATCTAAGGACAATTTACTTTAATTAAAAATAAACCAAATACTATATATATATATATATATATATATATATATATTACACCTAAATCTTTAATTATATCTTTTTATTAAAGAAAAAACTTACAACAAACCCTAATTTTACAATAAACCCTAATTAAACTCTAATTTTAGTTTAAGTATCAAACTTTTTTATCATCACATGGTTATTATAGTATAACAAAGTAATGGAAAAAGATTTTTCTCTGTATTATTTTACTTTTTTATTTTTTATCTTTATTTTATGTTTAGTTATTAACTCTATCGAAACAATTTTTTTTTTATTTTTTTATTTTATTTTATATATAAAGATAGTTGTAGATATTAATGATTCTTTTTTAAAGATAGTTGTATGCCTTTATAGGGTGGTTCTCTAGTAAGGACAATTTCATTCTGAAATTATAAAGTCAGGACATCCTGACTAAAGAACATACAATTTTTCTATCGTTAGTTCGTCATAATATAAAATATATCAGGACGAATAATGTGGACCATTAGATTTACATACTTTGACTCAAAGTGTATGTACTTGTCAAAACTTCTTCATAATCTATATTTTATATCAGAATGAATTGACAGTAGAAAGACTATATATATATATATATAGTGAGTCTTTTATAAGGGATCCCTTACTTTAATTTCGATAAGGACCTTGAGGAAATCACATCAATTTTTATGAATTTTCATCTGATTTTTTTTTTTTTTTTTTTGTGGATATTAAATTCAATGAAATATACCTATGAAAAAATTTAAAAAAAATTTAAGTACTAGAACTATTTTTCCCAATTTTGTTAAATATGAAGGCATCGAAAAAATAGGCGAAATATAGAATATTTAAGAAAAATAATTATAATGCTTGAAAAATTCTCAAATTTTATTTATATGTACATTTCAATGGACTTATCATCTACATAAAAAATTAGATCAAAAATCATAAAAATCGATATGATTTCATTAACGTCCTTACTGGAATTAAAATTAGAGATCACTCATGAGAAACATAAAAGAGAATTTTAAATTGAAAATCTCTTGACCCATATACAATCAAGTTCTAAAAAAAAACTTTATTAATCAAGACAAATAATTATTTACTTATATAACAGCACGTGGATCAGTCCAAACTCCAAACAATAAAAATGCTTAAAATGCAAGAGTTGTGGTCAGTTTTATTCATGTACTAATGTTTTATTTAGTTTGCTTAGGACTCATACTAGATGTTCCGCAACATTCTAGAACCTCGTCAAGAAACATAATAGAACCTCCTGGAAGCTCCCCAAATGTTCCATCTCTCTCTCTCTATCTCTCTCTCCAGAACATTCATGTTTCAAGAACCACATCCTATATTAAGTACACCGAAAACACCAGTTCTTCTTCACAAGAAAACGCAAGCAAACAAAATCAAACAATTTCGTCACTTATTTCACTTTAATTCTAACTAAGAAGAGGAAGGATCATCATGGATTTCAGAATCATGGGCATGGACTCACCGCTTTTCTCTACTCTCCAACACATGATGGACACATCGGAGGACACCGACAAGTCCTACACTGCTCCGACTCGGACATTCGTGAGGGATGCAAAAGCGATGGCGGCGACGCCGGCGGATGTGAAGGAGCATCCGAACTCGTACGTCTTCGTCATCGACATGCCTGGATTGAAATCCGGGGACATCAAGGTGCAGGTGGAGGACGACAATGTGCTAACAATCAGCGGAGAGAGGAAGAGAGAAGAAGACAAAGAAGGGGCTAAGTATGTGAGAATGGAGAGGAGGGTTGGCAAATTTATGAGGAAATTTGTGCTGCCTGAGAATGCTAACATTGATTCCATCTCTGCCGTTTGTCAAGATGGAGTGCTTACTGTTACTGTTGAGAAGCTGCCACCTCCGGCACCTAAGAAGCCCAAGACTATCGAGGTCAAGATTGCTTGAACAGTTGTCTCAATTGGGTTTGGATTTTGATGCTTTACTATGAATAATTGGGACGGAGAGTATCAGAATGCTGTGTATGATTTTTTTTTGTTTTTTTTCCTCCGGTATTTCCTGTTCTTGTTTGAAATTATGGTGTAGTCTGGTCTGATTATTTTCTAATAGTTTCGTTGTGTAGTGAATGTTGTTAATGAAGCCTATGTTTTAGTGACAATCTTTTTTTTTTTTTTTTTGCTTCTTCTTCTTCTTGCTATATTTCATTTTATAATTTCACTCTTGTCTTCAGCAATGCATCACTGAAGAAATGTGACTAACAAGCGGATTCAAATGTCACTGCCCTTGCTCTGCAACAAGATGCAGGGGAATTTCATTTTGCATTGGACACATTCCTGAATTAATATTAACCGCCCAGATAGAAATGTTTGTGAGCTGAGAGCTGCATCTACACACTTATTCATATGCGCCCCACAAACACAGTTTGAGGATAGTAAAGATAAAATCTTGAGTGAAACTTGCCATAAAAACTAAACTTACAAGATATTGAGTGTTTTAAACTTACAGATTTTTGTGAGTGGTTTTAGAATCAATTGACATTTTATCAAAGAACGTGAGTCTCAGAAAAACAACTGAAATGAAATTTGTTCGGTTGCTCAGACATTTAAAATTGAGTTTGTAACAGCAGTTTTGTAAAATCAACAGAATATGAGACAAGAACTTAACCACCCACAAGAAAGGTTGCTTGCTATTGGCCACACCCCAAAATTTACATATATTACTGCATTCTCAGATTGCTTTTCAAGCCATGTAAATGCAGGTAGAGGATGTTGGGGCCTTTTTTTTTTTGCAGAGGGCCTATTGAAAAGTTTTGAACTTGGAATTTGTTCTCCAATCGGAAGCTGTTCTTCAATTGATAGCTGTTCTTTGAATCCAGACTTAAAAGCTAAATGGAAGCTGTTCTTCAGTGGGAACAACCCCTATTCGCCAATTCCTTGGAAGTTGGAATAATCTTCTATAATTTTTTATTTTATTTGAATTTGACCTAAAAACAGAGGCTTTTTTTATTTTGATGGAGGTTTTTTGGAAGATGACCCGTTGGGTTTACGGGCAACATGACCCGGTTAGCCCATGTTCTTAAAAATTCTGTCGACGTGCACAGCCCTGATGGAGTGGTTTGTTGATGTATCAAACACGTCAGCATAACTGGGTAATGTACAGCCACGTCCGCAAAGAATGGTAACGTGCCCACCGGCCCCACCCAAATCCCAAGTGGACCTCCATCTTTATTTCCTTCTTCTCTTCTTCAACACCTGAACTTCAATCTTCAGTTCTGGTATCTTCTTCCAGTACACACTTGTGTTAACAAAAGCAGAGGTCTCTTGAGAGGAAAGTGAAGGGACACCGTCTCCTTTAATGGAACTCTTTAAAAAGTTGGGTTTTTCATTTATGAGCTTTAATTTAATGGCTCTCTCAATCTCCACTCTTTCCAAACCAACAATGAGAAATTTTCAAGTCTGCCTTATCAATTTTAGATCAAAACTTATATAATTTTTCAATGAGAAAATGTGTTGAATTAGAATAAGGTGTGTACCCATTTTGTTAAATTTCTGCAATTTTTTTCATTAAACTAATGCTAATCTACCAAAGTTTCAAGCTCGACTGCTAAACATAAAATTTTTAACAGTAAAAATCAATAGTTTAAAGAACATCAAAAATTTTAAAAATGAAATTGTACGAAAATGTAACTCCAAACAATTTTTTTTCAGTTTTTTTACAATCAAATTGACATTACATTACTCAAACTCATCACTTACATAGAAAAATCCATCCCCAAATAACATCAAACACTTGCAAGAAAAACAGAGACTCAACTAGAGATTTCAATAGCTTTGACAACAGGTTTCTTTGCTTCTTGTTTGGGTACAGTGACAGTGAGAACACCATTTTCCATCAAAGCTTTAATATGATCCATCTTCACATTATCCGGCAGCCTGAATCTCCTCGAAAACTTCCCGCTGCTACGCTCCACACGATGCCAAGTGTCATTCTTGTCTTCCTTCTCCATATTCCTCTCTCCGCTAATAAGAAGCACCCTGTCGTCTTCGACCTCCACCTTGACTTCCTCCTTCTTCAGCCCCGGAAGATCTGCCTTTAACACGTGGGCTTCTGGGGTCTCCTTCCAGTCCACGCGGGTGTTGACAAAAACAGAGGTTTCTTGAGGAAACTGAGAAGAAATTGAACGGAGATGAAAGTCCTTAAAAGGGTCCCAAACGTCGATAGAGAAGGGATCGAAGAGGTTGTTGTTGTTGCGTTGATTTCCGAAGAAGCTTGGAATCATCATCGCCATTTTTACAATTTCTTAAAGCGAACGAGAACGAGAGCTGAGCTAAGTTTCAATTGAACTTGTATTTGGTGGCTTAGAATTTGATACTTCGATTTTCACTGAATGGTTTTGAAAGAGAAAAGTAGTTGGTTATTTATAAGGAGCATTCGAAGTTTCTGGCATTTTTGCGCGCAATCGTTTCAGTTTGGTCGTTATTGCTATCGTGAGTCTCTCTAGTACATTCGTGAAGTTTCTAATTTCGTCTAGAAGTTTCTATGCTTTTGTTACAGAGAATGGAAAACGACTAGAAACATAATAATCATGTGAAGAAAGATACAAATTGACGAAGAAAGGGGTCGAAGGAACATACAAATTTAAAATATAATATTCTAATCTGCATTTTTATCTGTATAAATTTTACTTATCGAGTCCAATTAATTAGGATATAGGATATAATCTTATAGGATATAAATAAAGGGTGTTATGTTGCCACCCATTCTATAAAATTAATTAGTATATCCACATTTTATTTAAAAAAATGATGGGGAATTGCACAAACATCTCTCGAGATTTGATGAAATTGCACAGATATGGCAGTTTTGGCCATATACACACAAACTTCCCTCAACATTTGAAAATTGTTGCACAAACATCCCCTGCCGTTAGATAAATCCGTTAGTCAATAGTTAAAAGTGTAAAAAGTCTAAAATACCCTTTATTTTTATTTTTATTTTAAATAAACTAAAAAATTAAAAAATAAGATAAAAAATATTTTTAAAAAAAAAATTTTTGATAACATGAATGTATCTTAAATATGAACCTGGAAAAAAAAATCATCTTTACAAATAAAAAAAAAAATAGTTTTTTAAACAATTTAATAATAAATAAATTTTAAATTTTAAATTTATTTAAAATCAAGGGGGAATTTCACAAACAATTTTTTTTTTTTTTTTTTAAGATGAATTTTTTACCCAACTTTCTGATTTAAGATACATTCATATTTTCTAAAAGATTTTTTAATATTTTTTTTATCTTATTTTTGAATTTTTAATAATGTTTAAAATAAAAATATAGGGTTTTTTTGGACTTTTTACACATTTGACCATTGACTAACGGATCTATCTAACGGTAGGGGATGTTTGTGCAATAATTTTCAAATGTTGAGGGAAGTTTGTGCGTATATGGTCAAAACTGCCATATTCGTGTAATTTTATAAACCTCAAGGGATGTTTGTGCAATTCCCCCAAAAAATGAAGTAATCATACAAACAACCCCTGAATTTAGGTCTAATTACACGCATATGAAATTTTTACCAAATACTACACAAACATCCACTACCGTAAGTTGACTTCCATCCAAACTAACCATTGACCAGATTTTTAGTATTAAAAGTCCAAAATACCCTTAGTTACTTATTTATACTTTTTTCCCCTTAAAATAAAATAAATTATATAAAAATGCAAATAAAATTTTCTTAATTATATTTTTTTAAACAAATTTTAGAAGATAAAAATATATAAAATAAAAAAATTAAACTTTAAAATAATTAGAAAAAAGAATAAAAGAAAATTTTTAAGAAAAGAAATGGAGAACAGATCTCAAATACGCCATTACTGAGACTTGAATCCACAATCATGAAAAAACTAAACCAGATTTTAAGTTTAATATTAAAATACAATCATTATTGATGATTCATAAATCAACTGATAACTCTTATTTATTCATGAAGTGTTCCCCTTTATTTGTATCTTTTATGCTTATTTTCCGGGTAAACCGGGTTTTTAATGGCTAAAATAAGTGTTTCAGGAATTTTTCCAGATTAGCGGCTTATTTGCAAAAAGATGGAAATTTTGGGGCAAAAAGATGGAAATTTTGGGGCAAAAGCACAATTTCAGGAACTTGGGATTCTGCGCCCCATTTCTGCGATAAGGGGCCGCAAAAATGGGCGCAGAAAGGGACCAGAATGTCACCTTTTCTCGCCTCAATTCGGCGCCCTAAGCGGCGGTCATGGGCCGCAGAATAAGGGCGCCGTTTCTTGGTCGGGTTTCCCCTGTTTCTCATTTCTGCGCCCTTGGCCGCAGAGCAAGGTGCAGAATAGGGTGCATTTTTGGCAGCGTCAAGTGCCCATTTCAGTCTTTTCACGAAGATTTCTTGAGCCACTAAACATGGTTTACTCAGATTTTGTATGAGATTTTTTGTGGGCTGTGAGGGGAGAGGAGGATTATTGCAAATCTTGGTGGGCCATGTTCAATTGAGAAGGGATGGGATGTTTGTCCTTGAGAGGATGTTTTTGGGAAGTTAATAGGCAAGCTCCCTCATATACACACTACCAAGTCCGGCCACAACTTTGTTCCAGTAGAAACACACTCTTTCCTCTCAAGTTTTGGAGCTTCTTCAACATCTTTGGAGCTTGGAGGAGTTGATTCTTGAGGAAGGAAACCATTGGAGACCAAGCATTGCAAGAAGGGGATCATCATTCTAGTTCACTTATATAACTTTTCTTTCTCTTCTTGTATTTGTTATGGTTTATGCTCATTGGATATTTTGAATGGTTTTAATGTGTAATATGAGCTAAATATCCTTGTGCTAGAACAAAGATGAAACCAAAACCTTGATTTATTGATAATGACTACTTAGTTTCTCTACAAGTGCTTGTATGGTTATATGAATGTTTTGTATGCTTAATGCTTTTGCCTTGATTAGCTACCTTGTTGAATGATCAATAGATAAGCAAAACATTCACTATAAATGACTAGAAAGTGAGAGATACACTAGGCTAGCTTATAGGGTTCATGTATGTATTCCATTAATCTTAATGAGTTCATGCATATTTTATATGTTGGATACAATCTCTAAGACATCGAGAGAGACTAGAGGTTGATTTGAGGGAATATGAACCTATAGTCCATACTTGCACAATTGAGAGATTAAGTAAGTCAAGAGTCATATTAGAAAGGTGACGTGGATTCAAGTTCTAGCACATTTTCCTTATATTATCACATTCATCTTAGTTGTGGTTGGTGTTTACTTGCTTTCATAGAAATCAATTTAGTGTTAGAAATCTAAAAGCTATCATTTTTAATTGTTCAAATAGTATATAAACCGATAAAAGCCGGTAATCAATCCTTAGTCCTCGTGGGAACGAATCCCTACTTGGCCATTATTTTGCACACCGACCTCGTACACTTGCGAGAGTCACACCGTGTGGTTGTGGACCGATCATCAACAAACCACAATTATATTCAATTTTCAATCATCATAGGATTTCATTCAAGCCACAAGATTTTTAACAATAAATGAGATTCCACAATTATATTCAATTTTCAATCCTCAATAATGATTGTATTTTAATGTCAAAAACTTAAAATTTAGTTTTCTTTTATTCCTTTTTCTATATATTTTTTTGTTTTATATATTTTTGTCTTTTAAAATTTGTTTGAAAAATATATAATTAAAAGTTTCTATTTGTATTTTTATATATTTTATTTTATTTTATTTTAAGGGGAAAAAAAATAAAGTATAAATAAGTAACTAAGGTTATTTTGGACTTTCCTCAAAAAAAAAAAAAAAAAAAAAAGGTTATTTTGGACTTTTAATACTAAAGATCTAGTCAACAATTAGCTTGGATGGAAGTTAATTGACGGTAGGGGATATTTGTGTAATATTTGGTAAAAAGTCCATATGTGTGTAATTAGACCTAAACTCGGGGAACGTTTGTGCAATTACTCCTTAAAAAAAATTGTTGGTACTAAATTTAACCGCATTTGAAAGACGTAATTAGTGGAATATACATATTCGGATGATATAACACACAACGATATACAAGTCACAAGAACAAACATGCATAAATAATTGAATGTAAAAAAAAGCCCCGCTATAGTTTCAGTTGAAAGGAGTATTTATACGGTGTTTTTGAAAAGTTGTTCAGTGAGGTGTCGTGGATTCTATGACACTTGGCATGCAATGTGTGGCATGTGTATTATGTTTGTGACATGTGTATCATGCATGTTATGCATATGACGTGTATATTTAATAGAAGGGAAAGTATCATTTCCTCCCTTGTAGTTTACCATATTTATAAAGTTGCCCCTCCTAGTTTCAGAAATGGTTGGTCTTCCCCCTGTAGTTTGCCATATTAGAATATTTACCCCCTACCGTTAGGATTTCTGTTAAATAAGGGTTTGACCGTTAAATACAAAGGAGAAAATACATTTTCCCCCTGTAGTTTGCCATATTCATAAAGTTGCCCCCCTTGTTTCAGAATGGTTGGTCTTCCCCCTCTAGTTTGCCATATTCAAATATTTACCCCCTACCCTTAGGATTTCCGTTAAATAATGGTTTGACCGTTAAATACAAAGGAAAAAGTATGTTTTTACCCCTAATAATAACGTTGATTTTTTTTTTTTTTTTTTTAAAAGAACAGAATTAGCTTAACAAGGTATATTTAATAATTATTAAAAGATATTAAAAATAATATTAAAAAATTAAAAACATCAATTTCAACTTTCAAGCCTTAATTATCTCTCTCTCCCTCGAAATTAAAAAACAATTATTAATTATCTCCTGATTCAATCTCCACCATCCATCTCAAACATGGACGGTGGAGATAATTATATAAAAAAATATTAATATCAAAAATAATAAAATAATATAATTGTAAAAAAAAAACAAAAGCTAATCAAATTATATAATAATAATATAATTGTAAAAATAAACAAAAACGATATTAAAAAAATCTCACTTTCTCTCTCTCAACATTATCTGTGATAATTAATCTCTCTCTTTTCTTCATCTCTCTCTTTTCTTCATCCTATCGCCGGCGAGAATAAAACAAAATAAAAAGTTAGGTGGTGTTTGCTAATGAATCTAATAATAATAGGGAAAGTATCACAGATAATGTTGAGAGAGAGAAAGTGAGATTTTTTTAATATCGTTTTTGTTTATTTTTACAATTATATTATTATTATTATTATTATATAATTTGATTAGTTTTTTTTTTTACAATTATATTATTTTATAATTTTTGATATTAATATTTTTTTATATAATTATCTCCACCGTCATGTTTGAGATGGATGGTAGAGATTGAATCTGGAGATAATTAATAATTATTTTTTAATTTCAAGGGAGAGAGAGATAATTAAGGCTTGAAAGTTGAAATTGATGTTTTTAATTTTTTAATATTATTTTTAATATCTTTTAATAATTATTAAATATACCTTGTTAAGCTAATTCTGTTTTTTTTTTTTTTTAAATCAACGTTATTATTAGGGGTAAAAACGTACTTTCTCCTTTGCATTTAACGATCAAACCATTATTTAACGAAAATCCTAAGGGTAGGGGGTAGATATTCAAATATGGCAAACTAGAAGGGGAAGACCAACCATTTTGAAACTAGGGGGGCAACTTTATGAATATGGCAAACTACAGGGGGGAAAATGTATTTTCTCCTTTGTATTTAACGGTCAAACCCTTATTTAACAGAAATCCTAACGGTAGGGGGTAAATATTCGAATATGGCAAACTAGAGGGGGAAGACCAACCATTTCTGAAACTAGGGGGGGCAACTTTATGAATATGGTAAACTACATGGGGGAAAATGATACTTTCCCTTAATAGAACAAGCTACGGAAGAGCCACCCGGTCTGCCAACGAGTGAGCTGACACCACTGCCGCCATTTGAACCAGAACTAGCTGATTTACAAGGCTCTCCAAAGGACCATCGCTAGCCGATCACTGGAAAGGCGTCAAATCAACCGATGAAGAGAAGTCGATTTTACATGACTCACTATATATATATATATAATTGAATCTCTCATAAGGGATTTTTTATTTTAATTTCGATAAGGACCTTGAGAAAATTACATTAATTTTTATGAATTTTAATCTGAATATTTTTGTGGATAATAAATTCAATGAAATATACCTATGAAAATTTTTTAAAAATTTTTTCAAGTACTAGAACTATTTTTCCCAATTTTATTAAATATGAAGGCATCGGAAAAATGGGCGAAATATAGAATAATCAAGGAAAATAGTTCTAGTGCTTGAAAAATTCTCAAATTTTATTCATATGTACATTTCAATGAACTTATCATGCACAAAAAAATTAGATCAAAATTCATAAAAATCGATATAATTTCATTAAGGTCCTTCTCGGAATTAAAATAAGGGATCCCTCATGAGAGACTCACTTTATATATATATATATATATATATATATATGAGTTTCTTTTATAAGACTTCTACATTCAAGACATTTCCAAAAATAAATTGGATCATCATTAGAAGAAGATTTGATTCAAAAAATAATATGATTTTTTATATATAAAAATTGGGTATGTTAATAATTTAAGAGGGTTTATAAATAAAATATATTAAAATGAATATATTCATTTCAGTAAAGGTATCATTGGCATTATGATGAGTACTTATAGTAATATTTATTTCTTAAACGGTGGCTCTAATACCACCCACAAAATATCTTCATACACCCATTTTTCTTCCTACACCCATATTAAAAAATTAAAATTATTAATTTTACTCCTACACCCTTTAAAATGTCAAAACTATCATTTAAGTATTTTAAAATATATATATATATATATTTAAACATATATTTTTTCTCATTACACAAATTTCTCTTTGTTTGCTTTCACCACCGTATAAAAAATAAAATCTTGTATGTATTGTTTGTTCTTATTAAAAAAAAAAAAAAAAAAAACTAAATACAGTTTCTTTATTCCCTTTAATAAATATTATAAAATTTACTCAAATAAAAAAATATCATATTCAAATAAAACTCTACAACTAAGATTTTACTTCGGAAAAAATAAAACACAGATTCAACCCTAAAACCTTTCTTTTTTTTTTTTTTTCGTTGTTACTTATAGAATCAATGTATTGAATTATCTAAAAAGCCATGAAATCATAATAGTTTACACACTTAATCATCGTCATAGAAAACAACAACAATATACAGCTTCTTTTGTCTAAAAAAAAAAAACTAATTTTTCAATCACCAAACAAATCAATTTTTTTTTTTTTTTCAATTAGTTTTTTATTTTTTATTTATTTAATAATCCACCCACCAAGTTTTTGGTTTACAAACCAATTAAATTAATAAGAATTTGTAGTTGAATTAAAGTTAAGTGAGTGAGCTGTGTTCGAGAATCGTATAGACTTGATCGAATTTTACAACTGCTTAAAAAAAAGTTTTATAAAACTACAACTGCAACAATTTTTTATTCAATCACAAAACAGTAATAAAAATTAAAGTAAATATATATGAATGCATTCGAAATCCATGAAATTAATTATTTGTTCATCCATTCCTTAACTATATATGAAAAATAATTATATTTCCTGATTGATGTTGGGTTTGATTAAGTATATATTATTAGGGTTTATGATCGATTGGGTGTTCAACTTATTGGTGTAAGAAATAAATTTAATTTTCAATTATAAAGCCATTTATTTTAAGCAATTAAATGTAAGGGTATTTTAGAAATAAAAATGTTTCATTAAAACATGAGTGTAGAAAGATATTGAGAGTTTCTTTTGACAATCCAATTTTTTATTTTTACACTTCTTTTCTAATGACACTTTGTTCTCAAAATTTAAATTTAAAAAAATTCTAAAGAACTTCATTTTGTTCCAAAATTATCATTTTTATCTTGCACTCCTATTCTAAAAAAATAAATTATCTCTCCTAAATCATTAAATTAAATATTATATATTAAACAATCTCTCTGAAATTTTTACTTACCATATTAAACTCTCTTTTCTCCAATACATATCTCTAATTTTCTATCTTCATTATTTCTCAAAAAAGACTAACAGTTAAGGAAAAAAAAAAAAAAAAAAACTTATGAATAAGCTTGATTTTTATGAACCGTATATATGTATATGTAATAAAATAAAAAATAAAAAAAAACTCAAAAAATAACAAGTACTTTTTTTTTTTTTTTTTTTTTTAAATCAAAATATGAAAATGTTTTTTATTACTTTTGTAGGTATGTGATTGCCTAGAGAACTTTAATTCTTTTATTAGTCTTAGAAATTCTGAATTTAATCGAATCCAGTTTAACAAATCAAGTTTTCATATATCTTTTTTTTTTTTTTTTTTTTGAAAATTGACTTTTTAATATATATATATATTACTATTAGTAAAAAACCAAAATAGTCGTAAGTTTTTTTTTTCTTTAACTATTAATCAATCGAGAAAGTATGAGAAAAATGGAGAGAGAGAGAGAGAGAGAGAGTAATTAGGAGAGAGTGTTTAATATGGTAATAACAGATTTAGGAAAGAGAGTTTAATACGTGATCTTTAATTAATACTTAATATTCAATCTAATGATTTAGGAGAGAGATTTTTATTTTTATTTTATTTTTTTTTATAATTTAATTAGTTTTGAATGTCTTTAGTATTTTTTTAGATTTTTTTTTTTTTTGTCTTGTTTAGTAATTTTAATTCAGGTTAAAATTTTCATTAATAAAAAAAAAAATTAAATTAGAGTGTAAATAGATAATTTGTGGATTATAAAGAAAAACTCTCAAAGATATTTTATGGGTGACAATAAAGCTATCCGTTTTTAAATTTTAGATACCGGTATATTTATAAAAATAGGTGTACTAATTAGTTTTATGAGTAACAATATCTACACCTGTAAATAAAATATAGATGTTGGATGCGTATTTAGAAGTTGTCGGGAGTCTCGTAATATTTTTGCAACAACTAAAATAAATATAAAAAGCTTATTTCAAAAACTAAAAATAAAATAAAATAAAAAAACTTTATTAATCAAGACAAATAACTATGTACTTATGTAACAGCACGTGGAACAGTCCAAACAATAAAAATGCTTAAAATGCAAGAGTTTTATTCATGTACTAATGTTTTATTTAGTTTGCTAATGACTTATTCTAGATGTTCCACAACATTCTAGAACCTCGTCAAGGAACATAATAGAACTTCCTGGAAGCTCCCCAAATGTTCCATCTTTCTCTCTCTCCAGAACATTCATGTTTCAAGCACCACATCCTATATGAATACACCGAAAACACCACTTTTTCTTCACAAGAAAACGCAGGCAAACAAAATCAATCAATTTCGTCACTAATTTCACTTCAATTTTAACTAAGAAGAGGAAGGATCATCATGGATTTCAGAATCATGGGCGTGGACTCACCACTCTTCTCTACTCTCCAACACATGATGGACACAACGGAGGACACCGACAAGTCCTACAATGCTCCGACGCGGACATTCGTGAGAGATGCAAAAGCGATGGCGGCGACGCCGGCGGATGTGAAGGAGTATCCGAACTCGTACGTCTTCGTCATCGACATGCCCGGATTGAAGTCCGGGGACATCAAGGTGCAGGTGGAGGACGACAATGTGCTGACCATCAGTGGAGAGAGGAAGAGAGATGAAGAGAAAGAAGGGGCCAAGTATGTGAGAATGGAGAGGAGGGTTGGCAAGTTTATGAGGAAATTCGTGCTGCCTGAGAATGCTAACACTGATTCCATCTCAGCCGTTTGTCAAGATGGAGTGCTTACTGTTACTGTTGAGAAGCTGCCACCTCCGGAGCCTAAGAAGCCCAAGACTATCGAGGTCAAGATTGCTTGAACAGTTGTCTCAATTGGGTTTGAATTTTGATGCTTTACTATGTATAATTTGGACTGAGAGTATCAGAATGGTGTGTATGTTTTTTTTTTTGTTTTTTTTTTGTTTTTTTTGGTTTCTTGGGTATCCAGTATTGCATATTTCCCGTTCTTGTTTGGAATTATGGTGTCATCTGGTCTGACTATTTTCTAATAGTTGTGTTGTGTATTGAATGTTGTTTATGAAGCCTTTGTTTTAGTGCCAATCATGTTTTTTTTTTATTTCTTCTAGCTTTGTTTCATTTTATAATTTCACTCTTGTCTTCAGCAATTTATAACTGAGAAAATGTGACTAGCGCGCTAATTCTAGTGTAATTGCCCTCGCTCTGCAACTAAGATGCAGGGGAATTTAATTTTGCATTGGACACATTCTTAAAAAAAAAAAAAAAAAAACTAATATTTATTGCCTAGTTAGAAAGTGTGAGCTTGAGAGCTGCATCTGCACACGTTCTCATATGAGCTCCACAAACTCAGTTTGAGAAAAATTGTTTTAGTATCTGGTACAGCAGTGATCAACTACAGACTTACATATAGGAAATATAAAAAATCTCGACTCAACAAAAAAAACAAAATTGCAAGTTTGTGCATGTTCCAAACTTACAAACTTTTGTGACTGATTTTAGAATCAAATACATGTGATCTAAGAACGTGAGTTTGAGAAGAACTGAAATAAGATTTAGTTGGTTACTCAGACATTTAAAATTGAGTTTGTGACAGCAGTTTCTTTAAAATCTACAGAATTTTGATCCAGGAACTGAACCATACCTATGCACCCACAAGAAAGGTTGCTTGCTATTTGGCCAGACCCCAAAACTTAAGCATTCTCAGGTTGTTTTTCACATGTAAAGCAGGTAGAGGATGTTGGAGCCATTTTTTGCAGAGGGCATATTGAAAAGTTTTGAACTTGGAAGCTGTTCTTCAAATTGGAAGAATAATCTTGTTCAAATGTGTTTAAATGTTTGTTTAAAAAAATCAGCCTTTTATTTAAACATCTTGATGACATTCAAATTTTAATAAAAACAAAAAATCCACACTAGAGAAAACTACGGCTTCGTTGCTTATATTCATTCAGGCCATATTGCTAGAAGGTCGCCTGCATTGCCTTATTAACTTTCTAACAAATTTTATCATCTTCACTGTAAGCCGTATTATATGCACAAGAAGAAGAAGTCCCACCAACCCAATCCAAATACACTGTACCATATTTATAGAATACAACGCTCGATACGATTCCGTAAGAGCAAATATGGCTAACAGATAAGTGTATATCATTGCTGATATTGCAATCCACATGATCACCATTAAAATCCACATAAAAAATTTACGCCCGATTGGTAAACCGCTTATCAACAGCAGTATGATGTTAAGGGATGCCAAAAAACCAATGGTGTTAGCAATCAAGAACACCATATATGTTTCTGGGTAATAATCAGAGAAAATAGAAATCCCTGCTGTATGCTTAAGTTTGACTCCTGATTCAGGACTTATGGAAGTAACGTTTTCTTGCCATACACCACCCGGAGGGTTTACAGCAACCTGGAATGCCATGGTAGCAATTAGTGATGCTACAACCATCAAGGCACTACCCATTTTGTCAACCCAATCATTCTTCTTCTCATCAACATTTCCACAACCTTCGTTCTGTGGCTGTAATGCATTAGTAGTATGATGATTTTCGTTGGACGTTGAGGTTCTGGCCATCTGTGTGGTGCCAAGTTCATGTGCTGATAAATGAATATCCTTCGTATGCTTTGCTCCAGAGCATCGAAGCAACTCCGCAATCTCCCAATCCTTTTCATCTTTTTTGCTTGATTGTGTGGAAAGATCTAAAGTTGTGAAGCCATATGTATTAATAGCATTCACCTCTATTGTAGTTTTAATAATCAAATACTCGATTACCTGCATATTCGATTTTAAACATTTAACAATTGGATTGTAGATATTGGAAATATATATCATCAACATGCTGTAAATGACACAAAATTGATCAGTTAACTACGTACTCCCCACTTGAAAATAGAAAAGAAACCACAAATGTCCTTTTAAAGATAAGAATATATTTGTAAATTAAATCTTTAAAAACTTTAGTCTTAGAAATTTCAAGCATATATATTTACCTCAACTTGTTTATCAGCTGCAGCAGTATGCAATATAGTGTTGCCGTCATCATCCTTGTTATTCAGAAACCCATTATCACCAATTGTCTCCACCAACAACTTCAACATCTCCAACTGGCTATGTCTCACACATAAATGCAAAATGGTCTCACCTCGATCAGCAATCGACATTCGAGCTGCCTGTGGTCTCACATTAACCAACTCTCTCAAAACACTAAAGTGACCTTTGATGGTTGCTATATGCAGAGGGTTTCTCCCATCATGATCACGAGCAAAGCACATTTCAGGGTTGACTGATACTAATTTTTTCACAATTTGAAGATAACCTTTTGCAGTTGCCAAGTGAAGTGGTGATGATTTCCGGGCATCAAGCTCTCCAGCCATCTCAGGCTTTCGATTTAGAATTTCCTGCACAAAATCTAAATGTCCAAGCATGGAAGCTATGTGCAGAGGTGTCTCAGCATAACAACCCACCATAAATCTATCGAGAACAAGAGGATCTTCTTGAAGCAAGTTAAGTAAGGAAATTACACTACCCTCAACTGCTGCTTCATAGATCCTCCTCTCCATTGTATTTGAATGGAATTTTTCAATGCTAGCTTTAGTAGTGCGTAAGTTTTATTATATTGAGTTGGATATATACAAATCATACATAATTTATAAGGCTGTTCGTCAAGTATTAAGTACTACGTAGGAACTAACGAATGAAGAATCCTGGTGACCCAAATCATACACGTGGTTTTAAATTTTAGTCTAGTCTTTGAGTTTGGAGGCTACTACTACGTAGGAACTAACGAATGAAGAATCCTGGTGACCCCATGTCTCTATGGCTTCTTGCAAAAACGACAAAAAGTACCACTCAACCATAAAAGTCTTTACGTGTGACCTGGCAACTGTTCTTGGTAGCGTCTACGCTACGCTGCCTGCTAAGAACAGTCAACGCTACCATGCTAAGAACAGTTACCAGCTACAGTGCTAGGGTGATCATGTGACACATATTCTTTTCTTTCTTTTACTATGAAAATAACATTTATCTATTTTTATTTATCAAAATATCACCCGATTGTGAAGATGAATTTACAAAATTGTCCTCATACAAAAATGCCACTTGATTGTCTTAAGTTTCCTTGGAAGTTCATAATTAAATATTTATAAAAAAAAAAAAAAAAAAAAAAAAAAAAAAACATAGGAACCCAAAAATGAATATTCTCTGCTAATCTAATCGAGTGGCAATTTGGTAAATAAAAATAGATAAATGTCACTTTTACAGTGAAAGAAAGAAAAGAATACGTGTCACGTGTTTTTATTTAGTTATCTATAACTCGGTTCATCGGGTCGGTTTGGTTTTGAAAGATTCAAAACCGAAACTGACCCATATTCAATTCGATTCATTCGGTTCAAACCGGATTAAACCGAACTCACCACCAAAACCAAACCAAAGACCCAATTTCCATTTGGTTCTTATCGATTCACACTAATTTCATGCCCACCCTTAGTTTTAGTTGCTCCGTGTACCGAGACTTTTCATACCAAGATTTGCATTTTTTTTAAAAGAGGCTTTGAAGCTGGTCTTAGGATGTCCCTGAGTTGTTTTCCCGGCTTTTACGAATGGATTTACTTTTCAACAACACATTTGTTCCCATTTCAGAAATAGTAAAGCAGACAACGTGCTTGAAGAATGATACCGAACGGCCTCAGATTTCAATTTTATCAAATTTGGCAGGTAATGAAGAATCCTGGCCGGACCCATATAGATTCGACTTGTCTAATTGTTTGAATACTTTGAATTTACAACCACTTCATGGAAATATGTAAAGTTGTCTTTCTTTCTTTTTTTGACGGAAAAATATGTGTAAGTCTTAATTCGGATATGTAGCAGGAGTTTCAAGGGTGCTTGTTTTTTTGGGTCTAAAATAACATTTACATCTTGTTTGTTTTTTCAAGGCATCTAAAATTTGAAAAAGAAAATGTAAAAAACATCTGAAATCAAAAAGTCCGAAATCTTATTTGAAATCATATTATTCCGATTATACCACCTTATATAAACTTGGATTCAAAAATTTATTAGCACTTTTTTAAGGGTGAATTTTAAGAGTATTACTCCTTTAATAACTTAAGTTTAAATGGCAATAGGTTCTCTCAAAAAATACCCCCCATAGTAACTCTTTCTTCACTATTTTGATTTTTTTTTTTTTTTTTTTGAAAATCCTCTATTGATGGAGGACCTCTATCAAAGGGAGGACCCACCTTAAGGCCAGGTGGGGCTCGTGCCCTACCTCAAAATTAACAAAAAAAGATTTTGCTTTATATATATATATAATTATAATAATTATAGCAAAATAGCTCTTCGTAAAACTGATATTCGGTCATTTGTTTTGTGTTAGTGGTGGTGGTTCAAGTCCCACCATTTACTTTTTTCAAGGAAAATGAATATATTATTTTACAAATTTAATTTTATAATGTAATTTTAATAATTTTTTATGCCTTTTTTTATTTTACCAAATTTTCCAATTTTTTTCTTAAATTTTCATCTTATTTTAAAAAAAAACAATTTATTTTCTCTTTTCCGTCATTGTCAACTTCTTAACTACTTTCAATTTGTGGTTACTTAATTCAGTTTATTTTATGTTAAATTATCTATTATTGTGAACTTTTATTATTTATAATAGTTTTAGTTTCCAATCAATAAACACTAAAATCTCAAATTTAAATTTATTATATTAAAATAGTTCATCTATTATTATAATTCATTTTATTTTATCCTTGGTATTTTTCTTTATTTTATAGTTTCAATTTATTTCGAATCAATAAATCAATAATTTACTAATAATAGAAGAATAAAAAAAATCAAAAACATGTCTAGTAATATTTATTAATCAATTATTTTTGTATAAATTTAAAGTGAATTCATTATAAATATAAAACAAATTTCTTATTATAAAATTAGATTGTAATTTATTATTTTAAGAATAATAAATATTACAATTTTATTGTTTATGTTGTTTTTCTTGTTATTATTTAATTTTTAATGTTGTGTTTCTTGTTTTTACTTTTATTTTTTTGAACGTAAGATTATTTAGTTCATCTTGAGTAGACATTCTATTTATTTTATTTTATATAAACTTCAGTATATCATAAAATTTTCTTTATGTAAAAAAATTCATTTTACTATGATCTTAATTTTTAATATTTTTTTATAATATAATTGTTATTTTGTTCAAGTGTCCCACCTAATTAAAATTCCTAGGTCTGCCACTGCCTCTATCAATGGAGATGAAAGACATCCATTTGAGGTCGGAGGTCTCAAGGAAGAAGATGAAAAAAAAAGATAGGAAAATTTCATTTTTGTCCAAAAAGTCTCGAATATTGTAAAAGTCTCAGAAACTACAAAAAAAGTTTTAGAAAATTTCATTTTTGCCTAGAAAGTCTCGAAATTGCAAAAAGTCTCGAAACTATTAAAAAAATGTCGCAAAATTTTATTTTTACCTAGAAAGTCTCAAAAATTGCAAAAAAGTCTTGGAAAAGTCTCAGAAACTCAAAAAAAAAAAGTCTCGGAAAAGTTTCGGAAACCATCAAAAAGTCTCAGAAATTACCAAAAAGTCTCGAAAACAACCTGAAAAGTCCCGGAATTACATGAAAAGTCTCAAAAATTACATGAAAATTCTCGAAAATTAGAAAATAAATCTCGAAAACACTGAAATAAGTCTCAGAAACACAAAAATGCGTGAGACTTATTGGGCAAAAATGAATTTTTCTAAAAAAATAAATTCATCTTCTTCTTTATTGACCTCCAATGGAGGTCTGTTCAGCCTCCATTGGAGATCTTACAGACCTCCAATGGAGGCCGATGAAGAAAATGAAATTTTTTTTTGAAAAAATTAAAAAGTAAATAAAAAATATATGTAAAGTAAAGACATTTTTGGAAGTTCACTTACCTTGGTGCCTTTAAAATTTAAGTTATTAAAGTGGTGGTACTCTTGAAAGTCAAACTCGAAAGAGTGTCATTCATCACCATTTCCACACCTTATATATAAGATTTCTCATCTAGCCGGCGCCGCTTCTCTCCCTCACCCTTTGTTCTCTACATCTCAATATTCGCACCAGGTAAACAATAAAACAAATGATTTGATCTTTACTTCCCTTCACAAAAACTTGAGGTAACAATTTATGTTTATAGTTTTGATGGGTTTTGAAACGAAGTGAGATTTCTCATTACTCATTGTGATATATTTAAATTATTTTTCTTGTATCAGTTATTTTAACTGTGTTTTTTATTAATGGGATTTTCGTTTTGTGATGAATTTGCAGGAACAGTAACGTAGTGAGGGCTGTGAGGCTGTCTGTTGAGTGTTGGCAGTAATATTTTATTTGAATAACATAAAATATAAATTAAATTATAATTTAAAGTTTATTCTTATTAATGTAACACATGTGACCATTAGTTGTGTAAGGACATGACTATTAGGCCCCGTTTGGTATGTGAAAATGGATTGGATTATTTTCATGGGATAAGATAGGATAGGATGAGATTGGATTAGATTGAATTAATTTTAATATTATCATGTGTTTGGTGCAATATAAGATAGGATTAAAAATAGAGTAATCATGTGTTTGGTGCAAACATAGAATAAGATTAAAAATAAATAATCTAAGTGTTTTTTTTCAATCAATTGATTTTTATTCTTAAATTCTTTAAAATAAAAAATAAGAGTACATTCATGATTCACCAGATCTCGTTTAATCCAAGTTTTTGTTGTTTTTTTTTTTTTTTTTTCTAATAAATTGAATTTTCTTAAAATTATTATATATAAAAAAAAGAGTACATTCACCAGATCTCCAATCATATATGGAGGAAAACCTCCAATGTCATCTCCTCCCACCTCCTTATCCATTACTTCACTCAATCGTCTCTCTTCCTCTTCCTCCGCTGTCACCATTTCCCTCGATCATGTCTCTCCCTCTGTCCATGCGTTTGGTCGTCTTCCTCCCTCATCCTCTACCGCTATATCACTTGGCCATCTATCTCCATTCCTCCTCCATCCGCCGCCTCTAATCCAATCAAAGGAAAAAAAGGTTGTCCTTTGTTGTTGTTTAAACTAAAAAAAAAAGAGTTTAGAATTACATATGTTTAGCATTGTAGATCCCACGCTTGCTAATTGCCATGTACAATGTGGCAAATTTGAAGGTAGATTGTTTCCTTGTTTTGGAGCTGTTGGGTTTTGCAATAATATGCTCATATGCTTCTTTTTATGCTTGCTAATTGCTAGAGTTGTTGGAGCAATCATTGTTGTAGCTAATGTTGCCTAGATCATATTTTAATTACCAATCTTGTTTGTTTGTTCAGATGTCTTGCTGATGTTGATTGTAGTGATGTTTGTTCATGCTAAGTATTTGTTCATGACATGGGTACGTTGTTGCAACAGCAGCTGCTGCTACTGCGTATATGGCCAAGTTTTGGCAAAATCTTTCAAGGGATAGGAATAGTTCATTAAGTGTTTTATCAATAAAAGAAAAATTAGGAAACGTAGTTTTATTTACTTGAGTGAAAGTGTGAAACAATGCAAAAACAAATAGAGATTTGTTATTACTATTTGAAAGTGCTTTTGGTCATGTTTTAAATTGGTGATCATGGTGTGAAAATAGGTGGGGAAGGTGAGCATCGAATGGTTAGCATGTGAGAAGACGAAATTGGTGGGAACATTTCCACCTAAGAAAAGGAGTTGGACTGGTTATGTTGAGAAGGACATTGCTGGATCATCTTCGGATGGAGCTGAGAACACAGTAGTAGTAGCTGCTGGTATTGCCCTCATCTCTATAGCTGCAGCTTCATCAATTCTTCTCCAAGTTGGCAAGAATGCACAACAGAAAATTTTTCAATACCCACTACTGTATATTATTGTTTAGTGGTTAGTGGCTATAAAATTATACATCTCATGGACATGAATGGAAAAAAATGATTTTGTTTAAATATTTTGATCATTTGTTACAGTTGAGCTTGATATGAACTTTGAGTGCAATTGATAAGCAGAAGATAACCATCAACAAATGGATTTTTGTTGCAGAAGATTTATTCATAATGCATTGCAAAGATGCAAATGTAAAGTTCAATTCTTATGTACAATTACAAGCATATAAGATTTATTAATAATTTTATAAAAAAAAATTGAGGGAATGGGCCATAATATTATTAATTGATTTTTTTTTTTTTTTTTTTCCGTTTGCACCTCTAAAATGAAATTTGATCCTCTAAACTTGGTTAAATTTAAAATTTTTGTTGATATTGGCAAACATCTTTGGGTATTATTATTATTATTATTTGAAAAAAAACTAATATGTCTTCCAAAAATATTATTAATAAAAAATATTTTTCAATTACAATACTATTATTTTTGTTAAATATGATATATAAAAATATTTATTTTATAAAATCAAATAAATACTGACTTGTCCTGTCTCATATGTCACTATTATGTGGTAACAAACATTGGACAGGACAATAAGGGCACCCTGGTCATTTGAACCTCTTGTCCCATCCTGTCCCAGCCATACCAAACGCATAACAGTATAGTGAACAGTTCTGTTCCAGGCTTTCCAAACACAATATAGAACAACATGTCATGTCCTGTTCCGTCCCGTCCCGTCCCTCCTTATTCTGTCCTATGTCCGTGCCAAACGCACCCAAAACAGGGCTGAAACTTAGTGGGCCTTTACAAGGACCAAATGGTGTCATAATTGCTATTATAATATGTTTTCGGAAAGCCCCAGCCAAGCCCTACATTTGTTACCTAAACTTCATCTCCTATAACGGTCTGTAGCAATTGCATCCATATAATATTTATTTTGTTTTTTTATTTTTATTTTTTGAAAATTAATGATTACCATTATAGCTTTCGGTTATTTAAGATTCTAGAAGCCTGTCGTTCTTTTACCATTCTACCCTTATTGACCAGAAAAAAAAAATGAAATTCTAACGGAATTGGACGGTAAGGACTATAAACGAGATTGTCAGTGAAAGTGTGGACTAAAAATGATAATGAACAAACTAGAGGGACTAAAGTCCGGATTACATAAAACTAGAGGGACTAAAATAGGAATATCCCTTGCTTATATTCATTCCGGCCATATTGCCATAAGGACAGAAAATTGCCTTTGTTGCCTTATTGACTTTTTAACATATTCTATCATCTTCACTATAAGAAGTATTATATGCACAAGAAGAAGAAGTTCCATCAACCCAATCCAAACAAATAATTCAGTACTTACGTCACTAGACATTGAGTTCCCTTCTGAGAGAGCACATATGGCAAACGCATAAGTAAATGTCATTGCTGATATTGCAATCCACATGATTAAGATTAAAATCCACATAAAAAATTTACGCACTATTGGTAAGCCGCTTATCAGCAACAATATGATACTAAGGGATGCTAGAAAACTAGTGGTGTCCTAAAACAATAAAGTACTATAGAAACCAGGGTGCCTATCAGCCAAAATAGACATCTCTGCTGTATGCGGACTGTTGTCTAATGATCCGAGGGGGTTTCCGCCTCTTTGGGAAGTGTCGTCTTGCCATAAACCACCCAGAGGGTTTACAACAACCTGGAATGCCATGGTAGCAATCAGTGATGCTACAACCATCAAAGCACTACTGGTTTTTTCAACCCAATCATTCTTCTTATCATCAACATTTCCACAACCTTCGTTCTGTGGCTGTAATGCATTATTAGTATGATGATTTTCATGGGACGTTAAGGTTCTGGCCATCTGTGTGGTGCCAAGTTCATGTGCTGATAAATGAACATCCTTTGTACGCTTTGATCCAGAGCTGCAAATCTTTTTCATTTTTTCTGCTTGATTGTGTGGGAAGATCTAATAATTTAAAAAAAATAAAAGAAGTTATTTATTTATTTGTTATTATTATTATTTTTAAGAAAATAAGTTTTAAAAAATAAAAATGTTAACCGCCAAAAATGGCAGGGGCCAAAGAAGAATTTTCCATCAACATTGGAGGGTAAATCGAGATAGAAAGACATCATAAAAGCACATCCTGATACCCCGCCACTATGCCAACTAGCCAGATACAACCTCCTACCGTCCCAAATCAAGATCGAGGGTCCCTAGACTCAAAAAGTATCAACAAACATAGAAGCCGGATACCAGGAACTCCACTACTGCAGGGTCCTAGTACCCCACTACTATCCAGAAATCCCAGTATCTTGATACCCCGGACATTTATACTATGATGACGAGAGACGGACGCCCAGGTACCCCAATCCCACCTAAAGCCAGCTGACCAAGCAGTAAGTATCGGATTGAACAGACTACCAAGCATCAAGATAGGACCAGGCATGCCAAAGAACCAGCGATGTAGAAAGATAAGCATAAAACACCGTCATCCACAATAAGTAAAGATTTACACTCATTCCCGCCATTAAGAAATATACTTGAATGAGGAGTCAACTCCCACACAAATTGCTAGAGAAGGAATCGCTTGATTCTAGGGATCAAATCCCCCGACAATCTCTTTGATCGCCAAGGAAAGTCCTGTAATTGTTAAAACCCTAGACCGAAGTTATATGAGTGCATGACAAGAAACAAGACCTATATATTCATCGTATTATCACACGAAAAGAGGTGGGCAACTGGAAGACCTAACCCTACTTGATACTTTTCCACTTATCGACATGCACGAGAGTTCTATCGCCATCGCCAACTGAGTCACTTATCCCATCGTCATACTTAACAAAATCTCCATTGTTTTCCTATTATGTGTTCGTTATCAATAAAAAGAGAGTTATACGTGTGACCCCTTATTCATGTGAATTTTTCTCCATCATTATCATTGTCTTTTTATAGGTTTTATTAGGAAGTTAAGGGTATCGAACTACGTGATACCTCTCCAACTGAGATCCACATTGATTCCAGTCCTCTTGAATTGTTAATTGGAAAAATCACCCCAAGTGACAATTTTCGGTTAACAAAAAATAAATAGAAAAAACAGGAATAAATTTGTCCTTTCAATGGAAAGTTTGATAAAAACAATAAAAATAGGAACTCTTTAATTTTTTGGTTAAAAAGTGATATTTCTTTTATATTTTTATATTTTTGCTATTACTGATCGGCAAAAACTAAGTATAGAGTAATGATGAAGAGTCCTGGTTGCTGGTTGGCTTCTTGCAAAAACGACAAAAAAGTACCACTCGACTATGGCCTTGTTGGCTAAGCTTTTGGAGAGTTTAAAAGCTCTTTTGGAGCTCAAAAGTGACTGTTAAAGCTGTTTGGATGTTTTGTAACAAGAGCTTTTGATGTTTCAAAGTTCTTATTGGAGAAGTCAAGCCCATATGGCTTTACAAAAGCTTATTGAGAAGGATAATGTTAGACATCCAACATTTTTGTCCAACACTTGTGTCCAACACTTGATGTGTCAATTGATGAGTGGATACACATTAATAATGATTTATCCATGCATCCACTCACCAATTGACACATCAAGTGTTGGACACAAATGTTGGACAAAAGTGTTGGATGTCTACCATTGTCCTATTGAAAAACACGGGGAAGCTCATTGGGTTTAATGAATTTTTCGTATTACCTGTATTACCCATCTAACTATAAATACCAAATTAAAATTGATCAGTTGTATCCTTTTATATTTTTCACCCCTCGTTCTCCTTCTCAGAAAAGATGAACCCTATCTTTAAAGATGAAACCAACAAGGCAATGGCGAAGACATAGGTTAACGGTGAAGTGAGCTTGGTATCAAGTGAGTAAAACTGAAAAATTTTCAATTTCGTTCTTGAGTAATCAAGTGATTGCGTAAAACTGAAAATTTTTACTGTTTCAGATGAAGCGAAAAAGCTTCTGCGAAAAGCTGGGTATGAGTAGATTTCAGAGAGAGAAGACTGGAAGTTGGAAGCTAGCAAGAGATATTTCTTCACCAGAAATCACTCCACAATTGTTGCTTCCGCCATCGGCAAAAAGTTTTTTTTTTTTTTTTTTTTTTTTTTTGTCTGCTTTCAATCTAATTTTAATATCTCTATATTGGCTTTCCATTTTTTCTTTGGCGTTAAGATTATTGATTCATTTTCTGGTTTATTGCTTCTTTCAAAATATAGGTAGCTTAAAAACACCCTTAATATTTAAAGTTACTGTAATTTTCATTTCATTTTCTTTTCGTTTTTTTTTTTTAGCTGATAATAGTTTTAAATTTACATCTAGATATGTTGCTGAAAATGGATTCCATATAGTTGGTGCTCATACTGAATGCAACTTTCTTAAATTTTGTATGGAATTTATTTTTCTCTATCCGTTTGTGTATTGAGTTTTCTACGTGCAAATTGAGTGGTATTCTAGTTGTTTTGACATCCCTTATGTTAGAGCCACACATTTGGCATCAACTCATGTTGAGAACAAACCAAATATTGTCTCAAACATTGAGTTGAAAACAAATGCAGATAACAACCTAACTTCTGGAAACAATTCACACAATGCAGTTGGGGATTATGATTAGCCGCGCAAGAGCACAATGTACTACTCTGTTCTTGCAATGTATACAGCAGACTGAGTAGGAATCAAGTTTGTTATAAGCAAGTAACCTCGTCTAGATAGATAATTGTGCTTAATGGTGATTCTGTAGGTATTGTCTCTCATATGTTTTGTAACTTTGTTATCTTTTAATAAGCCAGAGTTGCATTCTGCTTTCCCATGATGCAATGATATGTATAATGATTGATACTGCTCTGGTTCTTTATTTCTAACTTTTTTTTTTGTTTTTAGTGTTTTTCCAAGTAGTGCAACCTCTCATAATTCTAGTTGTCACTTTGGAATTTGAGAGGTTTAGCAAGGTATCCACATTAGTAAATACTGATATATTTACATAAGTTAGCATGGTGTTTAGTGAGTTCCGGTGAAGTTTCCATATCATTTTTATTTATTTATTATAGATAAATTTATGTGCTTTGAGGAGATTGATTTGTTCCTAAATCTCTCTTTCTCTGATCTTATGTATGTAAAAAAAAAAAAAAAAAACAAAAAAAAAACAAAAAAAAACATGGAAACTGCCATTTCGAACTTGACAAAACATCTAGAGCATGTAACAGATGCGCTTTCCGTAAGTTCGAACTCATTCTTTGCATACTCATATTGTATTTTAAATATGAGACCCTCTTCAAGGATAGGTTTGCTTTGAAGAGTATTATTTGATAACATGAGTAGGTACAGAGATGGTTCTAAACTACAACTTTCCTTAATGATAGGTTGTTGTTACAATCTTTTAACATGAGCTTGACCAGTTATGGTGGAGTATGTTTTCTTATTTTGGTTGTGTTCTTTTGTTGATCAGATGGCAAAGAAGCATTTGATACAGAGAATTCAAGATCTGATCAATAAAATGGAAAATCAGAATGTGCTCTTAGATAATTATTTCTTTTCTTTCTCTTTTTATTTTTATTATTCCATTAAGTGGGTTTTTACTTGCAGTGTGATTGTCTAATTTTAGAAGATGCCAACTCATGTTCGTATTTTTATCATTGTATTTGTGGCCTGTAACATTTTAGTAGAATTTTTATTATCATTTTGTCTAGTTTGTGACCATATCATCCTGTGAATCTTTATTATTTTAGTAGATTTTTTAACGAAATATAATAGAAAAATATTATATTATCCCAAATAATAACTTTTTTACGAATTATTTTTTTATACATATATTATTTACTCCAATTATGGTCCAAATGTCATATAACCTTTAGAACAAATATTAATATTTTCCAACCAAATAATTTCTTCTTTTGGAAGGGTAAAGGTCATATCATAATTAGAAAATATTTTAAATTATTCCAACCAATCAGTTGTAAAAGTTCTTCTTGATACAAAAGCTCTTTTGGAATATACTATCCAAATAGTAACGAGCCCTAAAGTCTTTGTATGGGGACCAGGAGAAAAACTTATAACATTTGGAGATAATATATGCATTTAAAGATAATAAAAATGTAATAAATAAATAAAAAATCACAACCATTAATTACACATGTCACCAGATCTATTTAGGTCAGGACAAAGATCATATCAGTAGATGATTCATTCAAATTGAAACAGCAACATTGAGTGATTTCAATCAATAACCGAACCACTTTGCATTGTATTAGTTCTATAAAGTGCGAAATTTGAAACAGCAACATTATCACTATTTGTAGATAGTAATTCTGAACAATGCATATATTAATTATTATATTGCATATTGGTGCCATAAAATTACGAAGCAAAAGTTGAAAAAGTTTCAATACACAAAACTTCAAATTTACAATGAAAAAGTTTGTAAAAAAATGTAAGGAATTGGATATATAATTTTCAATACAGAACTTTAATTTTACAAAACTTTTGATAGTTTTATTTGTTTGTAGACACGTTCAAGAAAACATGAGCAGACAATAGAAGAATGATTTAATAAAATTATGGGAAAAGAGATAATGTATTGGATAAAACTTGAAACATGATACTCATAGGATTAGAATTACCATGTCAAGATTGAATCTTTTGATTTATTGCTGCATCAATCAGAGAAGCTAAAAACAAATCTCCATGCAACATTACATGATATATAATATGAAAAATTTCACATTTCACATTATTAATTGTTCTTTGGTGAACTAGATGTAAAGTTTTATGAACATCATCACTGTTTGCAGATAGTAATTTTGAACAATGGCAGTGATCAGATTAATTATTATATTGCATATTGGTGCCATAAAATTAAAGAAGAAAAAAAAAAAAAAAGCTTGCACCATGAGGTGGCAAACACTAATCATTGTTCTTTCGGCAGATATTTCTCTCCCACTCCCTCCCTCCCTCACTCCTATACTTGCCGAAATTCATATTAATTTGGTGAAAATAGAGTAAATTTGATGTTTTGTTGAATAATGTTACTAGAGAAGTCCTTTTGTTTAACTGAACCTAATGCATCCAAATGTAATTTTACAAATTCTGAACTACCTAATTTCATAGTGTGATAATTTGAATTGAAACCCTGCCTTCACAATAGTTGTGCATACACACTGTTGATCGAAGATGGAAAAATAAATTGAAGTCAAACAATACTATTTTTCTTATTGATGGATGCTTTATGTTTGAAAGAAAGAGATAAAATATATACAGTAATGAAAAACCAAATTTAATACACTATGTTCTGCTATAAAGGTTAAATATAGCGTTTGAGGATATTTTTTTACATGCAATACTTAAATGGTTATAAAAGAAAAGTCGAGACGGTAGAAAAAGAATATGAGTGTGAAAACAAAGGCATATATGTATAGTAAGTAGAAATGCTGAAATTAATACATCTTGACATTCAAATTACTAAATTAAAAATAAAAAATACATAAAATCCGATCCACACTAGAGAAAAGTTCAGCTTCTTTGCTTATTCAGGCTTCGTGTATTTTTTATTTTTTTTGATAAAACAAGAACAGCAGCAAAGCTGCCAGAGAAAAAACAACAAAAGCATAAAAAACTAATCAGGCTTGTCATCCTCAATAATGCTTTGCTTATATTCATTCAGGCCATATTGCTAGAAGGTCGCCTGCGTTGCCTTATTAACTTTCTAACATATTTTATCATCTTCACTATAAGACGTATTATATGCACAAGAAGAAGAAGTCCCACCAACCCAATCCAAATAAACAGTACAGTAAGACTAGAAATCCAGTACTGATACTCCAAAGTCGTGAGAGCATATATGGCTAAAATGTAAGTGAATGTCATTGCTGATATTGCAATCCACATGATCACCATTAAAGTCCACATAAAAAATCTACGCCCGATTGGTAAACCGCTTATCAACAGCAGTATGATGCTAAGGGATGCCAAAAAACCAATGGTGTTAGCAATCAAGAATCCCAAATATTCTCCTGGGTAATAATCAGAGAAAATAGAAGTCCCTGCCATATGCCTAGGTTTGTATGATGATAAAGGGACATCTGCACCGCTTATGGAAGTACTGTTTTCTTGCCATACACCACCTGGAGGGTTTACAACAACCTGGAATGCCATGGTAGCAATTAGTGATGCTACAACCATCAAGGCACTACCCATTTTGTCAGCCCAATCATTCTTCTTCTCATCAACATTTCCACGACCTTCGTTCTGTGGCTGTAATGCATTATTAGTATGAAGATTTTCATGGGACGTTAAGGTTATGGCCATCTGTGTGGTGCCAAGTTCATGTGCTGATAAATGAATATCCTTTGTATGCTTTGCTCCAGAGCGTCGAAGCAACTCCGCAATCTCCCAATCCTTTTCATCTTTTCTGCTTGATTGTGTGGAAAGATCTAAAGTTGTGAAGCCATATGCATTAATAGCATTCACCTCTATTGCAGTTTTAATAATCAAATACTCGATTACCTGTATATTCGATTTTAAACATTTAACAATTGGATTGTAGATATTAGAAATATATATCATCAACGTGCTGTAAATGACACAAAATCGATCGGTTAACTACGTACGTCCCACTTAAAAATAGAAAAGAAACCACAAATGTCCTTTTAAAGATAAGAATATATTTGTAAATTAAATCTTTAAAAAATTTAGTCTTAGAAATTTCAAGCATATATATATACCTCAACTTGTTTATCAGCTGCAGCAGTATGCAAGATAGTGTTGCCGTCATCATCCTTGGAATTCAGAAACCCAATATCACCAATTGTCTCCACCAACAACTTCAAAATCTCCAACTGGCTATATCTCACACATAAATGCAAAATGGTCTCACCTCGATGATGGATCAACATTCGAGCTGCCTGGGGTCTCACATTAACCAGCTCTCTTAAAACACTGATGCGACCTTTGATGGTTGCTATATGCAGAGGGTTTCTCCCATCGCGATCACGAGCAAAGCACATTTCAGGGTTGACTGATACTAATTTTTTCACAATTTCAAGATAGCCTTTTGCAGTTGCCAAGTGAAGTGGTGACAATTTCCAGGAATCAAGCTCTCCAGCCAACTCAGGCTTTCGATTTAGAATTTCCTGCACAAAATCTAAATGTCCAAGCATGGAAGCTATGTGCAGAGGTGTCTCAGCATAACAACCCACCATAAATCTGTCGAGAACAAGAGGATCTTCTTGAAGCAAGTTAAGTAAGGAAATTACACTACCCTCAACTGCTGCTTCATAGATCCTCCTCTCCATCGTATTTGAAAGGAATTTTTCAATGCTAGCTTTGGTAGTGCGTAAGTTTTATTAAATTGAGTTGGATATCTACAAATCATACATAATTTATAAGGTTGTTCGTCAAGTATACATACACGCACGTGGTTATAAATTTTAATCAAGTCTTGAGTTTGGAGGCTACTACTAAGTGGGAACCAACGAATGAAGAATCCCGTGAGTCGGTGACCCCATGTGTCTATGGCTTCTTGCAAAAACGACAAAAAGTACCACTTGACTTTAGAAGTCTTTGAGTGTGGCCTGGCGACTGTTCTCAGCATGGTAGCCATAGATGGTTACCATGGCTATCAAAACTAAGGATGGTTTAGTTATTTAAAGAATTTTAAATATATATATTTAAAATTCTTAAAATGATTAAACTATCCTTAGTTTTGATAATCAAAATTGGTCTACGTTTTAATTTGATTAACTTTGGCTAACGGTAGGGGAGATGAGTGTCAATTATCAATAAAGTTGTTTCTGTGTAAAAGAGCAAACCTCATGGGACTTTAGTGTAATTGGTTATTTTAGATTTTTAGTGAATTCATCTCATAGATGGATGGTAGAGAAATATTTATTAAAACAAATTCAAACAAAAAAAAAATATTTTTCTTTTAAATAGATTGATTTATTATTATTATTATTATTATTAAATAGATTGATTTATCTGAATTACAAAATAATAATAATAATAATACAAATATAAATTTTAAAAAATTGAACATCGATCCAATTAAAAACACATATAGAAGAATTAAAAATTAAATTTTTTAATTTTTGGTTTCTAGGTGTTGCAAATTTAAATATTTTTATTTCTTTAGAGAAGGGAAATTTTTAAGAATTGGATGGAGAAACAGATGTTCATTTAATTAGATGGATCGATGTTCATTTAAAAAATTTTATTTTAAGGATTTCTCTTCTCTATGTTCATTAAGTTAAAAAATTAATTTAAAAAACACAATTCACAAACCAATAAACGAAATCCAATTAAAAAAAAAAAAAAAAAAAAAAAGAACATTAATGGATCTTCATATCTTCATTATTATTATTATTATTATTATTATTATTATTTTGTAATTGAGATCAATCAGTCTATTTAAAAAATGCTTTTTTTATTTGAATTTATTTTAATAAATATTTCTCCACCGTCCATCTCTGAGATGGATGGTAGAAATTTTAAAGATGTTTTAATTTTTTTAAAGATTTTATTTTCTTTATAAAAAAAATCATAATTGTATTATTATTATTTTTTGAAAGGGAATTGTATTATTATTTAACCATTATTTTTATTTTTCTTAAATAATTTAAATATTTATCTGGGTTTTATATTTAGGGATATTTAAATAAAAAGATAATTTAAATAATTGTTATATCAATTTAATTTTTCCATTTCTCTATTTATTTAATTGCCTTTATAATAAAATTTAGAATTTAATTATTATTTAACCATTATTTCAATTTTAAATTTAATTTCAAAAAAATAAAATAAAATTGGTCAGAGGGGTATTCGTGTCATAGTATTATATTTTTCCGGTTTAATGCAATTTTATAAATAATCAGGGGACCTTAGTGTAATTTTCCCTGACGGAATTAGGGTTTCGTTAGGTTTCCGTTGGCTATTGCAAATTTATGATAGTTCAGGGGGTTTACTGCCGAAAAAAAAAGTATAGGGAGTACATTGTCAATTCGGGTATAGTTTAGGGGTATTCTTGCCAATTAGCCTTGTAAATATCAACCAAGTTTCATTAATCTTGCTACCTTTCAAGTTTCAATATTTGGTTTCTAATTTCTGTCATTTCTCCAGCGCCCGGTGGAGAAAATAAGATATGAATATAAACATATTATAATTACAATATTAATCATTTATTTCGAATTCGTTATATATTTAATGTAACAAAAACTTCTATGAGAAAAACTTATACGGACAATTTAAAAAGCAATCAACTATTATTCTGTTGATATGCATACGGATACCATAATAATAGGCTTCAACTTCATTGAATCTCATAAAAGTACAAAAATTGGGAAATAAAGTAGAAAAAACTCTCAGATTTTTATTCAATAATCAACTGTCTCTAAAGGCTATAATCAGGGTCGGTCCTGATATTTTGGGGGCCGAGGCGAAATAAGCAAAATGAGACCCCCGATATTTACTTGATTTTTTTTTTTTTTTAGTAAATACTTGTAAAATTTAATATAATAACTCAAAATTAAGACCCACAACAAAATAACAAATAAAAAGTTACCCAAATTTAATTTTATAATTGCGTCAAAGAATGTATATATATATATATATATATTTCTAAAATTGATTTGACCTAAAGGGTCAAAACATCACAAAAGATCATAGAATATATCACTTAACACAATTGCTAGACAACTCAAAAATTTAACCCAAATTTCAACACAAATGATGTGGCAAATGGTTTTTTTCATTAACTACATCATCTCATGTTGTGTGTAGTGATCATAACTCATTTGTCACATCATTTGGGTTGAAAATTAGATTTGATTATTAAAATCAAATCATAAAATAATTTATTATTTAATTAAATATATAATAAATAGAACCATAATAATATGGGCTGTCTTGGTTTGTATGAAACCACAAAAGTGGGTTGTACCAAAGCCAACTCTTTGTTTGCTGGGAGGTCAGTATGTTAAAATATTAAATATATTAAGAATATTTATTAAATATAACTATTCATCTCTCTGAAGTGCTCTCTCATTTCAGAGATTTAAAAATATAGGGTCACAACTCACATGGATATAGGATAGGCATATCCTGAAAATATAGAGACAAGGAAAATCTTAGCTGTAAAATCATCCAAATTGAACCATACATTAATTAGGTGTAAGAGTTTAAGAACGTACTCAATACTCATGCATGTAAACAAACAAACGCGCTTCATAGATTCTATGCATTCAATGTAAGGTGAGTATGGGACCAGCTCCTAATTATTTAGTTTATTTTTTATTTTTTAGATTTTAATTTCTTGTAACACCTAAATATAAAACAAATTAAATGATTAGGTTTTTTTTTTCTCTCTCTCATGTAAGTAGGTATTTCACCTACAATTGAAAAAAAAAAGTATGAGAAGATCCTAACTCATAAGTTAAGAATGTTCTTATTGTTAGAGGTGGGCACTCAAACATAAACTGACCCGAACGAATTGATTCGGACAGAATTTTGCGTGTTCGGGTCGTTTATGTTCGGTTTTCAACTTCGAAAGATCAATTTTACAAGCCGATACAAATAATCAATTTCAAACGACGGTTCAATTTTCCACACAAATAATCAATTTTACACACGAGCTCAATTTTATAAATCAGTTCAAATTTCAATTTTATTGAAATTTTTTTTTTAAAAAAAAAGGTGTTGAAAAAAGAAAAATACAAATTGAGAATTATTTTTGAAGGACTGTGAGTCTGTGACCTCCAATCAATTGCCATTTTTTTAATATAAAAGTCAAATAATTCATAATAAATAGATGGATATTTAATTTGTATCACTGCAAAAGCTAAAATTGACAGCAGTGGAATTTTTTTGAAACCGCATAAAAATATAAAAGCATATTCAAAACGTGTTGGGAGTCACCACCCATGCTTTCATTTTATTTTTATTTTCAATATTTTATAATTTAATAGGTACCTACTATAATCAATTGAAGATAAATGAAGAATCTGACATTCTTTCTCATGCCATAGTAGGGTGGTCCTTCTTCCACGCACATGCATTGCAGATTTGCAAGAATTGATTGCCTTTATCGATATGTTATTGCTTTTGTTGAGACTGTGGGGCTCCAACAGCTGAAGAGGGTTACTGATGGCTACTGCCAGTAACTCATGGTTGGTTTCAATTTTCAAACCAACTCGATCATACTTAAATATAATTGATAGACGGCGGTCCATGTCTACGTCTATAAATTAAATTAAACACATGATAGCAGAAGACAAAACTAATTTAATCCATGGATACGTACAATATTCTTGTATCCATGTTAATGGTGTGCAATTAAAGTCCCACATTGGTTAGACATGGGGATGATCTTGGGTATTTAAGTATGGAAACAACCATCGATCTGCTCAAATAATAATTCCATCTTTGATTATGTTTGCCTAATCGAAATTCCCTCTTTCTTTACTCCTTCCTTACTATCCATTAAGTTTTATGTTGATGTTGTTGCAGACCTGCTGGAATTCACAACTCCATGAGCAGACCTGCTATCGAAAATGATTTTTTTTTTTTTTAAAAATTTTCTTTTTATTTTCTATTGAAATATTTAAAATTCTTTAATTTAATTTTTATTTATTAAAAAATTAATGGCAATTTTTGATATTTTGGATGAATTATTCACAATTTTTTATATTTGGCAGTTAACCCCTCAGACGCGCTTTTAGTGCTTTTATTTTCAGAATACAACTTTAAATATATACTACCAGACGCGTTTTTGGATTTCGAAATTAAACCAAAACCATTCGTTTTTCTTCTTGAAAAATAGTAAATGAAAAACACTTACAGGACACAACCTTAGCTCTCTCTAAACGGGACTACGTGCTAGCCAAGATCATCATCTAAGCCTCCTCCCAAAGTCCCAAATCATTAGTCACAAGGCGGCCGCCTAGGGCCCCTGTTTTCCAATGGCCCCAAATTTCAAGTTGAAAATAAACCTTATGAATTTAGATTTTAAATAAGTCTGGAGATCCATGTGCTAGTTTTTTTATTATAAAAAAAACAATTAGCCTATATATCACTTAACCAAATATAAATCTAGAAGCCCACGTACTTTAAAAGAAAAAGAAAAAAAAGCCACTATATACCTAATCACATAAAAAGTCTAGAGGCATACCTTTTATATATATGTTTTTTTTTTAAAGGCTCACCAAAGAAATACAATTATAATACTTAACCACATCTACAGCAGATCAAATAGTGTATTAATCGATCAGACATTCGAAAAAAAAAAAATTGAAATCAATTCTAGGGTTCTTGAAAGAAACACAATTATAATACTTAGTTAGTACTTTTACTTCTAAAAATGTGAGACTGGTAATGTTTAAGTGATATATTATTTGATGTAATTATAATAATTTTATTTCGGTGACTTTTTATTTGCTATTTTGTTGTGTTGCAGTCTTGATTTTTAGTTATTATATTAATTTTTATAAGTATTTACCATTTACTAAAGAAAAAAAATTAAGTAAATATACATAGAGGATCGAGGGCCTCATTTTTATAGTCTACCTCGAACCCCCAAAATTTCAAGACTGGCCCTTACCGTCAAACCAAGAGCATTTCAAAGGGCATGGAAATCGGCAAGTACCATCATAGCTTTGGAATTTAGATACCTTTGTCATGGGTGGCTACGCATGGGCTGGAATTGTTGAACTAGAAAATTCAAAGAGTGTCGATATTTACACCCCTGAAAAATCGTATGTACACCCCTTTTTGTATATCCACCCCTTTTTGTATATCCACCCCCATCAAAATTTTTAAAATGTTAAAAATCGTAAACACACCCCATGTATTACCAAATATGCCCTTAATTTTTAAAATGTTAAAAATCGTAAACACACCCCATGTATTACCAAATATGCCCTTTATCTTTAAAAAAAAAAGCCATTTATCTAATTTTTTGGGAAAAAAAATATATTATAAATTAATTAAATGAAATTGAAAAAACTAAAGTATGGATGACCCACACCTCCTCCTATAATCCAAACCGTTGGAGCTCCTCATATAATCCAAAACCTGGACATGGACGCATGGAGCATTGGAGCTTTTTCTTCTTTTTTATTTTCTTTTACCTATAATTTCCTTTCTTTTATTCACTCTTTGAACGGATTGTTCTACAAAAGTTTTTTTCATCAATGGTTATGACATTCATTAAATCCGTTTTCACTGGGTTGTCGTCTTGTTGAAGACTTGCCGGAGCTTGTTATTTTGTTACAAGCTTCAATATTTATTTATTTATATATATTAGTTTATTTTTTAATTAACTTCAATGTACTTAAAAAAATATAAAAACTTTAATGATTTTATCTTCTCAATTTTTATATATAATAGTTACTTAAATTTATAATTTAAAATAATCACTATTTAAATCTTAATTAATAAACAAATAGTAATTTAATCAAAAGAAGTGATTTTTTTTATGTGTAACTAATTATAATATTTATTAAAATATCTAAAATGTATATATTTAATTAATATGTTGCACGAGTTATATTTATATTAATCATTTAAATAGTTTTATTTAAGGGTAATATTGGAATTTTTAAAATATACTGATTTAGGGTGTACATACAAATTTTGAGGGGTGCAAATATTGCTACTCAAATTCAAAAGGATCATTTAAGTCCATTATTGTAAACAATCAAAAGCAACACTTGGCCCAAAGTAGTCCAAGCCTGCCTGCCCAACTCTTATAGCTAGGCTCAATAGTTTGGGCCTAGGTAATGGACATAAAAGGCCAATTAGATATTATTGAAGACATGTTGAGTTTTGGTGAGGCGATTCGACTTATGCTAAAGCCACCACTTAAAAAGCCCAGATTAGTTGCAGACAGACTTTAGTTGATGTTGATGAATGGTTTTTAAGCAACGATGGCTTAAGCACTGATTATTGTGCAAACATACCACTAACATTATCATTGATTTTTTTTTTTTTTTGAAAGGATTATCATTGAATATTTGAATTGTTGAAACCATCTCTGTTTCTATAAAGGTAAATTTAATGGCTGATTTTTGACAAATTTGTATATATATATATATATATATAATTCTACATATATTTCCTAATTCCAAATAATAATAATAATAATAATAATAATAATGAGAAAGTATTAAAGTTATTTTCATATTTTCACATTATTTTTTTCGATTACTTTTTGTACTAGAAGGGTAAGGCAGTCATTTTAGAAGTTTCCTCTTTTAAATGCTCTAAAAAGGAGCCACTTTCACCATCTGTTAACTCATTTCATTTTCACATCACGACTATGTTTCTCACTTTCTCAGCTGTTCAGATTCTGCACACATGAATGTTGAGCAAATTTGGTCAAAATTCTTCAAATACTCGTTTGGATCATCCGTGGGCTTACCACCAAATAGCCCCATCATCGCCAACTGTTGAAAGACATGTGACTTGATTTCGAAATTGTTTACATTAATCGTCGGGAGTTGGATCGGTGACAAGTTTTGATCCACCATTGGCATGACGTAGTCCCTCATGACTCTATCATCCTCCCCAAGTTGCTCATTTTGCTCATGTTGCCCTTCTTGGGCTGTGGGTGGTATCGGATCTTGATTCAAGTTGTCCCTATCCATGGCTTGCCTCCGGTTCCTTCTATTTCTTCAGGCCGTCCCCTCTTTGTTTGGATCAAAGCGCAAGTCCTATAAGTTGTTGCTCCTTGTACTATGATGCATACAAGAGCAACCACCTACAATCACAAAGAATAAACATAAAGTAAAAGATCTAAATTAGTAATAAATCAACTAGCAGTGACAGCAATAAACCGCTCAATCCCCGGCAGCAGCGCCAAAAATTGACCACTCCTAAATGAGCACCTGCAATAGTACGGAGCCGTAGGAGTAGCACAATAATGAATAGAATTCGTCCCACGAGGATTGATGTACTGAATACCACAATTTATTGATTAACTACTATTTAGACAAGCAATATTTAAGTGATTTAATTGCACTACTCAAAATTAACTAAATTAAACAAATAACTAAAATGCAATAATTGAAACTAGGCAAGCAAACAAACTCAAGCAAGTCAAACACGAACAAGTGATTGTATTTCTTATGGGAAATTAGGCTAAAACCTTGAATCCACCTATCCAATTCTTATCAATTTTAGGCACATCATTAAGGTAAAGTATACAGGTGTGTGTGTAGATTCGTGACACCCTAAATTTGTCTCTAACCTCTCTCAAGTGATAAAGACAACATTTATATGCACCAACAACCTATTTCTCAATGGTTGTCCGAACTACATACAAATTCATTAAGTTCATGGCACACAAATTGAATCTTACAAGCTAGCATCGCATATTTCTATCTTACTAGGCTTGTATCGGGCATTTCATCAAGCACGTTGTGTGCTTCTCCTCTCGGTGCTTCACACAACAACCAAATATCAACTAAGTGTTAGCTAGACATCTAGAAGCATTAAGCAATTGAAATACACATACACAACACAAGCAATAATGATAAAGTGATGGCCTTTATTAATAATTCATGGGAAAGGCTTCATCTTGGCCTTAGCCAAGAAGGTTTTAGTTCATGATACAATAAATGGCTACAAAATATGTGAAATGAGTACAAGCCATAAATGAAGATAAACAAATGTAAAGAGAGAAGGGATTAGAGTAAACTAATGTGAAGAACTCCTCCTCTCTTGCTTGGTTGTGCTAGGCTTCTTCTCTCCTTGACTTCTTTTGCTCCAAGGTGTGATTTTTATGGTGGATCTAGGTGAGGAAATGAGGTGGTGAAGTGAGAAATTAGTTTAGATGGTGATTTGATGAAGGATTTGGGAGATTTAGTGAAGGATTTTGGTGAAAGATTTTGTTATCTTGAAAAATCTGTCGGGAGTTTCCCAGGACAACCTGGACCACGGCGTACGGGTGCGCCGCAGCTGGTCCGGACCGGGTAAGGGATGGCTCCTCTCTTCCAGGGGTAGGTATCGGGGGAGACCCTTGGTCTGGTTGTCAGGGACCGGTACAATGCAGTAAGACCGGTCTTGCAAGCGGGGATGAGGTTGAGTTTGTGTATATAGGGGCTTGACAAGTACAATTTTACTACAACGAAGGTGGGATCTCTTTATTCTTTAACGATAGAGTACATTATGAACCATTTCATGTGCTATGACTGGTTATTACAACGAAAGAAAATAGAACAAACGTAAGGTACACTAGCTAAATGGGGGCAAACTCATGATCCTTTTAACTAAGCTAGGTAGTAGCCAAGTAGGTCACGCATATTAGCTTGGGTTAGGCGGGATAGTAGCTAAGTAGGACACACATAGGAGCTTTGTTTAGGCGAGGTAGTAGCCAAGTAGATCACACATAGGAGCTTGGGTTAGGCAGGGTAGTAGCCAAGTAGATGCCTCGATTTCCAAAGGCCAACCCCTTATTCTTGGAACGTAGGGGTATTTATAGTGTCTCTAGTAGAGGGGTAGGTGGGGGTGGTCCGTTTTGATGGGAATCCTTGATTCCATCCCCACCGTTCCCTCATGCCAATGATGATGGTAGCTAATAATCGAGGATCAGGATTGTGCCACCGGAGCTCCTCCTTTGCAGGGGCCCGGGTTTTGGTAGGTGGGAGCCCTAATCCCTAGGGCGTAATTGGTGGGCATGATCCCAGCCCCTACTTTTGAGCGGGGCCATGGTAGCCACACTCCTTGAAGGATCTTGATCGTTCCACCTAGATCCTACATCCATGCAGGTGTTCCTCTAAGGCTAATATGGCAGACAGGTGGTGTTTTCAGGGGTTTTGATTGGTTGGATGGGTTATTGCCGCAGAGGGAGGTCGCTATCAAAATCTAGCCTGGAGGGGAACAGTGTCAGCGTCTGTCCCACTACACACTATCAAGCGTCTCCTTCCACCATTTCCTTCTTCATGCTTGCTATGTTTCTGCAAGTATTTTGCTGGAGAAACAGAGTATCCCCTTTCATGTATGAGATAGTTGACTTCCAATTAGGGCTGAGGTGGAGTGTGGTTCCACCGTTGATACAGCGTGGCCAGTAGATGATCTCGACCGTAGGTTGCTTGTCTTCCCTCATTTGTGATTGCTGTTTCACATTAATGGGCTAGTGCTACGGCTTTACAGGTGCTCCCAGTCTCTTCTTTATCCCATGTGAGCTAGGGTGAGATCTGGCGTCAGCCCTTCCGAAGCAGGGGTCGCTAGAGAGTTCCAAGGAGTTCTTCTAGAGGGGCGTCATTCAAGTTGTAAGAGTGTGTTATGAGGGACTGGGTAGGCACTATTTAGGATGGCTTCTAGCCGGGTCGTTGGCTGGGAGCGGGTCCTATACTGAAACATATAGTTCCTCTCATTGGGCGTTCAAGGGGAGCCGGGTCATCAATAGACCGCGTCTTGGAGGCGGGATCCTGGGTGGAATAGTTCCCCTTTCTCAATAGGCATTCTAGGGGAGCATCCCGGTTCTTAGTTGAACCGCACTTAGACCCGGTGTGTCTTGGAGGAGGCACGACACATAATGGACCTGGTCTTTTTTCTCAATAGGCGCTTTAGAGTGACTAGGGATGCTTCTGCGGTGGGTGCTAGGGAATGGTGAGGTCCTTTAAATGGAAAAGCTCTTCCTTGAATTAATTGCCTATTTTCCAGGTTAACAGATTTGTTCTTGGATGTTTTTGGAGTGATATGGGAGTGTTTGGAGCTAAAGGGTCATGCAAGAGGTGTGTTGAAAAGAGCTGAAATGAGGTATTTATAGTGTATGGAATTAGAGCACGAAAACCTAGACCAAATGTTGATGTGGCAGAGTGGGCGCTGTATGTAGAGTGCTTCTGTACAGCGCCTGTACAGTGCTAGATTTCTGTCCTCGAATGCCCAATTTGGGCGCTGTATGTAGGGCGCTTCTGTACAGCGCCAGATTTCTATTCTTCTTTTTGGCAGCTTGGGCGCTGTACGTAGAGCGCTTCTATACAGCACCATTTCTCTGTCCCTGAGTCGCTCCCATATGGGCGATGTACATAGAGCGACCTGTATAGCGCCCAACCTTGATTTTTCCTAAATAATGTCATTTTGCCTCCAATTCCTCGTTTCTCTACAATAAAGCCCTTAGAAGGCTAGAAACCTACACAAGCTTATTTAAACATTAAAAATATCGGTTTTACCTGAAAAACGAAGGCAAATGATAGGTAAAACGAGGCTACATCAAGTGTAGAAATAGGCATTATCAACACACATGTTCAATGCTCTTTGTTTGGATTTAAGAGAAATCGACTGACAACACCCTAAATGAGTGATATATGGACTTATATATACCATAGTATACATCAAACTTCCAAGTGGAGATGCAACTAATTAGGACGTTGGCAACTAAGATTAAAATGACTTGCAAGTGGAGATGTAAACTGATTTTGCCTTTGCTCATGTTGAAATACTCCAAAACTCTCCTAAGATAACCAAGTTTCTTGTCCAATCTTCATGCCAAGGATTTGCTTGGCCGACCCCAAAAATCTCATAGTAAATTATTTACTAAGATTTTTCTTTAATTTCTCAATATTGGTATTGTTGTGACCAACAAGCAACATGTCATCCATAAACCGAGAGAATGATAAGAGAACTAATCAAACTTCATTATCACTGTCTGGTTGTATGTCCGTCTATGTGTCTGCCTAAGCCAATATAAGCTCTTTCTCGGTAAACAAGATTTTTTTTAAACTTCTAGCTTTAATTTTACATGTTAAACTCTTCAGTGTGAAAAAAAAATAATAAAAAAATAAAAAAATAAAAAACCACGAGATGCTTCTATTATTAAAATTAATACTAATTCTAGACAATCTAAAAATTTAGTTTGAATTTCAAAAGAGCATTCGAAGTTTCTGGTATTTTCTTGTGCAATCATTTCGGTTTGGTCGTTACTTGTGAGTTTATAATTTCGTCTAGTGCTGGCAAAATGGGCCGGGCGTCGGTGGGCCGCCCGTCCAGGCCCAAGCCCGTTAATATGGCGGTCTAGGCTGGGCCTATTTGGGGCTGTCACGGACCGGGCCCGGTAAGGCCCGCCAGGCCTGCCGGCCCAAAAAAAAAATTGAAAAAAAAAATTGAAAATTTTGAACCTGGCGGGCCCAACCCACGGGAGCCTTGGTAGGCCAGCCAGAATTCAAATTTGAAATTTTTTTTTTTTCAAATTTTGAAATGAGGGGTGGCTTTTGTAATTAACCAATTGACCGTTGGTGACCTTTAGGGGAGGAAAAAAATATCCAAAACTTTTCAAAATTACATTTTTTTAAATCTTTTACAATTTTTTCCAATTATACCCTTACCTAAAATTTTCCTATAAATACCCCATCACCCTCACCTCATTCTCTACATTTTCTCTACTTCCCTAATCCCTACTCTCTTATTCTTCTCTCTATTCTCTACAATCTCTCACTCACTCTTTCAACTATTTTTTTATTTTATTTAATATATTATTTATATAGTATATACTATATTACTATATACTATTATACTAATATACTATACACTATACATTATATATTATATATTTACATACCTCCCACTCTTTAGTCCCTACTCTCTACATATTCTAAGGCTTTTACTCTAAGGTATTGTCTTGTGTTTTTTTTTTATTAACTTTCATTTGTTATTTAATTATTAACTATTATTAATATGTTTATAACTAATGTTATTATTTGTTATGTTGTTAGGTATCCAATTGATTAATTGATTCAACACTCTCAACTCTCAAGTCTCAACTTTCAAGCCTCCAATTTAAGGTTAGTATGTCTACTTCTCTACTTTGGTTAATTGTTATTAATAACTTTTTATATAGTAATTATTATTATTTAGTGATTAGTATAATAGTATGTGTGTAGTTAATATTGTTGTTAGTAATATGTTAATTTTATGTTTTTTTTTTTTTTTTGGTGAGTTTAACAACAAAATAATAATCAAAAAAATTAATTTATAATTTTTTTCAAAATTTTCGAAATTATTATTATATTAGAAAGATTATGTTCTTTTTTTTTTTGGTGAGTTTTTGTGAGTTTAACAACAAAATAATAATAATAATAATTAATTCCTAATTTTTTTCAAAATTTTTGAAATTATTATTATAATAGAAACTAGAAAGAATATGTTTTTTTTTTTTTTTTTTTTTTTTTTTTTTTTGTTGTTGTGAGTTTACAACAAAATAATAAAAAAAAAAATTCCTAATTTTTTTCAAAATTTTCGAAATTATTATTATATTAGAAAGATTATGTTTTTATTTTTATTTTTTGTGAGTTTAACAACAAAATAATAATAATAATAAATTAATTCATAATTTTTTTCAAAATTTTTGAAATTATTATTATAATGGAAACTAGAAAGAATATGTTTTTTTTTTTTGTTGTTGTGACTTTACAACAAAATAATAATAATTAAAAAAAATCCTAATTTTTTTCAAAATTTTTGAAATTATTATTATAATAGAAACTAAAAAGGATTTTTTTTTTTTTTGTTTTTTTTTTTTTTTTGTGAGTTTAACAACAAAATAATGAAAAAAAAATTAATTCCTAATTGTTTTCAAAATTTTCGACATTATTATTATTATATTAGAAAGATTATGTTTTTTTTTTTTTTTTTGTGAGTTTAACAACAAAATAATAATAAAAAAAATTAATTCATAATAATAATAATAATTTTTAAAATTATTATTATATTAGAATTTAGAAACTAGAAAGATTATGTTTTGTTTTTGTGAGTTTAACAAGTAACAACAAAATAATAATAACAAAAATTAATTCATAATAATAATAATAATTTTTGAAATTATTATTATATTAGAATTTAGAAACTAGAAAGATTATGTTTTGTTTTTGTGAGTTTAACAACAAAAATTAATTCATAATATATTAAATTAGAATTTAGAAACTAGAGAGAATATGTTTTTTTTTTTTTTTTTTTTTTTTGGTGAGTTTAACAACAAAATAATAATAACATAAATTAATTATGATTCCGAATTTTTTTTTTTTTAAGTAATAATATATTAGAATGAATGAATGATTAAAGTTGAAGAAATAAGAAGAAAAAATTAATTCCGATTTTTTTTTTTTTTTGCAAAATTTTTGAAATTAATAATTTAAATAATTGGCATCATAATATCAAAATTCAAATATTATAATTATTAAGTTTGCGCACATATAGTTGCTACTAAGTACTCTATCCACAAAATTCTTAAAGTTACGAGTCCTACCAAGTAACAAGTCCTACCTATGAAAGTCCAAAGATTCTTCCATCTAGATGATAAAACACTGTTTTTAACAGCATCTCAGTCCTTAGATGCTGTTAAAACCTATGTTTTGTCATTGTGATGGAAAAAATCTTTGGACGTTCATTACAATCTTAATTTTAATGATTAAGTTCATTACAATCTTAATTTTAATGATTAAGATTATAAACTTGGTATGGACGAGTCACTTTGAGAATTTAGTGGATAGAGTACAGTATTTGTCAATGCAAAGATATTCAAGATTTTACTCTCTCTTATGCTTTGCAATAGATTAGAACACAATGTGTGCAAACTTAATATGTTTTTTCTTAGAAAAATTAATTCCTATTTCCTTTTTTTTTTTTTTTGAAATTAATAATATTAATATATTAGAATGATTAAAGTTATTTAAAGTTGCAAAAATTTTGCAAAAAAAATAATTCCGATTTTTTTTGCAAAATTTTTGAAATTAGTAATATAAATTATTGGCATCATAATATCAAAATTCAAAATATTAAGTTTACGCACATATAGTTGCTATTGAGTACTTTGTCTACAAAATTCTCAAAGTTACGAGTCATACCAAGTAGGCAAGTAACGAGTCCTACCTATGAATGTCCAAAGATTCTTCCATCTAGATGACAAGACACAAATTTTAACAGCATCTCAAAATTTCAGATGTTGTTAAAACCTGTGTTTTGTCATTCAGATGGAAAAAATCTCTGGACATTCATTACAATCTTAATTTTTATGATTAAGATTATAAATTTGGTATGGACGAGTCACTTTGAGAATTTAGTGGACAAAGTACTCAGTATTTGTCAATGTAAAGATATTCAAGATTTTACTCTCTCTTATGCTTTGCATTAGAACACAATGTGCAATGCAATGTGCGCAAACTTAATATGTTTTTTTTTATAAAAATTAATGTTTTGTTTTTTAGAGTTTAACAACAAAATAATAATTAAAAAAATATATACTATGTTTAATTAATTAATTGTGTAAATGTATAATTGTATATTTGTAATTTAGTATGTTTAATTTGTTATTTGTATAAATGTATAATTGTATCTGTGACATTTAATCATTTATTTAATTATAATCTTAGGAAAATGAATCCTGAAAACTTGAACCTAAACCCCGACGACTATTTGCCAGACGAGGACATCGACCGATTATTCAGTGACTTCCATACCAATCTCGATCCCCCTAGTACTACAGGTGCGGGACCTTCTTCCTCAACACTGAATACGAGTAAGAAAAGGAAGAAGAAGAAATCTGAGGTGCGAGATTGCTTTAACCCTGTAATGATAAAGAATACAAATGGTATTGAAGTTGAGCATGCCCAATGTAAGTATTGTCAATCTTTACTCACGGGTTCAAGGGAACTAGTCATCTCAGGAGGCATAAAGACAAATGCATGGCTTCCCAGGGGCAAATCGATACAATCGACAAACCCAATTGCAGCAGAACCCAGATGGTTCTGTGAGTACATGGCAATATGACCCCGACCGGGTCAAAGAGCAGGCGGTGTTGTACTGCGTTGCAACTGACCAACCCATAGGTTTTCAAGATAACCCTCATTTTCAATTTTTTATTAATAATGATTTTAACCCCCGATATGTCCCTGTTTTTAGAAACACAGTTAGGAGCGATTTGATTCGAACTTTTCAAAAACGTAGAACTGAATTGAATTCTGAATTGCAAAACATTTCTTTTTCAATTGCATTAACGTCCGACATCTGGAGCGGACGTTCAAAACAAGATTTTTTATGTGTCACTGGACACTATGTAGACACCCAATGGATTTTACAAAAAAAGCTCCTTGGTTTTCGTGTCATGGATTATTCACACATTGCATAATATATTTTTCAGGTTATTATGTTTGTTATACAAGATTATGACATTCATAACCGCATCATGTCAATTACTTTGGATAATGCATCTGCTAACTCCAGAGCTATAGATTATTTCATTAATTCTAACATCCCTAACATTGCGGGAAAAATTTTCCACGCTCGTTGTGCATGTCACATTATAAACTTGATTGTAAAATTAGGTTTAAAGCAGGTGGAAAGTGAAATCGACAATATTAGGGGGGCTTTAGGTTGGATTATGGCATCTAACCAAAGAATTGTTAAGTTTGCTAGATTTTGTAAATCAAAGGACCTAATACCCTGTAAGTTCCAAACAGATATGCCGATAAGGTGGAACTCAACATATACAATGTTGAAATCTGCTTTACCATATGCTAAGGAAATTACTAGTTTTCATAACCTGAACACCGCCAACGACCCCAGACATGAAAAACTCACGGATGGTGATTGGTATGTGGCCACTGTTTTTGTTGAATTTTTAAAAGTTTTTTATGATGCTACTATAGAACTTTCTGGGGTTTATTACCCCACATCTCCTCTTGCACTTCATAAGCTTTATGACATGGCTGATTTACTTAGACAATATAGTGAACATGCGATGATAGATTCCGCTGTTGCTAATATGCAAAAAAAATTTGAAAAATATTGGGGGGAAATTCCTCTTTTGTATGCCTTTGGTATTGTTGTAGATCCTAGGTTCAGATTTAATGGTTTAGAAGTATTTTCCAAAGAATTGGGTAAGGCTTTGGGATTAAATGAAACAGATGTTGCTGAACATCTTACTACACTGAAATCCCAAATGTTCGAGGTTTTTTCTATTTATGAGAACAAGTACAGCGACGGAACAACGGAACCGGCGCCTCCTCAGCAACAATCCCAACAACAATCGAAGCTCATGAGAATTTTTTTTAACAAGGCCACAACTTCTCGCGCTTCAGGAAGTTCGAGTCAAAGTCAAGGTCAATGACAACACATGGAGCTAAACAGATATTTGAGTACGGAGTACTCCATCACGGAGACCGATGACTTCACAACCAACGATCTTCTGAAATGGTGGCGTGGCAAGAGAAACAGCTTCCCCATTCTATCGAGATTAGCATGTGACATCCTTGCTATCCCGGTTTCAACAGTATCATCAGAGCAGGTGTTCAGCACGGCCGGACGAATATTAGAAGAAAGAAGATGTTCATTGGCCCCTGATGCGGTGGAAGCTTTGGCATGCCTTAAGGATTGGGAAAATGCAAGATTCAAACAACAACATCAACTGGAAAACAAAGAACTCATGGATGACTTCTCCACCATGACTATCGACGAGAGTTCCGGTAGCAACCAACCAACGAGTTGATGTAATTGTAAATACTTAAATTTTTTTTTTTCCGATTGCACTCTTTTTCCCTTACCAAGTTTTTATCCCATTGGGTTTTTCTTGGTAAGGTTTTTAACGAAGCAATCATGATTTGTAATTTATACTTTTCACCACAAATTTAATACGAAATTACAAAAATTTTATTCATCGAAAATTAATTAAGTGTTGTATGAATGTATGAAATGAAAAATGTTATATTTCATATTAAAATTATTACATTAATAATTACACAACATTATTAGTTTTTACAATGTATAAAAAATAATATTGTATTAAAAAAAAAATCGAAGCTTGTTGGGCTTGGCCCATTAGGGCCCGTAACGGGCCAGCCTGCCACAAGCCCGGCCTGTGCCCGGCCCGGCCTACCCTAGCACAGGCCTAGGCCTAGGCCGGGCCTTTTTTCTCCATCAATAGGCCGGCTCGGCCCGGCCCGTTTTGTAAATCAGGCCTGACGGGCTGGGCCGACCTGTTTTGCCACCACTAATTTCGTCTACAAGGTTCTATGCTTTTGTTATAGAGAATGGATCATGCTCAAACATATATGGCCCACTTAGTTCAGTACCCATGAATATGGAACCTCCTGGAAACTGCCAAAAAGTTCCATCACTCTCTCTAGAACTTACATGTTTCAAGCACCCACCACGGCACCACATTCTATAAATATACCCAAAACACTTACACCAGCAAGCAAAAGTAATCGATTTCGTCACTGATTTCACCAAAATACAAACAAACAACATTCTCCAAACAAAGAAAAGAAGAGGAAGATCACCATGGATTTCAGAATCATGGGCATGGACTCACCACTCTTCTCTACTCTCCAACACATGATGGACACATCGGAGGACACCGACAAGTCCTACAATGCTCCGACGCGGACATTCGTGAGGGATGCAAAAGCGATGGCGGCGACGCCGGCAGATGTCAAGGAGTATCCGAACTCCTACGCCTTCGTCATCGACATGCCCGGATTGAAGTCCGGGGACGTCAAGGTGCAGGTCGAGGACGACAATGTGTTGACGATCAGCGGAGAGAGGAAGAGAGAAGAAGACAAAGAAGGGGCCAAATATGTGAGAATGGAGAGGAGGGTCGGTAAGTTTATGAGGAAATTCGTGCTGCCTGAGAATGCTAACACTGATTCCATCTCTGCCGTTTGTCAAGACGGAGTGCTCACTGTTACGGTGGACATGCTGCCACCTCCGGAGCCCAAGAAGTCCAAGACTATTGAGGTCAAGATTGCTTGAACAGTTGTCTCAATCGGGTTTGAATTTTGATGCTTTATTATGAATAGTTTGGACATGAGAGCACTAGAATGGTGTGTGTGTTTTTTTTTTTTTTTGGGTTCGTTCTTGTTTGAAAATTATGGTGTCATCCGATGGTTTAGTGAATATTGTTAATGAAGCCTATGTTTTAGTGCCAATCTTGTTTCTTTTTTAATTTCTTCTTGCTTTGATTCATTTTATAATTTCACTTCTATCATAAGCAATTCATCACTGAAAATATGTGACTAGCATCGCTCTGCGACAATTTGCAGGGGAATTTAATTATATATTAATTAAAAATGTTTGTGAGGTTGAGAGCTGCATCTGCACAGTTTCTCATATACGTCCCACAAACTCAGTTTAAGGATAGAATGTTGTAATGAGAAGATTTGTTTTAGAATCTGGTGCAGCAGTGATTACTTTGGATGAATAATTAACACCCAAATCCAACCACAGACTTGGAGATGTAGTAAAGATAAAATCTTGAGTGAAACACGACATGAAAAATTTACAAGACAGTGCATGTCCCCAAAAAATTACAGATTTTTGTCAGTGATTTTAGAATCAATGACATTTTTTCAAAGAATGTGAGATTGTGAAGAATAGAACTCAAATGAAATTTGTTTGGTTTCTCAGATAGTCAGACATTTAAAATCAACCGAATTTGATCCATGACATACCTAAGCACCCACAACTCCCACAAGAAAGGTTGCTATTGGCCAGAGACCCCAAAATTTACATATATTACTGCATTCTCAGGACTTGCTTTTCAAGCCATGTAATGCAGGTATCAATGAAAGAGAGCAGCATTCTAATTTATATAAAAATGAGAGGAAAAGGCCAAAACAGATGGTCGATAGAAAATTTAAAAAATTGATAGTAAACGAATCTCTTTATAAATTGTTAAAAGTTATACGGTAAAAGCTAATAACTAGTGGTTGCCAACGTTATCATCTTCTAATCATTGTTAGCTTTTTACTGTTTAGGAATCTGAACTATTATTATCTCTAAATATCTTTAACTAGCTTTTGTTGTTATTTTGTTTTTTTTCTACTAATGAGAATCTTTTCAGTTTTAGTTCGGCTATGTATCCATGGTATGATAAGCTTCATCATCTAGAGGATGTTGGAGCCATTTTCTGCAGAAAGGCCTATTGAAAAGTTATGAACTTGCTGTTCTCCAATCAGAAAATGTTTTTCAATTGGAAGCTGTTCTTTGAATCTGGACTTGTAAGCTAAACGGAAGCTATTCTTCAACGGGAACAACCCCAATTCGGCAATTCCTAAGGATTATCTCCTATAATTTTTTATTCATAGTAAAGCATCAAAATTCAATTCCAATTCAGACAACTGAAAGACAATTCGGAATCAATTTCATTTTTTTTATCAAAACAATTTGGAACTGAAAGAGTGGATGCTGTTTGAGCCTTTTCATTTATGGGCTTTAATGGCTGTCTTTTTATGGCTCTCTCTGTATCTCCACTCTTTCTAAATCAAAACAATGAGAAATGAAATTGTACTAAAATTTTAACTCCAAACAGTTTTATTTCAGTTCTTACAATCAGACTAAAACTCATCACTTACACAGAAAAATCCATCCCCAAATAACAATCAAAAACTTAGAAAGAAAAACAGAGACTGTCTGATCTCAAGTCTCAACCAGAGATTTCAATAGCCTTGACATCAGGTTTCTTCACTTCTTGTTTGGGAACAGTGACAGTGAGAACACCATTCTCCATCAAAGCTTTAATCTGATCCATCTTCACATTCTCCGGCAGCCTGAATCTCCTCGAAAACTTGCCGCTGCTACGCTCCATGCGATGCCAAGTATCGTTCTTGTCTTCCTTCTCCACATTCCTCTCTCCGCTAATCAGAAGCACTCTGTCGTCTTCAACCTCCACCTTGACTTCCTCCTTCTTCAGCCCCGGAAGATCCGCCTTGAACACGTGTGCTTCTGGGGTCTCCTTCCAGTCCACGCGGGTGTTGACAAAAACAGAGGTTTCTTGAGGAAACTGATGAGAGGAAATGGAAGGGAAACTAAAGTCTTTAAAAGGGTCCCAAACGTCGAAAGAGAAGGGATCGACGAAGCTGTTGTTGCGTTGATTTCCGAAGAAGCTTGGAATCATCGCCATTGTTAAAAATTCAATGGAACTTGAATTTGGTGGCTAAGAATTTAATGTTTTGAACTTTTGATTTTCACTAAATGGTTTTGAACGAGAAAAGTAGTTGGTTATTTATGAGGGGCATTCGAAGTTTCTGGTATTTTCGCGCCTTTTCGGTTTGGTCGTTACTTGCTATCGTGAGTCTCTATTCTATAGTACATTCGCGAAGTTTCTAATTTCGTCTAGAAGGTTCTATGCTTTTGTAGTTTTGTTATAGAAAATGGATCAGGTTCAAACATATATGTCCCACTTAGTTTCAGTACCCATCAATATGGAACCTCCAGGAAATAGAGTAAATTTGATGTTTTGTACTCGATTAAAGGCATGGATTTACTGGAGAAGTCTTTTTGTTTAGTGTGATAATTTGAATGCCGTACGTCCGCCCCAAAACCAAAACAACTTCTCTCACTAACTTAAATTGATCCATTTACATCAGCAGAGCTTCGAAACCTGCCTTCACAATAAGTTGTGTACACACTTTTATGTATCATATAGAGATGCATACACTATAAATTGAAGTCAAACAATACTACTTTCCTTATTAATGGATGCTTCAAGTTTGAAAGAGATAAAATATATAATGAAAAACTAAATTTAATACACCATGTTCTGCTATAAAGGTTAAATATAGTGTTTGAGGATATTTTTGTACATGCAATACTTAAATGGTTAGAAAAGAAAAGCCGAAAAGGTAGACAAATATGAGTGGGAAAACAAAGGCATATATGTATAATAAGTAGAAATGTTGAAATTAATACATATTGACATTCAAATCACTACATTAAAAAAAAATACATAAAATCTGATCCACACTATAGAAAAGTGCGCAGCCTCTTTGCTTATTCAGGCTTCATTGCTTATATTCATTCCAGTCATATTGCCAGAAGGTTGCCTACGTTGCCTTATTGACTTTTTAACATATTTTATCTTTACTATAAGAAGTATTGTATGAACAAGAAAAAGAAGTCCCATCAACCCATACCAAACTGAGAATACAGATCTTACGGCCACACCAGAAATTGACTTCAAACCCGAGAGAGCATATATGGCGAATGCATAAGTGAATGCCATCGCTGTAACTGCAATCCACATGATCACCATTAAAATCCACACAAAAAATTTACACCCGATTGGTAAGCCGCTTATCAGCAACAATATGCTACCAAGGGATGCTAGAAAACCTGTGGTGTCATAAATCAAGAAAAGACTATATAAAGCAGGGTCAGTATCAGCGAAAATAGACTTCCCTGCTGTATGCGGACGGCTGCCTAATGATCCGGGGGGGCTTCCGCCACTTTGGGAAATGTTGTCTTGCCATACACCGCCCAGAGGGTTTACAGCAACCTGGAATGCCATGGTAGCAATTAGTGATGCTACAACCATCAAGGCACTACCCATTTTGTCAACCCAATCATTCTTCTTCTCATCAACATTTCCACAACCTTCGTTCTGTGGCTGTAATGCATTATTAGTATGATGATTTTCATGAGACGTTAAGGTTCTGGCCATCTGTGTGGTGCTAAGTTCATGTTCTGATAAATGAATATCCTTTATATGCTTTGCTCCAAAGCATCGAAGCAACTCCGCAATCTCCCAATCTTTTCCATCTTTTCTGCTTGATTGTGTAGAAAGATCTAAAGCTGTGAAGCCATATGCATTAATAGCATTTACCTCTATTACAGTTTTAATAATCAAATACTCGATTACCTGCATATTTGATTTTAAATATTTAACAATTGGATTGTAGATATTGGAAATATAATATCACAACATGCTGTAAATGACACAAAATCAGTTAACTACGTACGCCCCACTTAAAAATAGAAAAGAACCTTTGGCACCACAAATTTCTTTTTAAAGATAAGAAAATATTTGTAAATTAAATCTTTAAAAAATTTAGTCTTAGAAATTTCAAGGATATATATATATATATACCTCAACTTGTTATCAGCTGCAGCGGTATGCAATATAGTGTTGCCGTCATCATCCTTGGAATTCAGAAACCCATTATCACCAATTGTCTCCACCAACAACTTCAAAATCTCCAACTGGCTATATCTCACACATAAATGCAAAATGGTCTCACCTCGATGATCGATCAACATTCGAACTGCCTGGGGTCTCACATTAACCAACTCTCTCAAAACACTAAAGTGACCTTTGATGGTTGCTATATGCAGAGGGTTTCTCCCATCACGATCACGATCACGAGCAAAGCACATTTCAGGGTTGACTGATACTAATTTTTTCACAATTTCAAGATAACCTTTTGCGGTTGCCAAGTGAAGTGGTGATGATTTCCGGGCATCAAGCTCTCCGGCCATCTCAGGCTTTCGATTTAGAATTACACAAAATCTAAATGTCCAAGCATGGAAGCTATGTGCAGAGGTGTCTCCGAATAACAACCCACCATGAATCTATCAAGAACAAGAGCATCTTCTTGAAGCAAGTTCAGCAAGGAAATTACACTGCCCTCTACCGCTGCTTCATAGATACTCCTCTCCATTGTATTTGATAGGAATTTTTCAATGCTAGCTTAGTAGTGTGTAAGTTTTATTATATTGAGTTGGATATCTACAAATCATACATAATTTATTAGGCTGTTCGTCAAGTATACATACACGCGGTTAAGCCTTGCCCCTGCTAAGAACAGTTCTTCTCCAGCGACTGTTTTAGGTTGAGCATGAGACCTATTCTTTTCTTTCTTTAATAACATTTATATGTTTTTATTTACTAAAATGCCACTCAATAAAGATAGGTTATGGATTTTTTATTTATTTTTAATATTTAATTATAAACTTCCAAGGAAACTTAAGACAGTCAAGTGGCATTTTGGTAAATAAAAACATATAAAATGTTATTTTTCGGTGTATGAAAGAAAAAAATACGTCTCATGGTCAACCTAGAACAGTTGCCCGGCGATGGCGACTCTTCTGAGCATGGTGAAATAAAGAAAAGAATACGTCCCATGGTCAACCTAGAACAGTCTCCTGGCGAAGGTGACTGTTCTTACCATGACTCATTCGACACGCCTACATTGTCTGAATTTTTTATTTTATTTTTTTGAATATTTGAAACAGCTGCTTGATCGATTCAACGTTGCAGGGGTCATTGATACGTAAGCACCTATACGACATTATGAACAAGAATTAGTATTGCATGCACAAGAAGAAGAAGAAGTCCCACCAACCCAATCCAAACATACCGTACAATATCTATAGTACAGCATCAAAAACTTTCCAAGAAAAACAGAGACCGACTGATCTCAAGTCTCAACCAGAGATTTCAATAGCCTTGACGTCAGGTTTCTTCGCTTCTTGTTTGGGAACAATGACAGTAAGAACACCATTCTCCATCAAAGCTTAATATGATCCATCTTCACATTCTCCGGCAGCCTGAATCTCCTCGAAAACTTGCCGCTGCTACACTCCATGCGATGCCAAGTATCGTTCTTGTCTTCCTTCTCCACATTCCTCTCTCCACTAATCAGAAGCACTCTGTCGTAGGGCGCTTCTATACAGCGCCACTTTTCTGATCTCAAAATTCTTTTGGGCGCTGTACGTAGGGCGTCTTGTACAGCGCCCTGTACAGTGCCACTTCTCAATTTTGGCTGCTTTATGCTTGGGCGCTGTACGTAGGGCACTTCTGTACAGCGCCCCTTTTCTGTCTCCACTTCTTCAGGCATGGAAAATTCCTCAAACTTGATGCTTTTGCCTCCCATTCTTCAGTTATCTAAAATAAAGCCCTTAGAAGACCTGAAACCTACACAAGCTTATTTAAACATTAAAAATACCGGTTTTACCCGGAAAACGAAGGCAAATGATAGGTAAAACGGGGCTACATCAAATGTTGAAATAGGCATTATCAGTGATCATTGATGGCAATCCAATGGTTGTTAATTGTTATGTATTTTGTATTTAAACCACCCAATGTCAATATAATTTGAGTATGTGTTTAGCCATTACCAAAATGGCCGGTGATGTTAATATAAATATCTCTCAAAATTTCTCTTATATTTCTTCTCTTTAATTTTATGTTCATGTCTTTCTATTTATGTTTATATATAATGTTTTTATAAATGTTTATCAAAATATATTTTATGTAATGTTTTTATGGACACAGAGCAATGATCTCTGTGATGAAAAATGTTTATTTTTGCCTACTGGTTCAATTGTATGAAACTAGAATACTTGAGCAACTTGCCTAGTTTCGTATGGCTGAAACCAGTGAAGTGCAACCAAATGGTTGCACATTGACAGTTGGATGTGCAAGCAAATGGTCGCACATCCTTCTGTAGAATTTTCTAAACCTATTTTCAACACACACAAGGTCAAGGCTCCCTTCTAGAATTTAGGAAGATCAGCAAATGCCTTGTATGTGGACCAGTCTCTCAGACTTTTCAAGCAAGTTCAAACTGGTATTCAAACTTGATCATCGGTCCATTGTTCTAACTAAATTCATTCTTGATCAAGTTTGAAAAGTCACTATCGATATTGACTAGTATCCGTCCCTGTTGTGAAGGGGTTAAGGCCAGGTCCAACCACGAGAATTGAAACTATGAATTATGATTAACCAGTCTGCATTCAGAGCATTAACATTTGACATACATATATACATATTTCTCTTCATTGTTTTCAGTGAGAACCCAGGATTTTTAACTGCTTTGCCTTTTCAACTTTACATGCTACAAATCAGAATTGGCCTCACACGTAGAAGACTTTATAAGTCATAATTAAGCTGAAGAATAACACAAATATAATTAATTAATTAATTAAAAGATAGGGTGAAAATGGAAACTAGCCATAAATTATGGAGGATTATTGTTTTTAGCCCAAATTAGTGTTTTGATTGTATTTGTCAAAAAATCCACTAAACATCCAAAAATGCCCCTCATTGTTCCATTTTACATTAATTTTTTTTTGTTTTATTTCCTGTGAATACAGTCTTCTCTATCCTTCTTTTGTGAGAACGAAGAGTCAACACCACCACCATTTTACTATCTCTGCTCTCTCCTTCTTTTGTGAGAACCAAGAGTCCACGACTCCACATTTTTTGTTGTTACTTTTATTCTCCCTTCAATCTCCACAACTCCACCATTTGCTATCTTCGTTCTCTCTCTCTCTTCAATTTTTTGTGTTCATTCTCTATTTGGGCTTCGTTTTTTACAGATTCGGCGTTGTTTGTGATGGATTTGGGCGTCGTATTTCACGGATTTGGCTTCGTATTTGATGACGAATCGAGATGATCCAGGTCTTTCTTTCGGTGGTATGTATTTGAAACCCTAATTTAATTTGTTCCATGATTTTAGGTTGAAGAAGATTGGTTGCAGTGGTGTGTTTATTTTTTTGGCCTGCTGTGTTTACTTCATCACGCCTGGTGTGTTTAGTCATTTGTAGCTGGTGTGTTTAGTCGTTTTTGCCTGGTGTGTTTAGTGTCTTTGTGCGTGGTGTGTTTAATTCATTATGCCTGGTGTGTTTAGTCGTTTTTGGCTGGTGTGTTTAATTATTTTTGCCTGGTGTTTTTAATTGTTTTTTGCCTGGTGTGTTTAGTCGTTTTTGGCTGGTGTGTTTAATTATTTTTGCCTGGTGTGTTTAATTGTTTTTTGCCTGGTGTGTTTAATTGTTTTTTGCCTGGTGTGTTTAATTGTTTTTTTGCCTGGTGTGTTTAATTCTTTTTGCCTGGTGTGTTTAATTCCTTTTTGGCTGGTGTGTTTAGTCGTTTTTGGCTAGTGTGTTTAATTATTTTTGCCTGGTGTGTTTAATTGTTTTTTGCCTGGTGTGTTTAGTCGTTTTTAGCTGGTGTGTTTAATTATTTTTGCCTGGTGTGTTTAGTCGTTTTTGCCTGGTGTGTTTAATTCCTTTTTGCTTGGTGTGTTTAATTATTTTGCCTAGTGTGTTTAATTCCTTTTTGCCTGGTGTGTTTAATTCTTTTTTTGTCTGGTATGTTTAATTCTTTTTTTACCTGGTGTGTTTAATTCTTTTTGGCTGGTGTGTTTAATTATTTTTGCCTGGTGTGTTTAATTGTTTTTTGCCTGGTGTGTTTAGTCGTTTTTGCCTGGTGTGTTTAATTCATTTTTGCCTGGTGTGTTTAATTATTTTGCCTAGTGTGTTTAATTCCTTTTTGCCTAGTGTGTTTAATTCTTTTTTTGTCTGGTATGTTTTATTCTTTTTTTGCCTGGTGTGTTATTTCTTTTTTTGTCTGGTATGTTTAATTCTTTTTTTGCCTGGTGTGTTTAATTATTTTGTCCTGGTGTGTTTAGTTGGTATGCCCTGGTGTGTTTAATTATTTTTCCTTGGCTTGTTTAATTGGTTTGCCCCTGCTGTGTTTACTGTGAGTGGTTTAATAAATTGAATTCTAAATGTGAGATTTTTATTGAATGAAATGCAGGAAATGACCCAAAGAAATTGGTAATCACTTATGGTGGCAAATAGGTGGGGAACTGTTACGAGGGTGGTGAAACAGAGTTTCTCAAAGTTCAGAAGAATTTGACGTATGATGAGTTGTTGAGGGTGGTACAAGGCATTGCGAATGTTGATTTAAGAAGGTTTACCATTGAGTTAAGAACTTTGGTTGATACCGATGTTAGGCTTAGACCTGCCCGACCAAAGATTAAAAATGATAGCGATGTGGAAATGTTGTTGTGCGATGATCAACATGTTCCGGAGGTGTATGTTAGTGTTGTTGAGAAAGTTAGTGCAGGACCTGGTCACGTGGGTGTTCCTACCGTCCAGCCTATCTACCAAACCTTTTTACAGCAATTGGCGGCACAATGTCCATCCGCCGGTGGAAGCAATAATGTTTAGGGTTCTATACCAACAACAGACCCCAACAATAATGTTTGGGGTTCTATAGCAAAAATGGACTAAACACACCAGGCAAAAACGAAAACGACTAAACACACTAGACAAAATGGACTAAACACACTAGGCAAAATGGACAAAACACACCAGGCAAAAATGACTAAACACACCAAGCAAAAATGACTAAACACACAAAACAAAAACTACTAAACACACCAAGCGTAATGGACTAAACACACTAGGCAAAATGGACTAAACACACCAGGCAAAAATGACTAAACACACCAGTGTAAATGAATTAAACACACCAGCATTGCTGAACCCATTAAACACACCAGTGTTAATAATTAAACACACCACACTGTATTGTTCAACAATTACACAAAATTAAACACACTGGTACTAAACAATTACACCACACAACTATTCAACAATTAAACACTAATTCATTCATAACATTAATATTCATTCATAACATTGTCTCAAACAATGCCTCCATTGTGCAAAGTAAAGCAAGAGACCTAAAATGTATCAATATCAGTTATATACAAATATAGTTAGGAACACAATAGAGACCGAAAGTGTAACAAAATTTGGATTGCAAATGTTAGAAATTACAAATCATCTTAGTACATTAAGCACAATCCCCTCTTGTTTCTCTTTCCTATAGCCTTCTCAAACTCCCTTCAAGTCGATCGCACATATGAAATCCTGAAGTTGCATAAAAAAATAGTCAGATTTCAACTGGATTGCAAAAGTTAGAAATAAACAACGAAATAAACAATTCATTCTCAGTTGCACCATCTATTGTAATTTCCCTCAATAGTACACCGTGCACAAGCCTAGTTGAGAACAACGAGTTTTGTGGGAAGTTGGTGAATTGCTTGAAGCAACTGGACATGAATTCCTTGTGCTTCCCTTCCTTGCATATGATATTCTCTATAGTAGTTATTTTCTTCAATCGAGAACCCACATTGATTAATACTTTTTCATTCCATTTATTTCTTTTGACCTTGAGAAACTGTTCATAGTCCATATTTTCCATCTGCACAATTCAAATAAGTTGGGTTCAATAAGAAATTAAACACATCAGGCAAAACCCATTAAACACACTGGCAAAAAGGAATTAAACACATCAACCAAAATAACTTTAAACACACCAGGCTAAAAAAATTAAATACACCAGGCTAAAAAAATTAAACACACCAGGTAAAAAGAAATTAAACACACCAGGCAAAACCCATTAAACACACCAGGCAAAAATACTTTAAACACACCAGGCTAAAAAAATTAAACACACTGGGCTAAAAAAATTAAACACACCAGGCAAAAAGGTATTAAACACACCAAGCTAAAAAAATTAAACACATTAGACAAAAAAAATTAAATACACCAAGCAAAAAGGTATTAAACACACCAGACAAAAAAAATTAAACACACCAGGCTTAAAAAATTAAACACACTAGGCAAAAAAAATTAAACACACCAGACAAAAAAAATTAAACACACCAGGCAAAAAAAAAAAATTAAACACAACAGGCAAATTGATGCAGACCAGAACGGAACTCACACGCGTTCAAACACACAAGGGTTTCTAATTTTCTGTAATCCCGCAGTATTTCAGAAAAAGAGAGATATTTGAGTTAACTACTCAAGAAGTGTTTTTTCATTCAAAATCTAAATATCGCAAGGCGATTACAACCAAATAAATAGAGAAAATAATCTCTTTGACTCCTAAAACAACTCCACTAAATCAAGAAACAATCCAGGATTATTTGCAAAAATAAAAGCTAAATGAAAAAAAGGAAAAGAAAAACTGTAGTTGGACCTTACTTACTAAAAGAATCAAAGATGCAAAGCCTCTAAAACAACAGCATAAATTATGCAATTTCAAGTAATTTACTTTGTTGTTTTGAAAATTGTGTTGTTTGGAGAAAAATAATCCAAAATATTGCAGGCTTGCCAGCCATGCCACAATATTACATTATGCTCTACCCCTTCAGTCCAGTTAAAGACACAAAAACAAGTAAATTTTCAATTTCAAAAACACCAATTTTTGAGGAGGTTTCTAGCAGCTTTCCACTTGATATGTCTGCATTTTTTCTTCCTCTTTTTTTTTTCTTTTAAGTTTTTGAGGTATGGGTTTCTACTCAATTGCTTCCAGTTCCAGATGGAAAATTTGGAGTATGCACATGAGTGGATCCCACAATCTGATCCAAGAATGAAACGACTCAAAGGGGAATAGTCTGAAATATTTAAAAACGTCGGAAGTAAAATTTATCTCTCCCTAGTTTCTCACTTGATAATTTTACTTGCCTGCTACTAAGAACTAGGGAAAAAAAGAATCAAAGAAAATATTTTTGGAACTGCATCATTGCTGTAAATATTTTTCTTAAAGAACATTATTTCTGGGGAAAAGCTCCAACTAAGGTGCCTAAACTCAAGTCATTCTCATTTAAGACAGCTGTGTCTAAATGTATGTGATTAATGTGGCCTCTGAGCACATCCGATTAAAAATAAAAAAATCTCACTCCTTAAATCTTAAACAGCATACAGATCAAGTATCCTTATTGTTTAACACAACTACACAAGTTGCTATATGAATTTATAGAATTTAGTTTTAAAAGAAAAACAACAAATAACTTCTATATACAATATAGTTTTTTCTTTTCTTTTTTTCATTAGAAAAAAGAAAAAACGAAAAATAACAACTTCTATATTCAACGATTTTATTAAATCAACAGATGTATAGAGCTTGATCGCTTTGAAATAAATCCATGAAACTCTACATAAATGCATCAGGATCACTGTCTCACAATTGCATGCTATGCCACTGTTGTATAACTTTTGGTCTCACAGACACAGACAGACACAAATTTTCTTTCACTTCATCTGATTTACACAGAATTAAGTGTAAAAACAAATCACTGGTCAGGTTTGAAGCCATTGGAAGAAAACAATATAGATAGGATAACCAATTGAACCCACACCGATAACCAAATTTTCAACAGAAATCATAACACTTATAGATAGGATAGATGCCAAAACAAGAAAGTAAATATAAAAATTTGAGTGTATCGTTAAAAATTATTATTGAATATCCTCAATGTTTTAAAGATATCGGCGATATTTAGAATATATTGGCTATATTTCCATCGAAACCAATATATTGCCTATAAATTTTACTAAATTCATGCTACAATAAGCGCACTTGATTCAAGGGAAGATCTTGTTATCCAAATAATAGAAAATATATAGAAAGAGACATGCATCAAGATTGAGAAATGGTCCCCTCCAAGTCTTATATATTCACAACCCTAAAACCCCAAAACATTCCACAAGTTAATTACACTACCCCAATACTGGTCGGATTTCTTCAATGTCATTGTTCTCATTTCAAGACAAATGCTTCTCTAAACAAATCAATAAAATTGTATTATATTGAATCATGTTTGTTTTCCAAATGTGTTGTACTGAAATTGTAGAGCATGAAGCAGTCTAAATCAATCTGATTTTCATCAGAAATCAATTTTAAAAAAACATTGATTAAAATCTTAGCTTCTAAAAAACATTGATTTAATCAATCTTAAATCACCATCAAACACACGGAACCACTTTCAACGGGGCAATGAATTCGGATTTGGAACATTAGCAATTGTTTGATTTCAAACAAGAATAAAGAGTAGATTGATCCTCTGTCAAAGAGTGTAATTGAAAGTAAACAAATGTTGTCATGTGATATCAGTCATTAATTAATTAATTAAGAAAAACAAAACACTAAACTGTTGTTTGTTGTAAATGGTTAACGTGTACAGCACATGTACAGAGAAAGCAAGCAAAAAAGACTCACTAACCCAAACGGTGTTGTACTCTTTAAAAAGGGACAGGGGTACTCTTTAATGTAGATTCAAATTTATTAAAATTACAACGGTAGCCTATAAATCCATCCATATAACAGTCATATGCCTATGCTTTTAATCTTTTATACGTTGCTTTTGATACCAAAGAGTCCCTAGAAAACTAACCATGTTTGTATGTAGCCGAGAGAACAAAGAAAAAAATGCTTTCCAGAGAAAATACCCATTGAGAGTAGTGAGTCCATAAGACACTACTGTTTCAAATTCAAAACTAGATTCCTAGGTTGGGGATGGTCCTATTTCTCCACTTTTTCTGGAAAAGAAGCAGCCTTTTTTCCGAGGAAAATGTTACCATAAACCCAAACCCAAGAAGAGAAATATCAGTTTCACAATTCTAATTTTCTTGTATTAACTAAAAAAAAAAAAAAAAAAAAGCATGAGCGTGTGTGTTCCCGTTATAGTAAGTTGTGATAGTAAATGAATGGAAAAGTAAGCTTGCTCTATAACCTATTCATCAACACATACATTACAAGAAACACAAGTTTGAATCGAGGCTTTAATTTAAAAAATTTCTCATGAATTTAATCAACTTGGAACAACAAATAAATGTACCCACTTTGCTCTCTTCCATCAAGTAGGCAAAATGTGCAAAAAGGTAAAGTAATGGGAAATAAACCCAATTCAAATTCACTCTTCCATTAATGGGAAATAAACCCAATTCAAACCCATTACCCAGTTCTGTTCCCATCAATAATCCAAAAAATTAGAGATTAATTAACAAATTAAATATATATATCTTTTAAAGGCACCAATTTATAAAGGCAACAAGGCCAACACACACAAACAACATAGGCTCCCCGAAACAGAGCCAGAAACAGGAAGGAAGCAAATCAACAAAACAGCTGGGCAACAACCCAGAAAAAAATAACAAAAAAACAACAGAAACTGAGAAACGCAAAAACAGCAGCAAAAACAGATCCAGAAAACCCAATGCCTGTCCAGCAACTTGTTCTCCCCCAGAAAGGCTCGCCGTCGCTCCTTCGTTCTCCGCCGTCTGCATCAATTTCTTCACGCAGGTTCGTTCTCCACCGGCTTTCTTCACGCAGTTTCGTTCTCCACCACCAAACGTCGGTCGATTTCGTCTCCTTTTGGTCGACTTCTTCACCAACCGCAAATTGCCCCTCTTTGAATTCAATACCACCAATTTTCGCTCCTCTCTCTTCTCTCTCTTCTTTCAGAAAAATAAAAAGACAACTGAAACTTTTGTTCTCTCTCCTCTCTCTCCTCTATATTTTATCGATTTTGAATTCATTTTTACTGAAGGGCGTTTTTGTCCAAAAAGTGGATTCTTTGACAAATACAATCAAAACACTAATTTAGGCTAAAAACAATAAACCTCCTTAATTTTTGGTTAAAAAGGCCTATTTCCTCTAAAAGATATGTAGACCAAACTGGATTTATATTTAACTCTTTGTATACTAATTAAAAAGCTCTGCTGTGAATCACAATGGAGAGGAGGATCTATGAAGCAGCAATAGAGGGCAGTGTAGTTTACTTGTTTCAATTGCTTCAAGAAGATGCTCTGATTCTCGATAGATTAATGGTGGGGTGTTACGCCGAGACACCTTTGCACATAGCTTCCATGCTTGGACATTTAGATTTTGTGCAGGAAATTCTGACCCGATAGCCTGAGCTAGCTGGAGAGCTTGATTCCAGAAAATCATCACCACTTCATTTGGCAGCTGCAAAAGGGTACATTGATATAGTGAAAAGTCTGATATCTGTGAATCCTGAAACGTGCTTTGTTCGCGATAGAGATGGGAGGAACCCTCTGCATATTGCAGCCATCAAGGGCCATGTTAGTGTCTTGAAGGAGTTGCTTCGAGTGAGACCTGATGCTGCTCGAATCTTGACAGACCGAGGTGAGACGATTTTACATTTGTGTGTGAGATATAACCAGTTGGAGGCATTGAAGTTCTTGGTGGAGACATTGGACGATCCTGATTTTGTCAGTTGTAAGGATCATTATGGAAACACTATCTTGCATATAGCAGTGGCTGATAAACAAGTTGAGGTATGTTATTGAATTGAAACCAATTTTTTTGACATGTTTATTTATTACTAGTGACTGATTAGAGATGTCAATTACAAATTTGCAGGCCATAAAGTTTTTGAGTACTAGTACTAGAATAGAAGTGAATGCTCTAAACGAGTATGGCTTGACAGCATTAGATTTCAATTGTACACAAAGCTATAGAGATTTCAAAGATTGGGAGATCAAGGAGTTGCTAATTGGAGGCTCGAATGCGAAGGATATTAAATGTAATTGCAGAGTCGAACTTGTTGGCAGCAATCTAGCATCCCACAAAAACAAAACAATCCACCAGCATCTCTAAGGAAACAATGTGGAAAATGTTCAAGAGAAGGAAGGCGATTGGTTGGACAAAAAACGTAGTGTGTTGATGGTGGTGGCATCATTGATTGCTACCGTGGCATTCCAAGCTGGTTTAAACCCACCAGGCGGTGTCCGGCAAGAGACAGGCTACTCCGTTTTATACGACACTCACAGAGTTATATACATTTTTTTCTTGGCTTATAACACCACTGGTTTCGTGTCGTCTATTAGCATCATATTATTGCTCATAAGCGGTTTGCCAATCAGACGCAAATGTTTTGTGTGGATTTTGATGGTGGTCATGTGGGTAGCGGTTACTGCAATGGCATTCACTTATTTGACTTCCATAACTATGCTCACAGACTCGAGGGAAGCAACTTCAGTTAGCTTTGGTGTCTTTTTGGTGTGGTTGGTCATGATGGGGATTCTCCTTCTCGTCCACGCAATTCGCCTTGGAAAATTATTCATGGAACGGAGGACTACGGCACAAATAATGTCAATGTAAGTTATTGTGGTAGCGCGCTTCAGTAAAACTTACCTCCAGCCTAATAGTATTTTGTCACATGCTATGCTATTCTAATTATATCTGATTTTTATATTATATAATATGATTTTAGCGTGCCATACGTACCATTTTTTTTTTTTTTTTATTTTGTGTAGTTTAACTTGTATTTTATTTTCTGTGCTTTGCCTTCTTTACGTTTTAAGAACAATATTGAGCTAATGGTAACATTTTTCTTATTAGTGATTTGTTCTATGCCATTGATTAAGGAATCACTAATTTGTCTTATTTAGATTATGTGGAAAACTTTTCACACATACTTGTAAAATGTACGGATACCCCTCACCACTTCTGTGGAAGAGAGATACACTACCAGCTCTGTTAAGAGGTGATGTGCTTGTGGTAGTTTAACTTGTATTGTATTTTCTGTGCTCTACCTTCTTTACGTTTTAAGAATAATAGGGAGCTAATGGTAACAATTTTTTTATTAATAATTGATTTGTTCTATGCCGTTGATTAAGGAATCACTCTTATTTAAATTACCTCAAATAAATATAGTATATTAGTATATTACATTAGATCAGACTCTATAAGAAGTTAAATTTGTGATGGTCACATGATCATAGGCCAAAAATCATATAACTCATGGTCAACATAACTCATGAACCGCTTTTATTGTCTAGACTATTGAGTAATGAGTAATATGCAGGAAAATGTGTACACACAATATTATGTTCTAGGCGATTTACAATGAAAGTTGGGCCCAATATCATATTCCGATCAGCCCAATAGATCTTCTGAACTCTCTCTTGCTACTAGTGTGGAATAGATAATCAGGCTTATAATTCCTCATTTACTATCAGTTATTTAATTATTTTATAAAGAATTTAGTTACAGTACATGAACAATATAGTTAATGGGCAGTCATATAAGTTTTTTTTTTTTTTTTTTTTTTTCCTTCTTTTTTAATAATAATTTTAAATCCTTGATTTTTATAGACCCTTGGATTAAAATCCAAAGACCGAAAACTAATCCTACAACTATACATGTCATGTTGACATGTAGAGTAGCTAAACCATTTTACTAAACCATTTTATAAAAATTAGTGGTGTTTACGTTTTACAAGTACGTGTAAGAATACTTCATTGTCCACATAATTACACTCAGGGACGAAACTAAAATTTCAAATTTTACTAAATTTAGGAGGCCAAACTCTATAATTTTCATTTTAGAGAAGTAAAAGAAAAAAAATTCAATTAATTATAAGGATTAAAAATGAATATTTTGAGAGATTGCAGGTGCCATAGCTTCGTCCTTGGTTAATAGTTTTATTGCGGTAATTTTAATTGACTCTTAATTTAAGTGCGAAATTTGTTTGATGGCAGCCACGAAGCTAGCGAGTGACCAATTGTGAAGTCGGCACGAAAAAAATAATTAAACAAATATGGATAGTGTTAACCTATGTCCTAAGAGCACAAGATAACAATTAATTTATTTATATAAATGAAAATAAAAAACATCATTTATTATTGTATTTATTATCTTATTACTATAAATACTGATTTTTATTTCTTTTTATAGAAAAGATTTTCTCCTTACAATCTAATTTTATATTTTCACACTCTTTTTCTAAAGACACTCCATCATAAAAACTTAAATTTTAAAAAATTTATAAAGACACTTCATTTAGTTCAAAATTATCATTTTTTATCTATTGACATTTTTTAAAAAAAAATATTGCTAATTTTTTTTATTAAAAAAATCTAGAAATATTTCATTTCGATTCAATTTTTTTTTTTCATTGAATAATGAAATTGAAAAGTTTTTTTTTTTTTTTTTACTTCATTTGACTTTTTAATTATTTTCAAAATTTATAATGGTCAACACTTTAAAAAAAAAAAAATCTGCAATATATAATTTATAATAGTCAATACTTGAAAAATATATAGAATTTTCTTTGTAGAATTTAAAGCAAGTCACTAGGACTTTGCTTCCTTCGGTAGAATAGGCACTAGTTCATGTTCACATAAAAAGTTTTGGTTGGGGCTTGCCATGAACTTCTTCCGGTTTGTGCTCATTTTTTATAATTAGGAAATAATAAATCAAATGTAAAGAGATCAAATGAGCTACTCCCATGAACTTCTGGATTTTGGAATATTGTAAAAGGGCTGCTCAAAGGGCTGTAGTAATAGAAAGAAAAAATGTCATTTAATTATGATCATGTCAAGTGTCAACTATCTAGAAGTCTACTGGTCAATAAATTATTTTTGAGGAAAACTGGTTATCTATTTCATTTAGAGTTTGGACCTACAAAGACAAAATGGGTGTAAAACTTGCTGAAATGTAAGCCCCCGTCCTGCAGGCTATTTTCAGCTGTTTTTGTTTTTATTTTTAAAAAATGATTTCGAATTCGTGTCCTGTAAACCGTTTTTCATTTTATTTTCAGAAATCAAAAACAAAAACAAAAACAAAGCCAAGTGTTAAAAATGGAAATTTTGAAATACAAAAAAAAAACTGTTTTTGATTTTGTTTTTGTTTTTGTTTTTGGTTTTGTTTTCCAAATGTAGTGGGTCCCATATCATTAATATATATATTTTTTTAATATTTTTTTTCACCTGACAACTTCTTCTTTCTTTTTCAACTGACATCTTCTTCTTCCTCTTCACCGACTCCTTCCTCTTCCTTCTTCCTTCTTCCTCTTCCTTCTTCTTCCTCCTTCCCGTCGAGCTCTTCTTCTTCTTCCTCTTCTTCCTCTTCTTCCCCTTCTTCCTCTTCCCGCCGAAGTCGATCTGCATCTCGTCGCGTCTTCTTCTTCTTCATCTTCTTCTTCTTCCTCTTCTTCCTCTTCTTCTTCTTCCTCTTCCCGCCGAAGTCGATCTGCATCTCATCGCGTCTTCTTCTTCTTCATCTTCATCTTCTTCCTCTTCTTCCTCTTCTTCTTCTTCCCTTTGCATCTCGCCGCCGGGATGCCGCCGGGATCTGCTCTGCATCTCGCCGGCGAGATCTCTTCTTTTTCTTTCTTCTTCTTCCTCTTCCTCCTGCCGTCGATCTGCATCGTTCCCGCCGCCGAACACCGCCGATCTGGGCTTCTTCTTCTTCCTCTTCCTCTTCCTCTTCACCTGTTAAATTTCTTAAACCCTAAATTAAATTAAAAAATGTTTTTTTTTATTAATTATTTAATCATTTATTTATAATTATTATAATATTAAACAAAAATTAAAAATTATAATATTTCAATTTTCGAAAGTTTTCGATTATCTTACCAGATGAGTTTTTTCCGTTTTTATTTTCAAAATACGGATTCCAGTAAATGCTACCAGACGCGTATTCGGAATTCAAAAATGAAATCAAAAACACTGTTTTCATTTTCATTTTTCTTTTCGAAAAATAAAAACAAAAAACGGCTTACAGGACGGGCCCTAAGTGTTCGATAAAACACACAAAGGTGTTTGTTGAAGAACTCACACAATGGTGAATGAAAGAGAAACTGTTTAGCATTTCATTTCATTTTCATTAAACAATTACAAGCTAAGCTGATCTTTTAATTTATATAGAAACTAAGGGCTCGTCTGCAAGCCGTTTTTTGTTTTTGTTTTTCGAAAAGAAAAATGAAAATGAAAACAGTGTTTTTGGTTTCATTTTGAATTCCGAATACGCGTCTAGTAGCATTTACTGGAATCCGTATTTTGAAAATAAAAACGGAAAAAACGCGTCTGGTAGGATAAATCGAAAACTTTCAAAAATTGAAATTAATATAAACAAATTAATTAAAATAATTAACCATTTTTTTAAATATAATTAATAAATTAACACAAAACCCTTATCAGTGGAAGAGGAAGAAGAAGAAGAAGAAGAAGAAGAGGAGGAGGAGGAGGAAGAGGAAGAGGAAGAGGAGGAGGAGGAGGAAGACCAGATCGGCGACGGCAATCGGCGATCGGCGAGAGGCGAAGGAGGAAGAGGAAGAAGAAGAAGAAGAAGAAGAAGAAGAGATCGGTCGCCGATCGCAAGCGGAGGAGGAAGAGGAAGAAGAAGAAGAAGAAGAAGAAGAAGAAGAAGAAGAAGAGGAAGACGGTAGCGATCGGCGAAGGAGATCTCGTCGGCCGGAAGAAGACTGGTCGTCGGCGGGAAGAGGCAGCTCGTCAGTGGGAAGAGGAAGAAGAGGGAGAAGAAGAAGAAGGAAGAAGAAGAAGAAGAAGAAGAAGAAGGGAAGAAGAGGAAGAAGAGATCTCGGCCGGAGATCGGGAAGGGGAAGCTTGTCGGCGGCGGGAATGAAGAAGAGGGAGAAGAAGAAGAAGAAGGTAGAAGAAGAAGGAAGAAGAAGTCAGTAAAAAAATTTTTATTAAAATAAAATATATATTAATGATATGGGACCCACAACATTTGGAAAACAAAACCAAAAACAAAAACAAAAACGAAAACAGTTTTTTTTTGTATTTCAAAATTTCCACTTTTAACACTTGGCTTTGTTTTTGTTTTTGTTTTTGATTTCTGAAAATAAAATGAAAAACGGTTTACAGGACACGAATTCGAAATCATTTTTGGAAAATAAAAATAAAAACAAAAACAGCTGAAAACAGCCTGCAGGACGGGGGCTAATATATACATGAAAGTATAAACTGAATTCTGTAATTTCCAGAATTAATCTAGCGCCTTTCTTTACAAATTATAATATTTTCTGCCATCTCAACTAACTAACAACTTCATACTAATTAAACTATCATCTGATATCTGCCGTTGATGGACAATCTAAGATGTTGATCATTATTACAATCTTGAAGCTCACTATGATGAGCATACGTCAGGTTAGCTGAGCTAAGCTCATATATGGACCAGATTGGATGTTACATTTTATGTTTGTAAATCCAATCCGAACCGATCCGCTTACTTTTGTGATTCGATCCGGTCCAATCTGAAACCTAACAACATCTGCAACTAATCAGATAGATCCAATCCGATCTGATATGTTTGACACCCTCACTTTACCAACCTTGTTGATTTGATAGTTTTTTTTTTTTTTTTTTTTTTCATTGACTTTGTAGTCTTGTATAGTTTTATAAGGCCTTGGTAGTTGGTAGGACCTATAGCTATTAAATGTCTTTGGAATTTTGATGCAAAATAATTGTCAAGGAAATTTCGTTCAACTCAGCTAATTTTCCAATCAGCTGGCCCTTTGAGCTAATTGTCAGCTAATTGTCAAGGTGTTTGTTGAAGAACTCAGAGAAAAGCAATAATATACGGTGTTAACTTTTTGAAAGATACGGTATATACGTTGTTAACTTAGAGAACTCAAAGTTAATTGGCCTTAACTTTTTGAAAGATACGGTACCGTTTGTTAGGTGGGGAGAGAAAAAAAATAAGACAAATTAATCCTAACCATTCATTTATTTGGCTGCCACATATCACCATATGTTTAAAAGGTGAGCATAAATAAGATGGGTAGGGGATTTTGATCCAAAAAAAATTCGAACATCTAACATTACTCTAAAAAGAAACATAATAATAGATATTAATTATAAAATTATTTTTAAAATAAAAAGTCTTCAAGAAAATCTTCAATAATATCTCCTGCATCAACCAGTCTCTTAGACTTTGCACATTACAGTCAAGCAAGTTCAAACTGGTATTCAAAGTTGATCATGTTATAGAAGGGCAAACAACGAACAATCTAAAACATTGACTCGTATAGAGACTATAGTTGATGTCACTATCGATTTTGACTAGTATCCGTCCCCGTTGTGAAGGAGTTAAGGCCAGGTCCAACCATGAGACTTGAAACTAAAAAATAATAATAAAAATAAAAATAACACATTAAACAAAGTTAGCTAAATAGTATACGTAACGTTTTAAGTCTCGTCTTGATAGTTACAATTTTGTATAAAACTACGTAAACAAAGAGATAACTATAAACAATTAGTATATTTTTTTTTTAGTTTTTTTTTTTTCAATCACTAGAAATTGTAGTCAATTTCCACTTAAAATGAATAAAAGAGATTGAAGTTGAGTGACGTAGAAGCGGCATCCTAAATTTGAAGTCGTCCTCCAATTAAAAGTTAGTGATTCCAGAAGCTGATTGTCTTTTCTTCCTTTAATGCAAATTAATGCAAATTGGACTGATTGTCAATTAATGCTTGCTTCTTTTCTTCCTTCCAAGAACTTGAACTGATTTGACAGATGCCTAATACAAGATAAAGATCATCATCAAATTAATGCAAATTGGAAATTAATTTCACTGAAATAAAAATCCATGATGATATTTATCACGTAAGCCTTTTTCAGAAAATTAACATAACTTTTAGCTTCCCCTGTAAGTTACTTGTGAGCTTCTCTGGGTCAGTGGAGGTCAATTCTCCTTCCATATGTACAATAAATGTCTTGCTATTGAACTTTTGTCCATCAAAAGATTCCCCATTAACAACAAGTCTTGGTTGATGATATACTGATATTGACCTCCTCTGTCTGGTCTGTCTAGCATTGGCAGCCAAGCCAAGCTCCTGGTGTTGGGTGTGCAACCAAAGTCCCACATTAGCTAGATATGGGGATAATCTTGGGTATATAAGTATGAAAACAACCTCCATTGGTATGAGACCTTTTGGGAAGTGTCCCAAGACCAAATCCGTGCAGGATTAGGCCCAAAGCGGACAATATCATACCAATATAGAGAATGTGGGTTCCGTACTTATAACAAGTGGTATCAAAGCCGACCCCCAGACTTAGCCAGCCATAGCCGAACCAAACCAGAAGGTGGTGGGCCCCAGGTAGCTCACGATGGGTCCGTGATGTTAGCTCTCGAGGTAGGAAATGCTCCAGTGCTTCATGTAAGGCGTGTGCTCCTGTGCGGTGGAGAGGAGTGACCTCGATGGAGTGCTTCTCCTAGCATTGACGGATAGATGATCGCTTAAGGGGAGGCCTGGACCATGAAGATAATGATGGTCCTTTGTTCGAGGAGAGGATTGTTAGGTGTGCAACCAAAGTCCCACATTGGCTAAACATGACGATGATCTTGGGTATATAAGTATGGAAACAACCTCCATTGATATGAGGCCTTTTGGGAAGTGTCCTAAGACCAAATCCGTGCGGGTTTAGGCCCAAAGCGGACAATATCATATCAATGTGGAGAATATGGGTTCTGTACTTATAAAGTACACCTTCACTGTTTGAGATCATCAGTGCATTATTCTAACTAAATTCATTCTTGTTTCGGCGATATCTCTTCGATTTCCATATGGTCAATGGTCACAGTCACACACACAAAGTCAAGGTTCCCTTCTAGAATTTAGGAAGATCAGCAAATGCCTTGTATGTGGACCAGTCTCTCAGACTTTTCAAGCAAGTTCAAACTGGTATTCAAACTTGATCATCAGTCCATTGTTCTAACTAAATTCATTCTTGATCAAGTTTGAAAAGTCACTATCGATATTGACTAGTATCCGTCCCTGTTGTGAAGGGGTTAAGGCCAGGTCCAACCACGAGAATTGAAACTATGAATTATGATTAACCAGTCTGCATTCAGAGCATTAACATTTGACATACATATATACATATTTCTCTTCATTGTTTTCAGTGAGAACCCAGGATTTTTAACTGCTTTGCCTTTTCAACTTTACATGCTACAAATCAGAATTGGCCTCACACGTAGAAGACTTTATAAGTCATAATTAAGCTGAAGAATAACACAAATATAATTAATTAATTAATTAAAAGATATATAGACCAAACTGGATTTATATTCAACTCTTTGTATACTAATTAAAAAGCTCTGCTGTGAATCACAATGGAGAGGAGGATCTATGAAGCAGCAATAGAGGGCAGTGTAGTTTACTTGTTTCAATTGCTTCAAGAAGATGCTCTGATTCTCGATAGATTAATGGTGGGGTGTTACGCCGAGACACCTTTGCACATAGCTTCCATGCTTGGACATTTAGATTTTGTGCAGGAAATTCTGACCCGAAAGCCTGAGCTAGCCGGAGAGCTTGATTCCAGAAAATCATCACCACTTCATTTGGCAGCTGCAAAAGGGTACATTGATATAGTGAAAAGTCTGATATCTGTGAATCCTGAAACGTGCTTTGTTCGCGATAGAGATGGGAGGAACCCTCTGCATATTGCAGCCATCAAGGGCCATGTTAGTGTCTTGAAGGAGTTGCTTCGAGTGAGACCTGATGCTGCTCGAATCTTGACAGACCGAGGTGGGACGATTTTACATTTGTGTGTGAGATATAACCAGTTGGAGGCACTGAAGTTCTTGGTGGAGACATTGGATGATCCCGATTTTGTCAGTTGTAAGGATCATGATGGAAACACTATCTTGCATATAGCAGTGGCTGATAAACAAGTTGAGGTATGTTATTGAATTGAAACCAATTTTTTTGACACGTTTATTTATTACTAGTGATTTCAATTACAAATTTACAGGCCATAAAGTTTTTGGGTACTAGTACTAGAATAGAAGTGAATGCTCTGAATGGGTATGGCTTGACAGCATTAGATTTCAATTGTACACAAAGCTATAGAGATTTCAAAGATTGGGAGATCAAGGAGTTGCTAATTGGAGGCACCAAAGCAACCTCAAATGCGAAGGATATTAAATGTAATTGGACAGTCGAACTTGTTGGCAGCAATCTAACATCCCACAAAAACAAAACAATCCACCAGCATCTCCAAGGAAACAGTTTGGAAAATGTTCAAGAGAAGGGAGACAATTGGTTGGAAAAAAAGCGTAGTGTGTTGATGGTGGTGGCATCATTGATTGCTACTGTGGCATTCCAAGCTGGTTTAAACCCACCAGGTGGTGTCCGACAAGAGACAAGCTACTCCGTTCTATACGACAGCCACAGAGTTACATACATTCTTTTCTTGGCTTATAACACCACTGGTTTCATGTCGTCTCTTAGCATCATATTATTGCTCATAAGCGGCTTGCCAATCAGACGCAAATGTTTTTTGTGGATTTTGATGGTGGTCATGTGGGTAGCGGTTACTGCAATGGCATTCACTTATTTGTGTTCCATAACTATGCTCACAGACTCGAGGGAAGCAACTTCAGTTAGCTTTGGTGTCTTTTTGGTGTGGTTGGTCATGATGGGGATTCTCCTTCTCGTCCACGCAATTCGCCTTGGAAAATTATTCATGGAACGGAGGACTACGGCACAAATAATGTCAATGTAAGTTATTGTGGTAGCGCGCTTCAGTAAAACTTACCTCCAGCCTAATAGTATTTTGTCACATGCTATGCTATTCTAATTATATCTGATTTTTATATTACATAATATGATTTTAGCGTGCCATATTTACGTTTTAAGAACAATATTGAGCTAATGGTAACATTTTTCTTATTAGTGATTTGTTCTATGCCATTGATTAAGGAATCACTAATTTGTCTTATTTAGATTATGTGGAAAACTTTTCACACATACTTGTAAAATGTACGGATACCCCTCACCACTTCTGTGGAAGAGAGATACACTACCAGCTCTGTTAAGAGGTGATGTGCCTGTGGTAGTTTAACTTGTATTGTATTTTCTGTGCTCTACCTTCTTTACGTTTTAAGAATAATAGGGAGCTAATGGTAACAATTTTTTTATTAATGATTGATTTGTTCTATGCCGTTGATTAAGGAATCACTCTTATTTAAATTACCTCAAATAAATATAGTATATTAGTATATTACATTAGATCAGACTCTATATGAAGTTAAATTTGTGATGGTCACATGATCATAGGCCAAAAATCATATAACTCATGGTCAACATAACTCATGAACCGCTTTTATTGTCTAGACTATTGAGTAATATGCAGGAAAATGTGTACACACAATATTATGTTCTAGGCGATTTACAATGAAAGTTGGGCCCAATATCATATACCGATCAGCCCAATAGATCTTCTGAACTCTCTCTTGCTACTAGTGTGGAATAGATAATCAGGCTTATAATTCCTCATTTACTATCAGTTATTTAATTATTTTATAAAGAATTTAGTTACGGTACATGAACAATATAGTTAATGGGCAGTCATATGAGTTTTTTTTTTTTTTTTTTTTTTTTTTCTTTTTTAATAATAATTTTAAATCCTTGATTTTTATAGACCCTTGGATTAAAATCCAAAGACCGAAAACTAATCCTACAACTATACATGTCATGTTGACATGTAGAGTAGCTAAACCATTTTACTAAACCATTTTATAAAAATTAGTGGTGTTTACGTTTTACAAGTACGTGTAAGAATATTTCATTGTCCACATAATTACACTTAGGGACGAAACTAAAATTTCAAATTTTACTAAATTTAGGAGGCCAAACTCTATAATTTTCATTTTAGAGAAGTAAAAGAAAACAAATTCAATTAATTATAAGGATTAAAAATGAATATTTTGAAAGATTGCAGGTGCCATAGCTTCGTCCTTGGTTAATAGTTTTATTGCGGTAATTTTAATTGACTCTTAATTTAAATGCGAAATTTGTTTGATGGCAGCCACGAAGCTAGCGAGTGACCAATTGTGAAGTCGGCACGAAAAAAATAATTAAACAAATATGGATAGTGTTAACCTATGTCCTAAGAGCACAAGATAACAATTAATTTATTTATATAAATAAAAATAAAAAACATCATTTATTATTGTATTTATTATCTTATTACAATAAATACTGATTTTTATTTCTTTTTATAGAAAAGATTTTCTCCTTACAATCTAATTTTATATTTTCACACTCTTTTTCTAAAGACACTCCATCATAAAAACTTAAATTTTAAAAAATTTATAAAGACACTTCATTTTGTTCAAAATTATCCTTTTTTATCTGTTGACATTTTTTTAAAAAAATATTGCTAATTTTTTTATTAAAAAAATCTAGAAATATTTCATTTCGATTCAATTTTTTTTTCATTGAATAATGAAATTGAAAAGTTTTTTTTTTTTTTTTTTTTACTTCATTTGACTTTTTAATTATTTTCAAAATTTATAATGGTCAACACTTCAAAAAAAAAAAAAATCTGCAATATATAATTTGTAACAGTCAACACTTGAAAAATATATAGAATTTTCTTTGTAGAATTTAAAGCAAGTCACTGGGACTTTGCTTCCTTCGGTAGAATAGGCACTAGTTCATGTTCACATAAAAAGTTTTGGTTGGGGCTTGCCATGAACTTCTTCCGGTTTGTGCTCATTTCTTATAATCAGGAGATAATAAATCAAATGTAAAGAGATCAAAATGGGTGATCCAAAAAGCTTTCTATCAAAAGATTATCCGGAACTTTTTGAATGGGTGAGTGGTAATAATGTAATATTCACATAAAGTTGGTGTATAGTCTTTTTAGAAAATTTTTGACCTCTTTAGTAATTTTAATTAGGATAAAATTGTCATATGATAAAAAAAATCTTAAAACGGAGTGTATAAAGAAATTTAGTGGATTGTCAATAACATCTCTCTTTATAGAAATAAAGTAGTTGTTATCATGTACCCTAGAGCACATGTTAATGGACACAGTATAACAACTACCTAACAAATATTTATCTTCCTTGGTTGCACAAGATAATAATAAATTTATTTCTATAAATAAAAATAAAAGACATCATTTATTATTGTATTTATTATCTTATTACAATAAATACTAATTGTGATTTCTTTTTATAGAAATAAAGTAGATATTATCTTGTATCTTAGAGCACATGTTAACGAACACTGGATAACAACTACCTAACAAATATTTATCTTTCCTTGGTTGCATCGTCTATTTATTTGGACTAATTGCACAAATATCCCCTAACATTAGACATAATTACACGTATATGGAACTTTTACCCATTATTACACAAACCTCCCCTGCCGTTAGTGGTCAACGGTTAAACTTAACCGTTGACTCACTTTTCCATTTAAAAAGTCTAAAATACCCCTACTGTGTAATTTATTATTTTAAATAGTTAATTAAAAAAGATCCAGCTTTTATTAAAAAAAAAATCATATTTTATTTCAAATATGAAATAAAATATGAATTTTACTGCCATAAAATTACCTACTGTGTAATTTACTGCCATAATTTAATTACTTATGGGCATTCTCATTTCTTATTTTGGCAGTATGGATGAAAGAAAAGAAAAAGAGAAAATTGGTTTTTGATTTTTTATTTATTTTAGAATTTGAAAATTTATAAGTTTTTTATTTTTTTATTTTTTTTAGATTGGAAAAAAATCCATTTATAGAAGAAAAAAAATCTGGATTTAAATATATATATATGGATTTGTTTTTAAAATAAAATATGGATTTTTTTTTTAATAAAAGCTGGATCTTTTTTTAATTAACTATTTAAAATAATAAATTATACAGTAGGGGCATTTTAGACATTTTAAATGGAAAAGTGAGTCAACGGTTAAGTTTAACTGTTGACCACTAACGGCAAGGGAGGTTTGTGTAATAATGGGTAAAAGTTTCATATACGTGTAATTATGTCTAATGTTAGGGGTGTTTGTGCAATTAGTCCTATTTATTTATTTTGTATCTTCTATAGCATTTTTTTTTATTTTATTTTTTTATGGAATCTTCTATAGCACTGGGTGCGCGTCTGCTCCTCTTTTATCATGTCACTGTTTTCCTTCTGGCTTTTCATTTATAAACTTAAATGATTATCATTATCTTTATAAAATATTAAAATCTAAACAATAGTCCATGAAACCTAATACAAAAATTATTATATTAAAACAATTCGTGTTGCAGCAAATTTGTTCAAAAAGCTTTGAAAATTTAATTGTCAAGAAAAGGAGACCATCACCATTAGCATACTCGACCAACGCTGAGTTTTAGTGTTCTCTGAACATTAATGGATACACACCTTTGCATATTCTCTGAACACGAATGATGCACACATCTATTAATTTAATCCATATATATATATATATATATATATATGTGTGTGTGGATGTAACGTCATTCAGTTGAGTAAATTTACTTGTTTTCATTTGAAATGGTATAACCGGATCATGTACCAAACTATTAATGATTCCTTAGTAAAATAAAGACTTTTATGCAATTGACTTGTACGTAGATTACATATTTACCTAGAAGATCACTAAATTAAATATTACTTGCACTATATATCACCGATTACCAAATAAAATAACATAATACAAAGTTAGGACTTTGATGATATTGATCCATGAATTTTAATGATTTTATATTTGAATTTTTGTTGTGGACGATAAGTTCAATAAAATCTAATTTTTAAATAAAATTTAAATTTTTTTCAAGAACTACAAATACTATTTTATTTATTTTTTTCGATTTTGTTGAATATCACTTGCACTATCTCTTTATTTAGGCTTTTATAACTAAGTTTTGATTAGATTTTTATTTATTTATTGAAAATCGATTGTTTCTCACAAAATTATTAACCATATTGTAAGCTCCATCAAATTTTATATCAATTCATGCATGCAAAAATATTTTTTTAAAAAAATTAATTAATTGTTAACAAATTATAAATAGTTGAACTCTTGTTCCATAAATTGTAAAATTTTCAACTCAAAGAATAATTTTGTAAGATGATTCCATTCCACCAGAGGCGTACCCAAGATTTTTTCCTAGAGTGGGCTAAAATAAAACTACATAATTAATACTTTAATAGTAAGTGAACTTAATTTGACAGTATTGGAAAATTCCATTAATTGAAAAAATTTCATTAATCAGCAAACTTGAACCCCCGTCCATAACATTACATAGAGAAGTTGATTCACTCCCACCCGCTAATTGATTTTTTTTTTTTTTCCAAAGTATGAAAGCATAGTTTTTCTAGGTTTTAATGTATGTAGTTTGACATTGTAACCCAAACAATTTAGTTAAAGTGATACTTTATAAATTATAATATAATACTAAAAATAATAAATTGCAGTATGAAAAAAATTCATAAAAAAAATAACAAAACACTAATTTAAAATTATGAATAATAAATTAAAATTCTAACTTGTTAATTAGAAAAAATAAATTGTAACCGAGAAAAATATCTGAATTGAAGAAGGTGAATATTTTTGTATATTCAATTTTATAATTGAGAATTTCTTAAAATTGGGTGAGAGAGAGAGAGAATTAGGAGTAGAGAGTTGAGACAGGTTAGTGAGGCCATCTCCAATGGCACACTATGTTAGTGTAAAAACACTATCTTAGTGTAAAATGTTGCTCCAATGCAACACTAAATTACAAATACCAAGATAATATTTAGTGTTGAGTGAATAGTTTTTCACTAAATTTAATGGAGCACTATTCACTCAACACTATTTTTTTTTATTTCTTTTATTAAAATGTCAAATCAACACTAAATTGTTTTATTACAATTCCTAATTTAACCCTCCAACACTTATTTATAATAAAATGTATTTCAAAAAGTATACCATTGAAAAGATCTCGTATAAATTTTTAAAATGACACCAATATTAATATATATATTTAAATTATTTTTTTACTTATTAATTATACATTTAATTAATGGTAAATTTTTATATTAACTTAATTTAGTGCAATTAAAGAAATGACAAAATACTTTTAAAAAAAAAAAAAAAGACATGACAATTCTTAAATAAAAAAAAAAGTACATGGCAAAATACTTTAAAAAAAAATTACATGACAAAAAAAAAAAAAAACAAACGCTAAAACAAAACAAATAACAACATAACTTAATAAAAAAAAAAAAAAAAAAAATTGATAACAATATCTTTAATGAACCATTTAGAAATCCAAAGGATTATCTCCACTTCCCCCATAACCATGAAAATACTGAGCATAGCCATCAGATGATCCACTTCCTCTTTGAAATTGTTGTTAGAAAATCAGATGTTATAAAATTTGGGGTAAAATTATGATGGTAATTTTATTTTATTTTTTATATTATGCAATTAATTATTTAAGAATAATATTTTTTTGTCGAAAAAATTAATCAATTTTGTTTAAGTTAATAGAAATTAATTATTATTGTATCAATTTTGTTTAAGTTAATAGAAATTAATTAATTTTGTTTAAGTTGATAAAGTTTTATTGAGAGAATATTTTTGTAAAGATGCTCTTTTACACTAAATTAGTGTTGGATGCATTGGAGTGAGAAAAAATTTAGTATAAGAATATTCCCACAAAATTATCTTTTTACACTAATTTGATATAATTTTTAATGCTCTCCGTTGGAGGAGAAAATCTTGGGTGCAGCGTGATGGACGGTGCATCGCCCACCTGATGCTAACAATATCTTTTTAAAAAAAAAAAGTGAATCAATAGACTCCTATTCTAACTCTAATGATGCTATGTTGATTAACTAAAATAATATTAATCAATTATTTTTTATTTATTTTAAAAAACAAAACTGATCCGGCAGGGTCAGCCTCCACAATTGTCCGCCCATACTGATTCCACCTAATGGAAATTCTTCAAAACTTTTAAAAATAATACGTATTAGCAATTAAAAATTTCTCTTGATTATCACTGATGATTCAACAACAACAAATTCAACGTTTTATTTATTATTAATTATAATTTATCTCAAATTAAACAATAAAATAACATGATTTCAAATTCCATTACCTAACCTCGAAGCCTCGAAGCCGTCAAAGTCCTTTTGTAACTATTTAATAATAAAACTATATACTAATTAAAGAAAACATATCCATTTCATTTCTTAACTAAAAAAATGCATATTATAAACAACTTTGTTAGACTCAATTTAATGGTCTTATATAATAATTTTCTAGTCATATGGGTCCTGATAAAAATAAATAAATAAATAAATAAATAATAAAAAATAAAAAAAACCTAACCATACCTATGTTATGGAACTGGTTTATATAATTAAACTTCTAGTTTTGTAATGTTTTGAAACCGGTTCCAAAAAGTTATATGTAACTTAAGATTTCAAGACCATCAAACCAGAAAAGTACCCTGAAATAATATATGTTGTAAATTTAAAGAATATGCCCTCCCTGATATAGTCCATCCTCAGTTATATATCTTGAAATTTTACCTTTGTTTTTAATTTCTTAACTCTTTCGAAGAAATTCACCATCACCAACCAAATAGTAGGCCTTTAAGAGGCAGCTGTTTTCGCTGTAAACTAAATTTCCCACCAGAAAATCAACACACGAAATAAGAAAAGAATGGAAAACTTGCTTTATGAAGCAGCTTTAGAAGGGAGTGTACCTGCCTTGTTAGAATTGCTTCGATCAACAAGACAGACTGATTCTTGATAAAGTTGACATGAAGAATTCCTACTCCGAGAGTCCTTTGCACGTAGCGGCACTACTCGGGCATGTGGACTTCGCGAAGGTGATTTTATCTCGGAAGCCTGAACTTGCCAGAGAAGTAGATTCTTAGAGGCGATTTTCGCCTCTTCATGTAGTGTCACAGAAGGGTCACGTTGAGATGGTGAAAGTGTTGATACAAGTCGATCCTGAAATGTCTCGTGCACGCGACGTTGAAGGAAGAAATCCTCTTCATCTGGCAGCCATGAATGGAAGGATTGAAGTGTTGGAAGTGTTGATTAGAGCCAGACCGCTTGCAGCTTATGCGAATACGATCTGGGGTGAGTCGATATTGCATTCGTGTGTGAAACATAATCAGCTGGAAGCACTGAAGTTGGTCGTGGAAATTATGGATGATCCTAACTCTTTGAGTGCTAAGGATGAGTACGGCATGACCGTCTTGCACCCAGCATGCAGTTGCTGATAAACAAATTGAGGTACTAATCTTTTTATATATATAAAACTAAATGAGAGAAACCATATATATACTACACTGCAAAATAGATATAAGAACATATTTAATTTTAGAAGAGAATACAATTAATACAAATTATGTATAGTAATATGAATCATGTAAAAATGTCTTTAATTGGCACAAAAAGGGGTACCTAATTAACCTATAGTGAATTGAGATCCTCTAAATTTTTAAATTTCTTGTGACACGTTAGAATGTAACTATACAGATTATGCATAGTAACATGACCCATGTAAAAAATGTCCTTAGTTGACTCAAGAATGGGTACCTTATAATGAATTTAGATCTTTTTCTGAATTAAGTTTTATCTAAACTTGGAATGATTCTATGACATGTTAATATTATTTCAATAATGACTGGTTATTATTTTATTTATGATCAATACTAGGGTTTTATTTATTTATTTTAAATAAGATAAAACTAGCAAATTAGACCAGAAGAGAATGATTAATGTCCCTCTGTGCTAGTTCAGGTTATTTTACTTTTTGATCCATTAAGGTTTTACTAACATTATTTGCGTGTGTAACATTAATGAGTACAATTATGTATGCAGACAATAAACTTTTTGGTTATGAATACTAGAGTCGAAGTAAATGCTCCGAACACAAATGGATACACACCTCTGGATATTCTTGCACAAAGTCGAAGAGACATGAAAGATTTGGACATTGTAGATAGACTCTCTTCGAAGTGCTGGAGCCCTCAAAGCCATAGAAATGCAGTCATCTGTCCCCGGGATTGGACCCATAAGAACTAAATTTGTGCCCTCAGTCACACAATTAGGACACAATATTAAGCCATTGCATTGGCAAAAGACTACAAAGGAGGAGGATTGGCTGACCAGGAAGCGTGACTCATTGATGGTGGTGGCTTCTCTCATAGCTACCATGGCTTTTCAAGCCGGATTGAACCCACCTGGTGGTCTCTGGCAAGATCAATCGCCCACAGCTGGCTCTCAAGCTAATAATAACACAGCAATATCAACACCACCACACTTGGCTGGGACATCAATATTGGCCTACAACGACCTTAGTAATTATTCTCAGTATCTTGCTTATAACACGGCAAGTTTAATATCATCGTTGAGCATAATTCTGCTTCTCATAACTGGATTACCTTTCAAGCGGAGATTCTTCATGTGGGTTCTGATCGTGATCGTGTGGGTAGCGATTACTACAATGGTTCTTACCTACAGAGTTTCAATTATTGTTTTCTCACCTAGAAAAGACGGGAGAACAGTCACTCGTGTAATAGAGTTTGCAGTGAAGGTGTGGTGCGGAGTTATGGGACTTCTATTAGTGGGACACACAATACGTGTTGCAGCAAATTTGTTCAAAAAGTTTGAAAATTTAGTTGACAAGAAAAGGAGACCAACGCCGAGTTTTAATGTTCATGACCTGAACAAATTAGCAGCCTAGACGTACTGGATGCGTTCATGTTTATTAGGAAGTACATATCATACATTCATACAAGTCTAGCTAGTACAATAATGTTACTGATAGTTAATACAAGTGAGATTTTGATTTAATAGTTTAAAATAATATAGAATTTAAAAAATTCAATAAAAGAAATTGATGTGTTCTCAATCATGCTTATATGGCTTAATAGAATTATGCAACACCTATCGATGCGGATCGGGTAGCATTTTCGTATTTGGGTCATATAGAGCACCCAAAACAGGACTGAAAATTAGTGGACCTCTATAGGGGCCAAATGGCGTCATAATTGCTATTATAATATGTTTTCGGAAAGTCACAGCCGTGCCCTACATTTGTTACCTAAACTTCGTCACCTATAACCGACTGTAGCAGACCAAAATTTTACTATTTTGATTGTTGTTCAAGGATTTTTATCTTGCTGTGCAAGTTTTAGATTTTTTTTTTTTTTTTTTTTTTTCCCTTTTCCTTTAGGAGATTTTAGATTCTTTCCCATTTGTTTTAAGAGTTTTAGTGATCTATTTTGTTTAGGAAATTAGAAGATACCGAATCCTAGTGGAATCGGATTTCTTTTGCTATTTATTCGGGCTTTGTTTTAGTTTTGATTCAAACATTGATGAATAAAATTTCTTTTAAGCTTTTGTTTAACTTCACTCCTTTTTTCGGTATTCTGCGGAATCAACCAGGATTAAGCAAACTATTGTTTGATTCGTGTGTGGCCATCTTTCTCATACGTTTCTGCCTACATCACCTACCCATTTATATATATATAGAGTAACGCTACATTGTCCAAATTTGGTGTCCAAATCCGGTGCCAAAATGATGTGACAACAATATAGACCATTCATTTAAATTGTATTAGATTTGCATGATTTAAATGAATGGTCTATATTGTTGCCACATCATTTTGGCACCAAATTTGAACAATGTAGCACTACTCACATGGACGGACCTTGGGCTGGGCTAGGGTGAAAACTGAAAACTGCATAGGTCTAAGTGACTAGGAAATAGCAACAGATGACCAGGCGTTAGTGAAAACTTCTATCTGCATCACTTCACAAGTTTCGAGGCATAAAGACAACAACTATCAGGTATTTTGTTTCAATTTTTTTTTTCTTTTTCTTTAATATTTCTCTTCTCTCTCATCTTTCTCTAAATTTTAACCCAACCTCTTTATCAACAACAATAATTCATCTTCGAATTAGGTATATTTTTATAAATATTATAAATTTAAATATTTTGTTTTGTAATTAAATTTTAGGATTAATATAATTATTAGTTATTCTAATTTTAATTTACAAATCAACATTATTGTTTAATAAATTTCTTTTTGTTTTGGTTGAAATTTAGATACATACTTGCTAATTTTTTTTTATAAAAAAGATATTCTTTTGTTTTTAGATTTGTTAGTAAATAGTAATATAAGTTAATATTTATTTTTCTATGTGACGTGAATGCTTCATCATAACTAAACTAAACTAATAATTAAATAAATTATATATATTTTTTAGAAAGTAATGGATTATATTTCTTTTTTGCTTTATGCACCAGTATCCAGAAGCCCACTGGCCATAACTAATCCGAATCGAGCCGGGTAGGCCCACTAAGGGGTAAAGCTCTCCTAGCGCAGGTTTTTTTCCATTGACAAGACTCGAACTCAGGACTTTGTTTAAGGGGAAGGAGTGCCGAACTACTAGAACCAACCTGCGTTGGTTGTAATGGATTAGATTTCCTTTAACATTGTAATTGTATATTTCAAATAAATCAACTAATATTATAATATAAGAACATTATATATGTAAATAATTTCTTATTTCTTGACGTATAAAAAAGTAATAAAATAAGAATTAATTTAATGACTTATTTTTGTGTCTTTTTTTATTTATATAGATCGTAATGCAAAAAGACATTACTTCGCAATAAGATGGAAAATGAATTCTTAACAAACTCCATAGTTGTTTACATTGAAAGAGAAATTGCTGGTGCCATTGATCCTAATTTCATAATTGATAAGTTTGATCTTTTGAAAAACCGTAAGATACAGCTTAATTAGTATTTGATTGTATTAGCATTTTATGTTTATTTTATTATTTGTTTTGACTTTATTTTTTTATTAAATTTTTAATATATTTATTTAGAATATATATTTATAGAGTAATCCCCGCCTTGTCTTCTTAACTGGGTGTATCTTTATTTTTAATTTATAAAATTTTCTCATAATATTAATGATCGAAAAAAAAAAAATTATTCTAGCCCACCATAGTGTTTAATCCTGGTTACGTCCTTGATTACTCATATATATATATATATATATAATTCTCATCCTCAAGGCAAACAGTATAAAAATCTTAAATTACGTACAAGACTGCATTAAAAAAATGCACAGATTACCAAACCTATACATCATGTTTCATGTCAATTGATTAAACCATATACAAACTACTAGTATATATATCAAAATGCGTGGACTTCGTGACAAAAGTAAGAACATCAAAAATTTTGAATTCGGGAACTATTTTTTCAAAATATTTCCTATATTTTCCCACGTTTTAAATTCGTTTTGTTTAAAAATTTTAGAAAAAATAGTTTTCGAATTTGGAAATTATTGAAATTTTTTCTATAAGTATATTTCATATTTTTTATCATCCGTTCAAAATATCTCATTAAAATTTATTAAATTTCATCATGTGATGAATGGTTTGGACATAATATTTAAGTAAGAGAGTTTCTATGTGAGAAGTCTCCTCCAACCTCACAGCACTACGGCAGACATTGTAATTAAACACTTTAAACTACCAAACCTACATTATGTCAATTGTTTAAACAATACACAAACTGATGCAGGAGTTATATTGTAATTGTATTGGGCTTGTAATTAGATTTGGGCTTACTTTAGACTTGGGCTTTAGGTTTGTTAGATGGGTATATATTACCAGCTCAATAGCTTTTGTAATCAGTTTTGAATATTGTTGTTATTTGCTGATATTGAAGATCGCAGAGCAAAGCTCTCTCTTCTTTTCTCTTAGCCATGGATTTGGCTTGAAGGTTAGCTTCCTCCTGCGTCACAAACTATACTAGTATATACAGTATATCAAATTCATGGACTCAATGACAAAAGTAAGTATGAGCAAAATTTAGATGACGATTGATCAAGTCATTGCAAAAGATGGAACACACAAGACAAGAATCACGTCAATAATTATGAGCAGGAAAACAAAGGCATATATGTATAATAATTAGAAATTCTGGAATTAATACATCTTGAAATTCAAATTTTAATAAAAACAAAAAATCCACACTAGAAATAACTGCAGCTTCGTTGCATATATTCATTCAGGCCATATTGCTAGAAGGTTGCCTTGGTTGCCTTATTGACTTTCTAACACATATTATCATCTTCTTTATAAGACGTATTACATGCACGAGAATAAGAATTCCCATCAACCCAAACCATACCAATATTGTAGCAAGTCCAGTATAAAGCGTATCATCCAATTTTGAGAGAGCAAGTGAGGCAAGCAGATAAGTGAATGACATTGCTGATATCGCAATCCACATGATCACCATTAAAATCCACATAAAAAATGTACGCCTGATTGGTAAACCGCTTATCAGCAACAGTATGATGCTAATGGATGCCATAAAACCTGTGGTGTTAAAATTCAAGAACCATGTATATAGAGTTGGGTAATAATCAGAGACAATAGAAACCCCTGGTATACGCTGACCTTCTGATGATTGGGGGGCGCCTGCGCCACTTGAGGAACTGTCTTGCCATACACCACCAGGAGGGTTTACAGCAACCTGGAATGCCATGGTACCAATCAATGATGCTACAACCATCAAAGCACTACTCATTTTTTCAACCCAATCATTCTTCTTCTCAGGAACATTTTCAGAACCATCGTTCCGTGGCTGTAACACATTATTAGTTAGCTGATTATGATGGGATGTTGAGATCTTGGCCATATGTGTGGTGCCAAGCTCATGTTTTGATAAATGAATATCTTTTGCATGCAATGCTCCAGAACATCGAAGCAACTCTGCAATCTCCCGATCTTTTTCATCTTTTCTACTTGATTGTGTCAAAAGATCAAAAGATGTCAAGCCATATGCATTAAGAGCATTCACCTCTATTGCAGTCTTTGTAGTCAAATACTTTATTAACTGCATACATTTGATTTTAAAATTAAACATTGAACAATAATTGGATTGTAGATATTGGAAATATAATCTACATCTAAATGACACAAAATCAGTAAAATATGCCCCACTTAAAAATAGAAAAGAACCTCTGGCACCACAAATGTCCTTCTTTTAAAGATAAGAATATATTTGTAAATTAAATCTTTAAAATTACGTTTGCATATACTTTAGGCTTTGGTCCCCCCCTGTTATGGTCATTTTCATAGTATGTGGTATGGGCAATTGGGCGCCACAAATCATTGAATCAGTCAACCCGCCCAATCCAAAATGTTTGATTTTTTTTTGTCTAAAAATAAAATAAATCTATTGGGTTGCTCAAAAAACAAAAGCAATATGATTGGTCTGAGTTGGTTTACGGGTTGTGTTTTATCAAAACCCAATAACCCAACTCGAACCATTAGACAATGTAAAAGAAAAAAAGTGGATAAAATTCATAACTAGTCATAAAATTAGTGGAGTTATTATATTTAGCCAGCAGTAGTGTTCTGATTGTTTTTAAGAAACAATCCATTTTTTAGACCATATTGCCCTCAATGAAATTTTGAATAAAAAATATTTTAATTTTTTTTTTCTTTCCCTTCTTCTCCGTCTTCTTATTCCAATCTAAAAAAAAAATAACATTTAACATCTCATCATCTTTATACATCTCATTATCTTCATCCATCTCATCATCTTCATTCAAATTTTTACCAAAATTAATTCAACAAATTTCATCCACGACACAACAAAAATCCATATAACACTACACAAACATTAAACACAACAGATTCCAATAAAATCCTACAAAAAAATAAATAAATAAATAAATAAATAATTGAAGAGATCTATCAATTTAAAGTTTTTAGAGAGATCTGGAGAGATTACCGGATCTCTTCAAACAAATTAAACCAAAAAAAATAAAAAATAAAACGCTTGAAGAGATCTGAAACAAATATTTTTCTAGATTTGAAGCACTATGGAAAATTTTCATATTTGATCCAGATTTCTTTATACAAAATTTAAAAAAAAAAAAAAATTGAATATATCTGGAGAGAATTCTAGACTTCTTTAAACATAATAATAATAAAAAAATAAATAAAAAAAAAGCTTGAAATTTATCAAAATCTCTTGAAGAAATCTAGAAAAAACAGATGGAAGCCTCTATATATCATCAGAGATGGAGCTCCATATATGCTCCATCTATTTATTTTTTTTCTTATGAAATGGCTTCAGAGCTGAAGAGAGAAAAGGTGGTGAAGTAAAATATGTTTCTTCAATGATTGTTTGCTACGAACAATAAAATCACGGGTTAAAAATAGAAAACCCAATAAATATATGACTAAAAAGGGCTATTTGTAAATAAATAAAAAATAAATAAAAATTAATCCATCAACAAAAATTACTAAATAAACTTTAACGCAATTTTATATTATATTTTATTCTCAATATTGCCACCAAGTTCCAAACCTTCCATCTTTTTCTCTTCAATTCCCCCACCTTTCAGTCATCAACCTGAACTTAGATTATGATTTATGACAATGATTTTAACTACTATATAAAAATTATTATGTGCTTAAATAAAGATTAATATTATTATGTTACCCATAATTGTTAATAATGATGGAATAACTTGAAAACAATTCAATGTAAAAAAATAATAATAATAAAATAAAATAAAAAAGACGAAAATTAAATTATTTTAAGTTTAATACTAAGCCGTTAAACCAAACTGATTTTTATTGGTTTTTGTTTAAGCTCTTTTTTTTTTCCTTTTTTTTGTTGTTAATTATTTCCTTAAAAATCAATTTAAAAAAAAAAAAAAAGAAGTGAAATGATATAGAATATTTATTCTCCATCAAATCTATGATGGAGGATAAATCTCCTTCCTCTAATCAGGAGGAGAGATGATCTCCTCCGTCAACACAATTCAACATTATAATTAGATCTTACTTAAATAAATACACATCTCTTCTAAGCTATAGGTATTTTAGATTAAATATTAGCTAGTCTTAGATCGAATTTCAAGCATACCTCAACTTGTTTATCAGCTGCAGCAGTATGCAAGATAGTGTTGCCGTCCTCATCCTTGGAATTCATAAACCCATTATCACCAATTGTCTCCACCAACAACTTCAACATTTCCAACTGGCCGCTATATCTCACACATAAATGCAAAATGGTCCCATGATCGATCGACATTTGAGCTGCCTGTGGTCTCACATTAACCAACTCTCTCAAAACACTAATGTGACCTTTAATGGTAGCTATATGCAGAGGGTTTCTCCCATCACGATCACGAGCAAAGCACATTTCAGGGTTGACTGATACTAATTTTTTCACAATTTCACAATAACCTTTTGCAGTTGCCAAGTGAAGTGGTGATGATTTCCGGGCATCAAGCTCTCCAGCCTTCTCAGGCTTTCGATTTAGAATTTCCTGCACAAAATCTAAATGTCCAAGCATGGAAGCTATGTGCAGAGGTGTCTCCGGATAACAACCCACCATGAATCTGTCGAGAACGAGGGCATCTTCTTGAAGCAAGTTAAGCAAGGAAATTACACTGCCCTCTACCGCTGCTTCATAGATCCTCCTCTCCATTGTATTTGATAGGAATTTTTCAATGCTAGCTTTGGTAGTGTGTAAGTTTTATTATATTGAGTTGGAATGTTGGATATCTACAAATCATACATTATTTGTAAGGCCGTTCGTCAAGTATACATACACGCGCGTGGTTTTAAATTTTAATCAAGTCTTTGAGTTTGGAGGCTACTACTAAGTGGGAACTAATTAATGATGAAGAATCCTGGTGACCCCATGTATCTATGACCTCTTGCCAAAATGACAAAAAGTACCACTTGACTATAAAAGTCTTTGCGTGTGGCCAGGGGCGTACCCAGAAGTTTTTACTTGGTTGAACTAAACAAAACTATATATAAATATATATAATTTCAATAAAATAGCATGGTTTTAACTCCATTGAAATGAAGGAGACAAACTTGAACCCCTCGTCCCCGACATCACATGAAGAATTTGATCCACCCCAGTTATTTTTTTCCCAAAGTATGAATGTATGATTGTTTCACTTTGCATCATAAATTATCAAAAAAAAAAATTATCAAAAAAAATTGGTTAAAGTGGTACTTTAAAAATTATAAATAACACCGTAAATGATAAATTGCTATCGAAAAATAAATTCATTAAAAAAATAACAAAACACTAACTTGAAATTATGAATAACAAATCCAAAACTCTAACTTGTAAATTCAAAAAAAAAAAAAAAAAACTAAAAAATAGAAGAATATAATATGATTATTATTATTTTGGTTAAAAAAGAAAAAGAATATATTTTTATATACATTGAGATTTGGAAGAGAGAGAGAGGGAGGGTGTTGGATGTTGGGAACTTGGAGTTTGGGGACATGAGAGTTACTTTGAGAGAGAGAGAGAGAGAGTTGGTTGGGCGTGTGATGTGAGAGTGAGAGTAGGGATGGGCATCCCACCCCCCCCCCCCCCCCCCCCCCCAATACCCTACCCTACCCCCCCACCCCACACACATTTACACCCCAATGTATATATATATATATATATGTATTTTAATTTATATCTAAATTTTTAACTAATATTTTATAATATTAACCTGAGTTAGTAGTTATATGTTAGTACTTAATAAATGAGTAATTGATTTGTTTTTACTTTTATTGTGTAATACTCTATTAGAAGTATTTTTATTTATTTTAGATTTCTTAAAACCAATTATATATTTTAGAACAAAAAATTTGATTACTTTTTGTATTGAATATTTTAATAGGTCAAACTAAAGATTTAAATGACCGGATTTCAAATTTTGAATTCCAATTTTCGGATTGAAAATTAAAAATGAAAAGAGATTGGTGAAATAGAGTTTGAGAGTGGGGGAGAGGGAACCTCCCCACAAAACATCCCCACCCCCGGTTCCCATAAATAGTTTATTTATTTATTTTTATTTTTTGGAGTGGTGAGAAAAAGGTTGAGGAATGTGGTGGGGCCCCATTGGACCCTACACCCATCCCTAAGTGAGAGAGATAAATAAGAAGAAAGTTAAGAAACTAATAATATATTTTTTTTTTTTTACAAATGGCTGACCCGGCTGTATTACAGTTCGCCTCTGTTTACCACTAGCCTTTAAATGCCTATAGTAGATAATTACATAAATGTTTTCTACAGCATGCCTCTAAATGCCTGTTTAGATATCGGTTTAATAACACTACGGGCAAAATAGGGTCGGTGCCCGGTGGTAGCTAGATAGTCAAAACAAGGATTTATAAATGATAGACTTTCATATAAGTCTCATTTTTTTGCGATTTGTCACATTTATAAATGTCTTTACCTTATGCATCACTTTAGTCACTATTTTTTTCAAAACTCATCATTTTAGTCCTTTTGACCAAATATTTGAAAGTCAATTATTTTAAAACATGTAAAAGTACACTTTTACTCTTATTGCTATTTAATTTAGTTAAAATGATTATCTTAGCTTTAAATTAAAACAAAAAACAATAAAATTCTCAATAATAAAATCTTAAATAAATAGATTACAAAAAAAAAAAAAAAAAAAAGTCTTAAATAAATAATAATAATAAAATCCATTAATTTTTTTTATTTTATATTTTTTTTTTCATAATGGATTTTTATTTAGCTAAAATGATTATCCATTATATAATGATTTCCATTATGAAAGACAAAAAAAAAAAAAAAAAACACTAAATAAGAAAAAATCAATGGATTTTTTTTTAATTATTTAGGGGGAATTACACTTTAGTCCTTATGTTTTGGCGAAATGACACTTTTTTACCCGACGTATGGGTATTAGAGTCTTTGGTCCTCAATTATTCGAAAATACATCAAAATGGTCCTTTGACCAAAATATTGACGGTCAAACTTAATGGAATTGCTGAAAAGCCTATTTTGCCCCTCATTTTAAAAAAACTTGAATGAAATAACTGTTTTGTTTAGCATTCTTTACACATATTTACAAATTTACCTTAATGAAAAAATATTTATATGTTCTTATAAACAATTTAGTATTACCAAACTATCCATACATCATTATTATTATTTTTAATAAAAATCAGAAAATATGACAATTACTGCAATTTAATATTTTTGATACTATGATTTTCCCTATAATATTTTATTCAAAAATACAAAATAATGATTAAAAAAAATATTGTTGAAAAGCATTTTTTTCATATGATTGAAAAGCATTCATGTGTACTATTTTACATTTTTTTTTTCATTTTTAAATTCTTTAAATTAAAAAAAAAAAAAAAACTGTAATTTTTTTTCATTTAGTTATTGTTCCATTACCCCCAATTTTTATTTTTATTTTCCATTCTATAAATTTTTCATTACCCATTTTTATTATATTTTCATTTCCATAGATCATATACATTTTTTTTATGAGCACAGAACCATATATTCAATTACTTCCCTCCCAACAACCTCTCAAATTCTAACTCATTTAGGATAGTTCTTTAATCAATCATCAACCAGAAGTGAGAACCTCATGAAAAAAAAAAAAAAAACATGTTTCTTGAAAAACAATAATGGGTTTAATAATATTTTAAGAAAAAATAAAATAAAATTATTTGTTGTCTTGTTTTTGCTTTTTGATAATTCAAAGTCAAGTTGAGAATAAAATACATACTATCAATTTAACATGATAAAGAAATACATGTTTTTTTCTCCACTGAAATATCAGCTAAGAGATTCTGAGGATGGGACTTAAACATGTGTTTTTCTTTATTCAAAAGTCATGTGAGTGAGCCAAAACAGTTCTGTCTGATAATTGAAGTGTTAATCAAGAAAAAACTTTCATTCACATACATACAATAGAGTATATGTATGTTGGCTAGGCAATTGCTGATATCTTCATGATAAGGTTACAAGCCTTTTACAAGGCTACTGGCTAGTCAATAATCACTATCCAAATGCCATTTCAAAATTAGTCTACGAACCAGACAAGATGAGTCAAGATCTAAGGCAACTTGAGAGAGAAGAGAGAGAGGAAATAATTGAGTTGAGATAGGCCGATAATTGGGCTATTTCTTTTCAAGAGGCCTTTAAATTTTGAGTAATGATATTTGCACTCCTGTAAAACCCAACCAAAATTAACCAACCTAATAATTTATTAAGAAAAATTCAGGACTATTCAGTTTTCAGTTTTCAGACAAAAAAACAAACGACCCCTAACTCATTTAGGATAGTTCTCTAATCAATCATCAACCAGAAATGAGAACCTTGTGAAAACAAAAACAAACAAACAAACAAACAAAACAATGTCTCCTAAATTAATGAGTCCATAATAATTGATTAAGAAAGCATGTTTCTTTCAACAAAAAAAAAAAAAAAAAAGGCATGTTTCTTGAAAAAAAAATAATGGGTTCAATAATCTTTTAAGAAAAAAAATATATATTTGTAGTCTTGTTTTTGCTTTTTGAAAATTCAAAGTCAAGCTGAGAATAAAACACATACTATCAATTTAACATGATAAAGAAATACATGTTTTTTTCTCCACTAAAATATCAACTAAGAGATTCTGAGGCTGAGACTTAAACATGCGTTTTTCTTTATTCAAAAGTCATGTGAGTGAGCCAAAACATTTATGTCTGATAATTGAAGTGTTAATCAAGAAAAAACTATCATTCACATACATACAACAGAGTACAGACAGACAAAATTCAAGAGATGTTGGCCAGGCAACTATTGATATCTTCATGATAAGGTTACAAGCGTTTTACAAGGCTACTGACTAGTCAATAATCATTATCCAAATGCCATTTCAAAATTAGTCTATGAACCAGACAAGGCTTGCGTCAATCTCTTGATGCAGTCAAGACAAGATGAGTCAAGATCCAAGGCAACTTGAGAGAGAAGAGAGAGAGGAAATAATTGAGTTGAGATGGGCTGATAATTAGGCTATTTCTTTTTGAGAGGCCTTTAAATTTTGAGTAACGATATTTGCACTGTGGAAATGGTGGGAAATGTCACCTTTTTAAAGTGGTTTTGTAAGAAAGTCACCATTTTAATAACTTAAGTTTAAAAGACACCTTTTATGGTGAACAGACAATAATGCCCTTACTTTACACACATTCTCTTACTTTGAAGTTTTTTTTTATTCTTTCATCTTCTTCATAGAGGTCTGTTTAATAGACCTCCAATGGAGGTCAAACATCATTGGATAATTAGTTTAGTGGCGCTACGCAGACGCATTCGAGGGCCAAGCTGGTTGTTTCTTTTATAAACCCAAACTGGGTTCCATAAATGATTGTTTCTTTTATAAACATTAAGCTGATTGTGTGAATTTTGAATGTAATTGAAAAGGCTCGGAGACTATTTACAAAGTCTCGGACAGTGTATGAAAAGTCTCGAAGAACTGTTGAAAAGGCTCGAATACAATGTTAAAAGTCTTTGTTCGAGACTTTTTGAATCTTTGAGACTTTTAACATTGTATTCGAGCCTTTTCAACAGTTCTCCGAGACTTTTCATACACTGTCCGAGACTTTGTAAATAGTTTTCGAGTCTTTTTAACCATCAGCTTTTTTTTGTTAATTTTGTATCTCCGAGACTTTGTAAATAGTCTCCAAGCCTTTTAACACTGGCTCCGAGACTTTGTAAATAGTCTCTAAGCCTTTTCAATTTGTTTTGAGCATTTTCAATTAGATTCAAAATTCACACAACCAGCTTAAGGTTGTTGTTTTGATGTGGTTTTTGTTGTTCGCCATGAGTTCGCCGTGAAGTTTTCAGGCGTATTTCTTGCAACCGGTGTTTTCTCTCTCTCTTTGTCAATTGTTTTCTCTTTAGGTTTGAAAAGACACAAACTGACAAAATAAGGGTATTTTTGTCCGGTCACCTAAATAGGTGTCTTTTAAACTTGAATTAGTAAAGTGATGATATTCTTACAAGAACCGCCCCAAATAGTGACAATTTTTTTTTTAACCCCACCTATTTGCACTCCTGGCAAACCCAACCAAAATTAACCAACCTAATAATTTATTAAGAAATAATAATAATAATACTAAATTGAGTGCCCATTCATCTGAGAAACTTTATCGTCCTAAAGAGGATTGTGTCATCGGCTCGTCGCAAAGAGGAGGACTGCATCGCTCATGTTGCGGCGAAGAGGAGGTCTGATGTAGGATAGTTGGTGTTGGAGTTTGAAGAAGAGATGGACAGGAAATTGTCCAAAAGAGGCGCTCTAAAGAAACGGGCATAACTTTTAGCTCGGTTGTCAGATTTCCTATTATAATATGTTTTCGGAAAGGGTTTTCAGAGCTCTATAGCGTAGTAACTGGGGTACCCCGGTTGACGTCATTTTCATCCTCAGCGGAGCTATTTAAGTTAGGTTGTCGGGCAGCCGAAGATTTTAGTGTTTTTATTTGTTTTCCGTTTTTGTTTAGTATGAGGATATTTTAATCTTTTTACTTATTTTAGGGTTTCCATAAGCCTATTTAAGGATCCTTTTGTTATCAATTTCGAATTATTCAATAATATTATCAGTTTTCAGTTTAAATACATTCTATCTTTGCTGGTGGATTCCAGTTTTGTTACTTTAGGGATTACGCTGGTAAACCCTTCGCTTCCGTTCTACGTCAAGGTCTTAGTCCCGGTTCTAGTTTGCAGCAAAGATTGATTCACAATCTTGGTCTATTTGGTGCGAAAATAAGAAGACTGGGTTTTGTTGGCAACAAGAGAAGGGGGCTAGGTCGTAGAGAAGAAATTGGTTTAGGTAATTAGGGTTTGACTATTTGGTAATCAATTTTGTGTTATGACTGATCAATTTAAATTTACCCTTCAATTTAACTTTTTTATTTATTTTTAATGTCTGCTTGTTATTATTAATTTCTATTTTTATGTATTTTTTAATTAAAATTTAAAAAAATCTGCCATGTGTCTCCACCTATTAAAATATAACTGAAAATACCTTATTATCCATGAATCCATTAGCTTTGACTAACCATTGACTAACTGATGGACCATATATTTTGTTGTATTTCTAAAAAGTTGAGGACCAAAATACCCATATGTCTAGTAAAAAAGTGATGTTTTGCCAAAATATAAGGACTGAAGTGTAATTCCCCCTATTATTTATTTAAGATTTTTTTTTGGTTAATGGTGATGAGGAAGAAATAATGGAAAAATGAAGTAAAAGAAAAGGTATGACAATATAGATCAGAGAGCGATTTGTTTCCATGAGAGATGAAATCCTTAATTTGGCGATACAAAGTTATGATCAGTCTATGACAAACGAGCAGTGGTATGTATAGGTATAAATAATAATTCAAACTTGCTAGAGACATTGGCATAAATAATAATTACTTTTTCAATTCCATAAAAATAATATTGTAATTTTGCGTCAATATTGGAAGGAGTTGACCTACATAAAAGTCTGGCTAGCCAACTACGTACGTACTTGCATTATTGGAGATATTTTATTAATATTTAAAAACTCAAAGATTAATATTAGAGCCTGAAAGTTGAACAACTTAAATAGGGTTACTGATTATAGATCACTGTCACACTCGAAATAGTGTTACTGATTTCAAGTCATATAGTGAATTTGTTGATTTCCATATAATTAATTTCCAAACCTACTCCAAATACCACCAAATCTTTGGGCTGTGAATTCCACAAATTGATGGATACCAACAGGGGCGTAGCTAGAAAAAAAAATTGGGGGTGGGCTAATCTAAATTTTGAAACCAAGAATATTGAAACCGTCGATTTTGGTTTCCATAATGTATGGACTTATAGGATTCCATTTTTTGTTGGAATGGTCTCATGTCTATGTATGCTCTTTGAACCTCATCTTGTTGATTAACATTATACATCCAAATTGGTTTTCGTAATCGCGGGTCTCATTCAAAAGAAGAATCAACTTTTTTGGATTCAAACCTTTAACATTTAAAAGAATGTGACTCATCAAAACCTCTACTACTAATAGGAGCATCGCTTGTTGATTGGTTCTCACTTTTATCAAAAAAAAAAAAGACCATATAGTTTGTTGTTTACTTGATTTAGAAATATGATAAAGATTTGATATTATAACCTATGATTAAAAAAAAAAAATGACATAAATAAACATTTAAAAACAAAAAATAATCTTTAAAATTTATTATTAATTTTTCACTGCAAGTCCAATAAAAAAATCATCATAAATTCACAATCAATAAGCTTAAACTTTGACATATCATCACAAAATTAAAATTCAAAATAATTACCATTTATATTAATTGGGCTACTAAGGCTGTTGGGCTTATTTTATTATGTTTAAAGTTATTGGGCCTTTAGTTTAAAAATGAAGATTGAATTTTAGATGGGTTGTCTATAACTATTTCATTTGGGCTATAACTAATTTGTTTAAAATAAAAATTAATTCAAATATGGAAAAAAATTTCAAAAAACCCTGAAGGGCTCCGCCCCTGCGTGTGGCCCTGCGTATTGGCCACTGTGAACAGTGGCCAATACGCTACCCTGCTAAGAACAGTCGCCAGCTCCAGTGTTAGGTTGAGCATGTGATACATATTCTTTTCTTTCTTTCACTATAAAAATAACATTTATCTATTTTAGTTTATCTATCACGGCAAGTCACGTAGTTGAAGAAGGACAGACAGATAGGTGCCTGGACGAAATAAATCAATCAACTACTATGTAAGTGAATCATCTCACATGGCAACAATTACCAACAATTTGAAAAAAATATATAACCAGGCAATGCTTGTGAACTTCATAAATCAATCAACTATACTCTGTAAGTTACTATGACCAGCAGGCAGTTCTTATTACTATGTATAATTGTTGTATATATTTTTGTATGATGAGATTAGGATTAACAAAGTTAATTATCAAGTTGAATAATCTTCACGGGTTGCCATAAAAACAGAACAGATGAGTCAATTTTTTGTACAAAAAAAGGACCACCACCACTATCTAAAATTTGTCCATTTCTTCACCAGACACCATTTTACCATTAGGTTCACCACAATGAAGATGGCTAAAGGTTCAAACTGATAGGGTTCGAAAACAAAGAATGGGAAAGGTGAATGATTAAGGTTATAAAACAAAAAATTATTAATTTGTTTTGTCATTTCGCAGCATGCAACAAGAAGTCAACAAATAAGTCAACATCCACTTAGATTTGAGTACTCACGTGAATATCAACCAAGCTTCTTTAATGTTGCTACCTTTCAAGTTTCAATATTTGGTTTCTAATTTCCGTCATTTCTCAAGCGCCTGGTGGAGAAAATAATATACGAATATAAACATATTATAATTACAGTATTAATCATTTATTTCGAATTCGTTATATATTTAATGTAACAAAAACTTCTATGAAAAAAACTTATACGGACAATTTAAAAAGCAACCAACTATTATTTTGTTGATCCGCATATATATAGATACCAGAATAATAGACATCAACTTCGTTGAATCTCGTAAAGGTACCGAAATTGGGAAATAAATTAGAAAAAACTCTCAGATTTTTATTCAATAATTAACTAACTGTCTCTAAAGGCTATAATCAAGGTCGACCTTGTTATTTTGGGGGCTAAGGCGAGGCGAAATAAGCAAAATGAGGCCCCCGATATTTACTTGATTTATTTTTCTTTAGTAAATACTTGTAAAATTTAATATAATAATTCAAAATTAAGACTTTAACACAACAAAATAACAAATAAAAAGTTACCCAAATTTAATTTTATAATTGCATCAAAGAATGTATATATATATATATATATATATATTCCTAAAATTGAATTGACCTAAAGGGTAAAAACATCACAAAAGATCATAGAATATATCACTTAACACTAATGCTAGACAACTCAAAAATTTAGCCTAAATTTCAACACAAATGATGTGACAAATGATTTTATCATTAACCACATCATCTCATGTTGTGTGTAGTGATCAACTGATCATAACTTACTTGCCACATCATCTGGGTTGAAATTTGAGTTAATTATTTGGGTTGTATAACATTACTCATTACTTACAATTGTGTGGGCATTTTTTTTTCATGAAATCATAATAGATTTTTTTTTCTTTAGAAAAAATAAAAAACTAAACTTGGCCATTTGGGGGCCCTCCAGAATTGGGGCTCTAGGCGGTTGCCTCATGGGCCTCCCCCTAGGGCCGGCCAAAGCTATAATAGCTCTTATTTGTACTTAAAAAGAAACCTATTTAATAAAGAAATTATATTTAATTTAATAAAATTAAATCATAAAAATAATTAAAAAGAAAATTAGATTTGATTTATTAAAATGAAATCATAAAATAATTTATTATTTAATTATATATATATTAAATAGAACCATAATAATATGGTTGTCTTGGTTTGTATGAAATCACAAAAGTGGTTTTGTATGAAAGCCAACTCTTTGTTTGCCCCCCTAGTGGCCATCAACTTTTGTCACCACTATCAAAATGGTCACCAAATGGGGAAATGGATGGAAAATAATTATTTTTTGCAAACATCATTACACTAATGGTCATTCCATTAAATTTCATCTAATTCCATCCAATGAATGACATTTGAATAAATAAATAAATAAAGAGATAACATTAATTTATTTTAGATGTTTTTTGGAAATCAATTTTTTAAACATATATATATATATATATATATATAGTCTTTCTATTGTCAGTTCAAACTGACAAAAGATATATCAGTTCCTTGCATGTGGGCCATTGGATTTAAAAGATGCTTTGACAAGTGCATGCAGCCAAGTCAAAGTATTTAAATCCAATGACCCACATGCAAGAAACTGATATATCTTTTGTCAGTTTGAACTGATAATAGAAAAGTTATATATATATATATATGTCTGTGTGTGTGTGTGTGTGTGTATGTATTTCATTTTTGAGAAGATTAAGCCCACAAAATCTAAAAATTCTAACAAATATATTTGCAATAAGTTGAAAAGAGATATATATGAGTGGTGCTATTGGCACGCCCTCTACTGATCTATTTATGCCCCACTTATTTAAATTTTGATTTAATTAAATAAAGTAAAATGTTTTTATTAATTTATTTTATTTATTTCCAAAACCACCATTTTACTTATTTTTCAAACTTAATAAACCTCATTTCTAATATCTCTATAATTTATTTTTATTTTTATTTTTTTAAGGCAAAGATTTTATTAACAACCAGAAAGGCAACCAAAGAAGGAAAAGCAACAGCAAACCAGAACCAGAGAAAAGAAAGACAAATCACACAACAATTAGACCCAGACGTCTGAAAGCACCAAAACAAAACAAAACAACCCACCGGGGGGCGGGTGGCGGAACAGCCTAGAAACAAGCGATAAACCAGCATGAGAAAAATAGAGCATCACCGCCAAATACAAATTAAACGAAAAGCAATGAGATTAAATAATAATCAATATCTCATCTGTTTAATGCACCAAAAGTGTTTGATTTATTGATTAAATAGAATCCAATACAATTATTTTTAGGGTTTAAGAATTATGAAAAAAAAATATTTCAAGAACGTTTTTTTTTTTTTTTTTTTTTTTGAAAAGGAATGTGGGGTTTTATTAGATTTACTTTATAGATTATATATATATTTTTTAATTGTATGTCTCTTTTAGTAATTTTGATAAAGTAAAAATAAATAAATAAATAAATAATTTAAAAAGTGGGACATAAATAGATTGGTAGGGGTGTGCTAATAGCACCACTCAATATATATATATTCTTTTTTTAGAAGATTAAGGCTATAAAATCAAAAAAATATAAAAAACATATTTGAGATAAGTTGAAAAGATATATATATATATATATATATATTTCTTTTTTGAAAAGATTAAGGTTACAAAATCTAAAAATTCTAAAAAATATATTTGAGATAAGTTGAAAAGAAATATATATATATATATATATATATATATATATATATATATACATGTACAGTCTTTCTATTATCAGTTCGAACTGATATAAAATATATCAGTTCCTTGCATGTGGGCTATTGGATTTAAAAGATGCTTTGACAAATGCATGCAGCCAAGTCAAAGTATTTAAATCCAATAACCCACAAGCAAGAAACTGATATAACTTTTATCAGTTCGAACTGATAATAGAAAAATTGTATATATATATATATATATATATATATGAGATATGCTATATGTATATGCAGTATTTCTATTATCAGTTCGAACTGACAAAAGTTATATCAGTTCCTTGTATGTGGGCCACTGGATTTAAATACTTTGACTGACAAGTGCATACAGCCAAGTCAAAGTATTTAAATCCAGTGGCCCACATTCAAGGAACTGATATAACTTTTGTCAGTTCGAACTGATAATAGAATTTCTGTATGTATATGTACACACTAAATATAATTATTTGTTTCAAAATAAAACAAAACAAGCGATAAAACAGCATGAGAAAAACAAAGCATCACCGCCAAATACAAACAAAAAGCAATGAGATTAAATAATAATCAATATCTCATCTGTTTAATGCACCAAAAGTGTTTGATTTATTGATTAAATAGAATCCAATACAAGTATTTTTAGGATTTAAGAATTATGAAAAAAAAAATATTTCAAGAACGTTTTTTTTTTTTTTTTTTTTTTTTTTTTTTTTTTTTTTTTTTTTTTGAAAAGGAATGTGGGGTTTTATTAGATTTACTTTATAGATTATATATATATATTTTTAATTGTATGATTCTTTTAGTAATTTTGATAAAGTAAAAAAAAAAATAATACTAAATAATTTAAAAAGTGGGACATAAATAGATCGGTAGGGGTGTGCTAATAGCACCACTCAATATATATATATATATATATATATATATATATATATATATATTCTTTTTTTAGAAGATTAAGGCTATAAAATCAAAAAAATATAAAAAACATATTTGAGATAAGTTGAAAAGATATATATATATATTTCTTTTTTGAAAAGATTAAGGTTACAAAATCTAAAAATTCTAAAAAATATATTTGAGATAAGTTGAAAAGAAATATATATATATATATATATATATATATACATATATATACATATACAGTCTTTCTATTATCAGTTCGAACTGATATAAAATATATCAGTTCCTTGCATGTGGGCTATTGGATTTAAAAGATGCTTTGACAAGTGCATGCAGCCAAGTCAAAGTATTTAAATCCAATAACCCACAAGCAAGAAACTGATATAACTTTTATCAGTTCGAACTGATAATAGAAAAATTGTATACATACATATATATATATATATATATATATATATATGAGATATGCTATAATGTATATGAAGTCTTTCTATTATCAGTTCAAACTGACAAAAGTTATATCAGTTCCTTGTATGTGGGCCACTGGATTTAAATACTTTGACTGACAAGTGCATACAGCCAAGTCAAAGTATTTAAATCCAGTGGCCCATATTCAATGAACTGATATAACTTTTGTCAGTTCGAACTGATAATTGAATTTATGTATGTATATGTACACACTAAATATAATTATTTGTTTCAAAAAACAAAAGGAAAAATTGATTTCAAAAAAATATCTAAAATAAATTAATGTCATCCTCATATTTACTAAAATACCACTTATTGGATGGAATTTGATGGAAATTGATAGAATTGGATGGAATGGTCATTAGTGTAACAATGTTTACCAAAAATGGCTATTTTCCATCCATTTCCCCATCTAGTGGCTATTTTGACGATAGTGGCATAAGTGGATGGCGGCATAAGTTGATGGCTACTAGGGTAATTATCCTAAATATTAAATATTAAATATTAAATATATTTGTTAAAATAATATTTATTAAATATAAGAGCATCTCCAATGCAAATATACATTTTTGAGTTTCTAAATAGTGCCACATCAGCATTTCTATTTATTATGGGCCCACTTTTGAAAAAAAATTAGAGAAACGCATATTCACATCTCCAATGCAATTATCTAAAGTCAAGTATGCATCCATTTTATGTCCAATCATAATAAAGCAATTATTACACTCTCTCTCTTCTTTTATTTTACAATTAAATGAGATTTAATCTTATTGGTGGAAAGAGTTAAAAATCCTAGTCAGCATTTCTAGGAGAGTTTCTAGAATTAGAAACCCAACTCCATATTCTCTAACTTTTTTTTAACCACATCATCTCCATATTCAACTTAGATAATAGTATTGGAGAGAGTTTTTCTAACTTTTTTAATATCTACCCTATGTGGCACTCTATTTTCTCTAAATGCATAATAGCATTGGAGATGCTCTAACTATTCATCTCTCTCAAGTGCTCTCTCATTTCAGAGATTTAAATATAGGGTCACAACTCACAACTCACAACTCACATGGATATAGGATAGGCATATCCTGAAAATATAGAGTCAAGGAAAATCTTAGCCGTAAAAGCATCCAAATTGAACCACACATTAATTAGGTGTAAGAGTTCAAGAATGTACCCATGCATGTAAACAAACAAACGCGCTTCATAGATTCCATGCATTCAATGTAAGGTGAGTTATTACCGTGAGTATGGGACCAGCTCCTAATTATTTAGTTTATTTTTTACTTTTTAGATTTTAATATCTTGTAACACCTAAATATAAAACAAATTAAATGATTAGGACATTTTTTCCTCTCTCATGTAAGTAGGTATTTCACCTACGATTGAAAAATAAAAAGTATAAGAAGATCCTAACTCATAAGTTAAGAACGTTCTTATTGTTAGGGGTGGGCACTCGAACATAAACCGACCCGAACGAATCGACCCGAACATAATTTTACGTGTTCGGGTCATTTATGTTCAGTTTTCAACTTCAAAAGATCAATTTTACAAGCCGTTACAAATAATCAATTTCAAACGATGGTTCAATTTTCCACATAAATAATCAATTTTACACACGAGCTCAATTTTATAAATTAGTTCAAATTTTAATTTATTGAATTTTTTTTTTTTAAAAAAAGTGTTGAAAAAAGAGAATACAAATTGAGAATTTTTTTTTGAAGGACTGTGTGAGTCTGTGACCTCCAATCAATTACCATTTTTTAATTTGAAATTTATTAATTATAATAAAAGTCAAATAATTTATAACAAAGTAGATGGACATTTAATTTGTATCACTTCAAGAGCTAAAATTGACAGCAGTAGAAATTTTTTGTAACTGGATAAAAATATAAAAGCATATTCAAAGCGTGTTGGGAGTCTCCTCCCATGCTTTCAATATTTTATAATTTAATAGGTACCTACTATAATCAAGCGAAGATAAATGAAGAATCTAACATTCTTTCTCATGCCATAGTGTGTTGGTGGTCCTTCTTCCACGCACATGCATTGCAGATTTGCAATAATTGATTGCCTTTATCAATATGTGATTGCTTTTGTTGAGCTTGTGGGGCTCCAACACCAGAAGAGGGTTACTGATAGTGATCATGCTGGATTGGTGGCTACTGCCAGTAACTCATGTGTACATTACATGTGCATATGTCAAGCTCCATGAATCATCTCACATGGCTACAATTACTAACAATTTAAAAAAAAAATATGACCAGGCAATGCTTGTGAACTTCATAAATCAATCAACTACTCTGTAAGTTACTATGACCAGGCAGTTCTTATTACTATGTATAATTGTTGTATATAATTTTGTATGATGAGATTAGGATTAACAAAGTTAATTATCAAGTTGAATTCCAATTCCGATGTTCGTTAAAATCAAACGTGATTGTCAAAGAGATCGAATTCCGATGATCGGAATATAATTGAACAGAGTTTTAAGACGCTTAAGAGCTTTATTATTAGTGGTAATTTTCAGAGAGGTTATTTGTAGCCAAACAGGGTTTATTTATAGGCCAAAATCCCCTTCCAACGTTCACTTGATTAGGTTTTGATTGTGGGAGGGATTCTCACCTCTTTAAATCAAAATGTTGTCTATTCCATTGTAACTGTCTATTTGACTTGGTTTTAAACGACCAAGCCTTTTAACTAGTATAAGTCCCTGGTTGACCCGTTTATTCGTGGGCTTAGATAGATTTTAACATAAATGGTTTGGGCTTTAATCGTTGGGCCCAACGGACCATTTTTAGTTACCACAGTACACATATTTCTCATACATTTTTTATCCTGTATTATTTGTTTCAGTAAAAATAAATATAAAAGAAAACAACTTACTCTACTTCTCTATCTCTTTCTCTTATGTTTAATTTCTTGTATTTTCGCGAGCAATCGAGTCGGCTTGGTTGTTACTTGCGAGTTTCTAATTTCGTCTAGAAGGTTCTATGCTTTTGTTATAGAGAATGGATCATGCTCAAACATATATGGCCCACTTAGTTCAGTACCCATCAATATGGAACCTCCTGGAAACTGCCCAAAAGTTCCATCACTCTCTCTAGAACTTTCATGTTTCAAGCACCCACCACATTCTATAAATACACCCAAAACAATTACAACATCAAGCAAAAGTAATCGACTTCGTCACTGATTTCACAGAAATACAAACAAACAACATTCTTCAAACATAGAAAAGAAGAGGAAGATCAAAAATTCACAATGGATTTTAGAATCATGGGCATGGACTCACCACTCTTCTCTACTCTCCAACACATGATAGACACATCGGAGGACGCCGACAAGTCCTACAATGCTCCGACGCGGACATTCGTGAGAGATGCAAAAGCGATGGCGGCGACGCCGGCAGATGTCAAGGAGTATCCGAACTCATACATCTTCGTCATCGACATGCCCGGATTGAAATCCGGGGACATCAAGGTGCAGGTGGAGGACGACAATGTGCTGACCATCAGCGGAGAGAGGAAGAGAGATGAAGAAAAAGAAGGGGCCAAGTATGTGAGAATGGAGAGGAGGGTTGGTAAGTTTATGAGGAAGTTTGTTCTGCCTGAGAATGCTAACACTGATTCTATCTCTGCCGTTTGTCAAGACGGAGTGCTTACTGTTACGGTGGAGAAGCTGCCACCTCCGGAGCCCAAGAAGCCCAAGACTGTGGAGGTCAAGATTGCTTGAACGGTTGTCTCAATTGGGTTTGAATTTTGATGCTTTATTATGAATAATTTGGACATGAGAGGACAAGAATTCTATGTGTATATGTGTTTTTTTTTTTTTTTTTTGGTTGTTCTTGTTTGAAAATTATGGTGTCATCTAATGGTTGCGTTGTGTAGTGAATGTTGTTAATGAAGCCTATGTTTTAGTGCCAATCTTGTTTCTTTTTTAATTTCTTCTTCCTTAATTTGTTTCATTTTATAATTTCACTTCTATCATAAGCAATTCATCACTGAAAAAATGTGACTAGCATCGCTCTGCGACAAGTTGCAGGGGAATTTGATTATTTATCGGAGACATTCCTGAAAAAAATCAACTAATATTAATCGCCTAGATAGAAATGTTTGTGAGGTTGAGAGCTGCATGCCTGCATCTGCACAGTATCTCATTTACGTCCCACAAACTCAGGTTAAGGATAGAATGTTGTAATCAGAAAATTTGTTTTAGAATCTGGTGCAGCAGTGATTACTTTGGATGAATAATTAACACCCAAATCCAACTACAGACTTGGAGATGAAGTACAGATAAAATCTTTAGTGAAACACGACATGAAAAATTTACAAGATAGTGCATGTTCCAAAAAATTACAGGTTTTTGTCAGTGACTTTAGAATCAATGACATTTTATCAAAGAATGTGAGATTGTGAAGAATAAAACTCAAATGAAATTTGTTTGGTTTCTCAGAAATTTAAAATTGAGTTTGTGACAGCGGTTAAAATCAACCGAATTTGATCCATGACATACCTAAGCACCCACAAGAAAGGTTGCTATTGGCCAGAGACCCCAAATTTACATATATTACTGCATTCTCAGGACTTGCTTTTCAAGTCATGTAATGCAGGTATCAATGAAAGAGAGCAACATTCTAATTTATACAAAAATGAGAGGAAAATACCAAAACAGAATGTCGACAGAAAATTTTAAAAAGTAGAAGATAAACGAATCTCTTTATAAATTGTTAAAAGTTATACGGTAAAAGCTAGTAACTAATGGTTGCCACATTTATCATCATCTGGTCGTTGTTAGCTTTTTACCGTTTAGGAATCTCTGAACTATTGTTTTCTCTGTTTACTGAAAGCTAGTAACTAGCTTTCTTTGTTTTTCTTATTTTTTTTTCTATTAAAGAGAATCTTTTCAGTTTTAGTTTGGCTATGTGTCCAGACTCCAGAGGATGTTGGAGCCATTTTCTGCAGAAAGGCCTATTGAAAAGTTATGAACTTGGAAGCTGTTCTCCAATCAGAAGATGTTTTCAATTGGAATTTTGAATCTAGACTTTAAACTAAACGGAAGCTGTTCTTCAACGGGAACAACCCCAATTCGACAATCCTTAAGGATTATCTCCTATAATTTTTCATTCATTGTAAAGCATCGAAATTCAAATCCCATTCAGACCTGAAAGACAAGTCGGAATCGATTTCATATTTTTTTTTATCAAAACAATTTGGAACTGAAAGAGTGGATGCTGTTCGAGTCTTTTCATTTATGGACTTTAATGGCTGTCTTTATATGGCTCTCTCTGTATCTCCACTCTTTCTAAATCAAAACAATGAGAAATGAAATTGTACTAAAATTTTAACTCCAAACAGTTTTATTTCAGATTTTACAATCAGACTAACATTACATTTACTTAAAACTCATCACTTACACAGAAAAATCCATCCCCAAATAACAATCAAAAACTTAGAAAGAAAAACAGAGACTGTCTGACCTCAAGTCTCAACCAGAGATTTCAATAGCCTTGACATCAGGTTTCTTCACTTCTTGTTTGGGAACAGTGACAGTGAGAACACCATTCTCCATCAAAGCTTTAATCTGATCCATCTTCACATTCTCCGGCAGCCTGAATCTCCTCGAAAACTTGCGGCTGTTACGCTCCATTCGATGCCAAGTATCGTTCTTGTCTTCCTTCTCCACATTCCTCTCTCCGCTAATCAGAAGCACTCTGTCGTCTTCGACCTCCACCTTGACTTCCTCCTTCTTCAGCCCCGGAAGATCCGCCTTGAACACGTGTGCTTCTGGGGTCTCCTTCCAGTCCACGCGGGTGTTGACAAAAACAGAGGTTTCTTGAGGAAACTGATGAGAGGAAATGGAAGGGAAACGAAAGTCTTGAAAGGGTCCCAAACGTCGAAAGAGAAGGGATCGAAGAGGCTGTTGTTGCGTTGATTTCCGAAGAAGCTTGGAATCATCGCCATTGTTAAAAATTCAATGGAACTTGAATTTGGTGGCTAAGAATTTAATGTTTGAACTTTTGATTTTCACTGAATGGTTTTGAATGTGAAAAGTAGTTGGTTATATATAAGGGGCTTTCGAAGTTTCTAGTATTTTCGCGCCGTTTCGGTTTGGTCGTTACTTGCTATCGTGAGTCTCTATTGGACATTCGCGAAGTTTCTAATTTCGTCTAGAAGGTTCTATGCTTTTGTAGTTTTGTTATAGAAAATGGATCAGGTTCAAACATATATGTGCCACTTCCCATCAATATGGAACCTCCTGGAAACTGCCCAAATGTTCCATAGCTCTCTCTCTCTCTCTCTCTAGAACTTTCACGTTTCAACCGCCACATACTATAAATATACCCAAAACTCCAACAATCAAAAGCAATCGATCTCGTCACTGATTTCAAAGAAATACAAACAAACAGTATTCTTCAATCAAAGAAAAGAAGAGGTAGATTACCATGGATTTCAGAATGATAGAAGTGGACTCACCGCTCTTCTCTACTCTTCGACATATGATAGACACGTCGGAGGACATCGACAAGTCCTACAATGCTCCAACACAGACGTACGTAAGGGATGCAAAAGCGATGGCATCGACTCCGGCGGATGTGAAGGAGTATCCAAACTCGTACGTCTTCGTCATCGATATGCCCGGATTGAAGTCCGGGGACATTAAGGTGCAGGTGGAGGACGACAATGTTCTGACGATCAGCGGAGAGAGGAAGAGAGAAGAAGAGAAAGAAGGGGTCAAGTATGTGAGAATGGAGAGGAGGGTTGGCAAGTTTATGAGGAAGTTCGCGCTGCCTGAGAATGCTAACACTAATGCCATCTCTGCCGTTTGTCAAGACGGAGTTCTCACTGTCACCGTGGAGAAGCTGCCACCTCCACAGCCCAAGAAACCCAAGACCATTGAGGTCAAGATTGCTTGAAGACTTGGCTTAATTGGCTTTGGATGTTGATGCTTTACTATGAATAATTTGGATATGAGCAGAGTGGGATTTTTTTTTTTTTTTTTTTTTTTTTTTTTTTTTTTTTTTTTAATGTTATGTGTGGGCTGTGAGAGGAGGCTGATAATTTTCTAGTAGGTGTGTTGTGTAGTAAATATGATTAATGAAGACTGTTTTAGTGCCAATCTTGCTTCTTCATTTTTATCGATCTTCTTCTTGTTTTGTTTCGTTGGTTTTGTAAGTAGAAATATGAAATGAAGTGTAGACATGAAAAAATGATATCCATTATGTGAAAAAACATGATAAGATAGAAAATTTAGGGCCCGTCCTGTAACGTTTTTCAAAGGGTGTTTTTGTTTTTGGATTACGAAATAAAAATGAGAATGAAAATAGTGTTTTTGGTTTTAGTTTTGAAATCCAAATACGCGTCTGGTAGCAAATCCTGGAAGTTGTATTCCAAATATGAAAACGTAAAAAACGCGTTCAGTAGGTTATCCAAAATATATCAAAAATTATAAAAAATTGATTTTATTTAATTTTTTATTTTGGGTCAGTATTTGCAACTGAGAGCACTAGGTGGTGCCACCGTAGCTCTCCCAAGTCGCCGGTGTCGGCAAGGACGTCAGGATGTGCAACGATTAGGGCTGGTGGCGGAAAAGGCTGGCGGTGGCTGGACCAGCGGAAGGAAGAAGAAACAGCTGTCGGGGAAGAAGAAGAAGTGGCGGCGCGTGCGGCGGCCTCTGGCGTCGTTTTACAGCGACGATACCTGGGTTTTGTAGATCAGCCAGTCAGGATTTCGAATATGGTAGTTTCAGCCGAAGAAGAAGAAGAAGACGGAGAAGAAGAAGAAGAAGATTCCGGCGTGAAGAAGAAGATGAGCTGTCGAGCAAGAAGAAAAGAAGAAGAAGAAGAGAACGAGCCAGTCGAGCAAGAAGAAGAAGAAGAAGATGAAGGAGAAGAATGTCGACCGTTGTCGAGCAAGAAGGAAGAGAAGAAAAAAGAAAAAAAAAAATTAGTTTTTTATTTAAAGTGAAAAACAAAACGAAAAACAAAATGAAAAATATCAAAAAGTTGTTTTGAAAATTTTTCACTTTTAACATTGATGTTGTTTTTGTTTTGTTTTGCAAATAAAATGGAAAACAAAATGGAAAACGATAACGAACGCGTATTCGAAATTGGATTTGGAAAATAAAAATGAAAATGAAAATGGGGGGTGTAAAACAATACCGGACAGCTCCTTAGATTGTGGAACGATACCCGAACTTTCATGTTTCAAGCACCCACCACATTCTATAAATACACCCAAAACACTTACAACATCAAGCAAAAGTAATCGATTTTTCGTCACTGATTTCACATAAATACAAACAAACAACATTCTTCAAACATAGAAAAGAAGAGGAAGATCACAAATTCACAATGGATTTCAGAATCATGGGCATGGACTCACCACTCTTCTCTACTCTCCAACACATGATAGACACATCGGAGGACACCGACAAGTCCTCCAATGCTCCGACGCGGACATTCGTGAGAGATGCAAAAGGGATGGCGGCGACGCCGGCAGATGTCAAGGAGTATCCGAACTCATACGTATTCGTCATCACATGCCCGGATTGAAATCCGGGGACATCAAGGTGCAGGTGGAGGACGACAATGTGCTGACCATCAGCGGAGAGAGGAAGAGAGATGAAGAAAAAGAAGGGGCCAAGTATGTGAGAATGGAGAGGAGGGTTGGTAAGTTTATGAGGAAGTTTGTGCTGCCCGAGAATGCTAACACTGATTCTATCTCTGCCGTTAGTCAAGACGGAGTGCTCACTGTTACGGTGGAGAAGCTGCCACCTCCGGAGCCCAAGAAGCCCAAGACTGTTGAGGTCAAGATTGCTTGAACAGTTGTCTCAATTGGGTTTGAATTTTGATGCTTTATTATGAATAATTTGGACATGAGAGCACGAGAATGGTTGTGGTGTGTGTGTTTTTTTTTTTTTTTTGGGTTGTTCTTGTTTGAAAATTATGGTGTCATCTGATTGTTTTCTAATATTTGCGTTGTGTAGTGTTTGTGTTAATGTAGCCTATGTTTAGTGCCAATCTTGTTACTTTTTTAGTTTCATCTTGCATTGCTTCATTTTATAATTTCACTTCTATCATAAGCAATTCATCACTGGAAAAATGTAACTAGCATCGCTTTGCGACAAGTTGCATCAACTAATATATTAATTGAACTGAAAAGTTGGAGCCATTTTCTGCAGAAAGGACTATTGAGAAGTTAGAACTTTGAAGCTGTTCTCCAATCAGAAGATGTTCTTCAATTGGAAGATGTTCTTCGAATCTAGACTTGAAAGCTAAAGGAAGCTATTCTTAAACGGGAACAACCCCAATTCAACAATTCCTAAGTATTATCTCCTATAATTTTTATTCATAGTACAGCATCAAAATTCAAATCCAATTGAGACAACTGAAAGACAATTTTGAATCAATTTCATTTTTTTTTAATCAAAACAATTTGGAACTGTTTGAGCCTTTTCATTTATGGGCTTTAATGGCCGTCTTTATATGGCTCTCTCTGTATCCCACTCTTTCTAAATCAAAACAATGAGAAACGAAATTGTACTAAAATTTTAACTCCAAACAGTTTTATTTCAGTTTTTACCATCAGACTATAACATTACATTACTTAAAACTCATCACTTACACAGAAAAATCCATCCCCAAATAACAATCAAAAACTTTGCAAGAAAAACAGAGACCGACTGATCTCAAGTCTCAACCAGAGATTTCAACAGCCTTGACATCAGGTTTCTTCGCTTCTTGTTTGGGAACAGTGACAGTGAGAACACCATTCTCCATCAAAGCTTTAATATGATCCATCTTCACATTCTCCGGCAGCCTGAATCTCCTCGAAAACTTGCCACTGCTACGCTCCATGCGATGCCAAGTATCGTTCTTGTCTTCCTTCTCCACATTCCTCTCTCCGCTAATCAGAAGCACTCTGTCGTCTTCGACCTCCACCTTGACTTCCCCTTCTTCAGCCCCGGAAGATCCGCCTTGAACACGTGTGCTTCTGGGGTCTCCTTCCAGTCCACGCGGTGTTGACAAAAACAGAGGTTTCTTGAGGAAACTGATGAGAGGAAATGGAAGGGAAACTAAAGTCTTTAAAAGGGTCCCAAAAGTCGAAAGAGAAGGGATCGACGAGGCTGTTGTTGCGTTGATTTCCGAAGAAGCTTGGAATCATCGCCATTGTTAAAAATTCAATGGTACTTGAATTTGGTGGCTAAGAATTTAATGTTTTGAGCTTTTGATTTTCACTGAATGGTTCTGAATGAGAAAAGTAGGTGGTTATTTATAAGGGGCATTCGAAGTTTCTGGAATCTTCGCGCCCGTTTATTCATGGGCTTAGATAGATTTCAACATAAATGGTTTGGGCTCAACGGATCATTTTTGGTTACCAATACACTTATTTCTCATACATTTTTTATCCTGTATTATTCGTTTCAGTTTTCATGGTTGATGGATAGATATATAGTGGTAGCCAAAAATGGCCCATAGACCCAACCTATCAAAATATAGGCCATTTTCATGATGGATCCTAACCAGGCCCACAATATCAAGTTGACCCAAGTCCAGCATCATCTTTGACTTGTTTGTTCAAAGACCAAGTCAGTCTTCAGTGGCAAAGTGGTTCGGTTGCAAAGTGGGTAACGTGAGAGATTTTCTCCTAGAATCTCGCCCACAACCAACTCATGATCAAGTGAACGTTGGGGAAGGTTTATCCCTTATAAATACCAGAGTTCATTCACAATTAAGGTCTCTAAATTCTCTCCTGTTGAAAGCTTATTATAGCGTGCTGAAACTATTTTCACTAAGATTCTAGTAATCGAAATTTGGCCGAATTCAACATCACAACCATCACAGATTATTGCTCCGTCCAAGCACACCTAAGGCTAAAGAACTTAAACCCATCTTCTTCATTTTATCTGTATTATTTATGTTCTAATCATTTGCAGGTTCAATAAAGCACGCGACCAAGGTCGACGGACGTATTCTTGTAGGTTCAATCGAGGAGACGACTTCATCAATCCTACAGTTCAAGTGAGTTGCCTTGGGCCCGATATAACCCGACCCGATTAACATACCACGTAGTTCAACCACCTACATATAAAAGGGCAAATTGCACTGCACCCCTTGAGGTTTGGGTATGGTACACTTAGTTGGAAAAGTTTTGATATTATACACTAACACCCCCAAAACTTAAATTTGACTTTTGAAAATGTCTAAAATGCCCCTAGTTGTATTATTTTATACTTTATTTTTTTACCTTTTAACCAAAAACTTTATAAACTTTAATAAAATAGAAAAATAAATAAAAGATATGATTTATTAAATAAATAAATAGTTTTAAAAAATTAAATAAATAAATAGTTTTTAAAAAATTAAATAAATAAATAGTTTTAAAAAATAAAAAAATAGTTTAAGAAATCAAATAAATATTAAAAAAACAAATAAATAAATAGTTAAAAAAATCAAATAAATAAATAGTTTTAAAAAATTAAATAAATAAATAGTTTAAAAATCAAATAAATAAACACTTTAAAATAAATAAATTAATTAAAAACATTGGGAACCTTGAAACTTTTCTCACCATCATTCTTACCATAAAACTTTGGATGATTAGAGCTTTTCTAGTTCCTATTAATGGATATCCTTAAAAAAAATAATGTTTTTAATTTTTTCATTTATTTATTTATTTATTTATTTAAACTATTTATTTATTTAATTAATATATTTTATTTAATTTTTTAAACTATTTATTTATTTATATTTTATTTAAATTTTTTATTTTATTAACGTTTATAAAATTTTTGGTTAAAAGGTAAAAAAATAAAGTATAAAATAATACAAATTGGGGCGTTTTATGCATTTTCAAAGTCAATTTAAGTCTTGGGGGTGTTAGCGTATAATACCAAAACTTTTCCAACTAAGTGTATCTTGCCCAAACCTCAAGGGGTGCAGTGCAATTTTCCCTATATAGAAAAAATAAAAATAAAAGAAAACAAGCGAACTTAGTGCTTGTTTGGTTGAGCTTTCTACTACCTCAAAAGGTCTACCAACGCCTATTTAAGTTTTTTAGAGTTGTTTGATTGAGCTTTTGAGATTATTTATTTTAAATTGAGTAGAATCTAGTAGAGTTTGAACCTCTACAGCAAAAGTTTATGAGGAGATACTTCTCTAAACAGACATTTTTTTTTAAAAAGTCTACCAATCAAACAATTATAAATTTTTTTTCAAAAACTACAAATAGATCTTTTACCAATAAAAGTTTTTTAAAAACCTAACCAAACAAGTTCTTAACCCTACTTCACTATCTCTTTCTCATAGAAATAAGTTTAATTTCTTGTATTTTCGCACGCAATCGATTCGGTTTGGTCGTTACTTGCGAGTTTCTAATTTCGTCTAGAAGGTTCTATGCTTTTGTTATAGAGAATGGATCATGCTCTAACATATATGGCCCACTTAGTTCAGTACCCATCAATATGGAACCTCCTGGAAACTGCCCAAAAGTTCCATCACTCTCTCTAGAACTTTCATGTTTCAAGCACCCACCTCATTCTATAAATACACCCAAAACACTTACAACATCAAGAAAAAAATCGATTTTTCGTTACTGATTTGAGTGATTTTTTCACATAAATACAAACAAACAACATTCTTCAAACATAGAAAAGAAGAGGAAGATCACCATGGATTTCAGAATCATGGGCATGGACTCACCACTCTTCTCTACTCTCCAACACATGATAGACACATCGGAGGACACCGACAAGTCCTCCAATGCTCCGACGGGACATTCGTGAGAGATGCAAAAGCTATGGCGGCGACGCCGGCAGATGTCAAGGAGTATCCGAACTCATACGTATTCGTCATCGACATGCCCGGATTGAAATCCGGGGACATCAAGGTGCAGGTGGAGGACGACAATGTGCTGACCATCAGCGGAGAGAGGAAGAGAGATGAAGAGAAAGAAGGGGCCAAGTATGTGAGAATGGAGAGGAGGGTTGGTAAGTTTATGAGGAAGTTTGTTCTGCCTGAGAATGCTAACACTGATTCTATCTCTGCCGTTTGTCAAGACGGAGTGCTCACTGTTACGGTGGAGAAGCTGCCACCTCCGGAGCCCAAGAAGCCCAAGACTGTTGAGGTCAAGATTGCTTGAACAGTTGTCTCAATTGGGTTTGAATTTTGATGCTTTATTATGAATAATTTGGACATGAGAGCACGAGAATGGTGTGTGTGTGTTTTTTTTTTTTTTGGGTTGTTCTTGTTTGAAAATTATGGTGTCATCTGATTGTTTTCTAATATTTGCGTTGTGTAGTGTTTGTTGTTAATGAAGCCTATGTTTTAGTGCCAATCTTGTTACTTTTTTAGTTTCTTCTTGCTTTGCTTCATTTTATAATTTCACTTCTATCATAAGCAATTCATCACTGAAAAAATGTGACTAGCATCGCTTTGCGACAAGTTGCAGGGGAATTTAATTATATAAATATCGGAGACATTCCTGGAAAAAATCAACTAATATTAATCGCCTAGATAGAAATGTTTGTGAGCTTCAGAGCTGCATCTGCACACTTTCTCATATGCATCCCACAAACTCAGTTTGAGGATAGAATGTTGTAATGATAAAATTTGTTTTAGAATCTGGTGCAGCGTGATTACTTTGGATGAAGAATTAACACCTAAATCCAACTACAAACTTTGGAGATGTAGTAAAGATAAATCTTGAGTGAAACTCGACATGAAAACAAATTATAAGATAGTGCATGTTCCAAATTACAGAGTTTTTTGATTGATTTTAGACTCGATGACATTTTATCAAAGAATTGAGATTGTGAAGAATAAAACTCAAATGAAATTAGTTTGGTTTCTCAGACATTTAAAATTTGTGACGGCTGTTAAAATCAACATAATTTGATCCATGGCATACCTAAGCACCCACAAGAAAGGTTGCCTGCTATTGGCCAGACCCCAAAATTTACATATATTACTGCATTCTCAGGATTTTCTTTTCAAATTATGTAATGCGGGTATTAATGAAAGAGAGCAGCGTTCTAATTTATACAAAGATGAAAGGAAAAGGCCGAAATAGGTGGTCGACAAAAAATTTCAAAAAGTAAATAGTAAATGAATCTCTTTACAAAGTAAAACCAGTAACTAGTGGTTGCCGCCTTTGTCGTCTTCTAATTATTGCTTGCTTTCTACTGTTCGGAAATTTGAACTATTGTTTTCTTTGAATATCTTTATTGCTTTTTTTGAACATCTTTAACTAGCTTATTTAGTTTCTTATACAAAATAATTTATTAATAAATATTGCTAGATATGTTTTTTCATTCTTCTAATTATTGATTCTAAATAAATTAAAACTATAAGATAAAGAATTTCTTTTTAAGCTAAAATAAAGAAAACCACTAAGGATAAAATAAAATGAATCATAATATATGGAATGTTTTAATACAATAAATTAAATTTAAGATTTTAGGTTTTATTAATTGGATGTGTTAGGTATGTCAAACTAAAACTATTAGAAATAAGAAAAGTTTAAAAGAATAATAGATATTTTAATATAAATAAAATTGAATTAAGTAACCATAAATTGAAAGTAGTTAAGAAGTTAATGAAAAATTGAGAAAGAAATTAGAAAAGATTGTAAAATAAAAAATACATTAAAAAAAATATTAGACAAAAGGACTAATTGCACAAATATCCCTTAAGTTTAGGCATAATTGCATGTATATGGAACTTTAACCATGGATTTTTTTTGGTTTACACCATCGGTTTACGGGTGGGGCGGATCCACTATAAGGTGCAATCAGCCCAGACCACACTCCGACTAATCCGGACTCGCACCGGGTCGGCCCACTAAGGGGTAAAGTGCTCAATATGTGTAGCTTCGTTCACAAGGGGAGTTGAACCCACGACCTTGCTTAAGGGATGAGAGCGCCGAGCGCCGAACCACTCACACCAACACATGATTGGTTAACCATGGATTTTTAACTTTCTAGGTTGAAGTTCTATATTTTATTTTATTTTTAGATGGATATGGTTAACTAGTTGTGGAATTGATGGATTTAAGTTATTATTTGTGGATTTTATTTTTTGTCGTTGTTTGAGGATTTGAGTTTTGGTTTTGATTTGTGGGATTAAGTTTTGGTTTTGTTTATTAAATTTATTTTGGATTGTGTTTAGGGATTGAGAAAATGAAAGAGGAAAAAAAATGATTGATTTTGTTTTTTTGTTTTCTTTATCTTTTCTGTTGTTTTTTAATTATTAATTTAAATAATAAATAGGTAACTAGAGGCATTTTAGTCGTGGTGGTTAAAATTGTAGTCAATGGTTAGAGTTAACGGAAGTCAACTAACGACAGACGACGTTTGTGTAATTATGGATAAAAGTTCCATATGCATGCAATTATGCCTAAACTTAGGGGACGTTTGTGCAATTAGTCCTAGATAAAATTAAATATTTAGTCATTTGACAAAATGCAAGTGGTGGGAGTAGAAGTGTAGAACCCATTCCAACCAATGTAAAATCAAAATCATTTACCAGCAGTACAAAGTGAGACAGTAGCAGTTATATAATATATAAATATATAAAAAGAAAATCAATTTTAAAAAAAAAAAATTGTCGTGGGGCACAGGCCCCACTAGTCTAAAGGTGGGTCCGCCCCTGAATTGACATACCTAAGCACCCACAAGAAAGGATGCTAGCTATTGCCTATTGGCCACAGACCCCAAAATTTACATGTATTACTGAATTCTCAGGACTTGCTTTTCAAGCCATGTAATGCAGGTAGACCTGACACGGTTCCGGTTCGATTCGATTGACGGTTCCAATTCCGGTTCCGTGATTTGATGGAACCGGTTCCATTGGAACCGGCGGTTTTTAACCTTTTTTTTTTTTTTTTAATTAAACAAACAAAAAAAGACTTCTAAGTTCTAACTTGACAACTTGTAACTTATAAGTTGTAGATTGTAATTGAATAAAATAAAAATATAAATGACAAATTACAAAATTAAATTAAGTTCATTGGGTTATTATTTGAATAAAATAAACAAATGACAAATTACAAAATTAAATTAAAATAAAACTAAACAAAATGACAAATTCTGAGTAACAATCTAACCAGTGAAACCACATCTATACTGGTATAATATTTCGCCAAAAATATTTAAGTAGTAGTATCAAGATTATATCTATTAAGTTTTATGGGCTATGGATGCTTGAACCATGGTTGCAAAAGAAAAACAATAACAACCTAGCCGCTGAAACCACAGTCAATATCAATATAATATTTCAAACAAAAACCTTAAGTAGTATAAGATTTATTTTAAAACGTGTCCATTTACACGAGGCCTGACTTTAAAGTAATTCTCCGGACCAAGATGGGCACGGCTGTGGTGTCGGATCGAGAGGAAAAGGTTTCTTACTAGGTTTAAACGAGGTTCGAAATGGACACGACACTTAAAAACACTTTTTTTGATGAAAAAGGGGTTTTTGGGGCAGGAAAAGTGGCCACAAGCCCTCTGGGCTTGCTCCCATTGGATTCCTTGCATCATTCTATGCGATTTCAAAAAGAAAAATCACCGAATTCGGACATCCGAGCACAAAGTTATAGCCTTTCAAAGTTTAAGGCATATAAAAAATATTTTACCGGTATTTTTTGAGGCAAATTTTTTCTATTCTCTCGTTGTCAACGGCAACTTTTCTAAGAGTTGACACTTTGTGTTCTCTATTCCGTTCAATACTCATTGTTTACCAAAGCTGAATACTGTCTTCAAAACAATTACAAAATGAAATAAATATTAAAACCTTGGAACCTTGGAAACTTGGAGACTTGGAGATTGAGAGATTGAGAGTGTTTGAGAGAAATTAGAATTAGAGAATTGAGAGAATTGAGAAGAAATTGGTGTGAGGATAAATGAAGGGGGGGGGGGGGGGGGGGGGGGGGGGGGGGGGGGCTTGGGTTTGGTATTTATAGAAAAAAATAAAATAAAAAAAATAAAAAAAATAAAAATAAAAAATAAAAAAATATTGCGCGAACCGCCCGGTTCCTCAAACCTTAGAACCGGAACCAAAAATTCGGTTCCGGTTCGGTTCCACGGTTCGAACCGGAACCGTGCCAGGTCTAAATGCAGATATCAATGAAAGAGAGGAGCATTCTAATTTATATAAAAATGAAAGGAAACGGCCAAAACAGGTGGTCGATAAGAAATTTCAAAAAGTAAATGGTAAATAAATCTCTTTACAAATTGTCAAAAGTGGTCAAAAGTTATACAGTAAAAAGTTAGTAACTAATGGTTGTCACCTTTATCGTCTTCTGGTCATTGCTTGCTTTTTACTGTTCGGGAATCTGAACTATTGTTTTCTTTGAATATCTTTTAACTAGCTATGAGAATTTTTCTATTTTAATTTGGCTCTGTGTCCCTATTATGATAAGCTTTTATCGTCTTCTAGTCATTGCTTGTTTTTTACTGTTTGAGAATCTGAACTGTTGCTTTTCTCTAATATCTTTAACTAGCTATGAGAATCTTTTCTATTTTAATTTGGCTATGTGCATGTTATGATAAGCTTCATCATCTAGACGATATTGGAGCCATTTTCTGCAGAAAGGACTATTGAAAAGTTATGAACTTGGAAGTTGTTCTCCATCAGAAGATGTTCTTCAATTGGAAGCTGTTCTTCGAATCTAGACTTGAAAGCTAAAAGGAAGCTTCTTAAACGGGAACAACCCCAATTCAACAATTCCAAGTATTATCTCCTATAATTTTTTATTCATAGTACAGCATCAAAATTCAAATCCAATTGAGACAACTGAAAGACAATTTGAATCAATTTCATTTTTTTTTTTTTATCAAAACAATTTGGAACTGTTTGAGCCTTTTCATTTATGGGCTTTAATGGCTGTCTTATATGGCTCTCTCTGTATCCCCACTCTTTCTAAATCAAAACAATGAGAAATGAAATTGTACTAAAATTTTAACTCCAAACAGTTTTATTTCAGTTTTTACAATCAGACTATAACATACATTACTTAAAACTCATCACTTACACAGAAAAATCCATCCCCAAATAACAATCAAAAACTTTGCAAGAAAAACAGAGACCGACTGATCTCAAGTCTCAACCAGAGATTTCAATAGCCTTGACATCAGGTTTCTTCATCTTGTTTGGGAACAGTGACAGTGAGAACACCATTCTCCATCAAAGCTTTAATCTGATCCATCTTCACATTCTCCGGCAGCCTGAATCTCCTCGAAAACTTGCCACTGCTACGCTCCATGCGATGCCAAGTATCGTTCTTGTCTTCCTTCTCCACATTCCTCTCTCCGCTAATCAGAAGCACTCTGTCGTCTTCGACCTCCACCTTGACTTCCTCCTTCTTCAGCCCCGGAAGATCCGCCTTGAACACGTGTGCTTCTGGGGTCTCCTTCCAGTCCACGGGGTGTTGACAAAAATAGAGGTTTCTTGAGGAAACTGATGAGAGGAAATGGAAGGGAAACTAAAGTCTTTAAAAGGGTCCCAAACGTCGAAAGAGAAGGGATCGAAGAGGCTGTCGTTGCGTTGATTTCCGAAGAAGCTTGGAATCATCGCCATTGTTAAAAATTCAATGGAACTTGAATTTGGTAGCTAAGAATTTAATGTTTTGAACTTCTGATTTTCACTGAATGGTTTTGAACGAGAAAAGTAGTTGGTTATTATAAGGGGCATTCGAAGTTTCTGGTATTTTCGCGCCGTTTCGGTTTGGTCGTTACTTGCTATCGTGAGTCTCTATTGTACATTCGCGAAGTTTCTAATTTCGTCTAGGAGAAAAACTTGGGTGCAACCGATGCACCACGCTAGAATCTGATGGTGGTGCATCGGTTCCATTCAATAACTGACATGTGTTACATATATGTTATTTTATTATTATTTCTCTTTGTTATTCCTTCGTTCATAGACAACATTCTCTTTCCCAAATTCCCTTCCATTAAACACTCTGAACATATTGCTTGAGACGTAAAAAATCTGAGATTTCCATTGATCTCCTGTTTTTTCTTTTTTTCATTTGATACAGATTTCGAAAGAAAAAAAAAGAGTAAACATTAAAGCAAAAAAATTTAAAGATGTGGCTTTTGGTTTTTGGCGTAGATTTGGGAGCAGAAGTCCTGGTTTGAGTTTTTCTTTTTTACTTTGTTGTTTGAAGTTATTTTGATTCCATTACAATAAAAGAGAAGGCAAAGAAGTAGAGGTGACAATAGAAGAATGATAAATCGATTGAATGGATTTGGTTTGTTTATTAATGCATCGGAAGAAATTAGAAGTACTGATAAAAAATGGTCAATCATTAAAGATCCTGCGTAAACAAAAACTGCATCTCTAGGTTTTTTGATTCAATTAAAATATCTCATTCACTAAATCCCTCAATCAAACATTCCAACCTCATCAATTCCACAAAAAAGAAATAAAAAAATAAGATTTCATCTCTGTAGATATTTGATGCAGGGATAAAACTGTCCAAAGAAAATTTGGTACCAGGATTGGAAACGACAACGTTAATCGGAAGATGGCAAGTTGAAGTCGAGATGTGAGGATGAAGAGAGAGATTGAGAGGGAAATTTGGATTTGGGCTTCAGATGAAGAGAGAAATGAGAAAAAAAAAAATTAATAATTAAGAGTGAAACGGCCGCCGGCCTCCCCGTCCTCTAAACAACCACAATCAAAACCTTTTGATTTTTCAATTTTTTTAGGTGGAGATGAGAGATTGAGATTGAGTTGGAGATGGAGAGGAGCTTCGAGAGAAAGTGAAGATGAAGACGGTGATGAGGAGAGAGGAGAGAGAAAGAAGAAAGAAGATGATGTCTTTTGGACTTCAGCTGCGTAGAGAACAAATGAAAAGAACTTTTTTTTAATTGAATCAATGACACGTGTCAGTTTCTGAGTGGAACCGATGCACCACCATCAGATTCTAGCGTGGTGCATCGGTTGCACCCAAGTTTTTCTCTTCGTCTAGAAGGTTCTATGCTTTGTAGTTTGTTATAGAGAATGGATCATACTCAAACATATTGGCCCACTTAGTTTCGGTACCCATCAGTATGGAACCTCCTGGAAACTGCCCAAATGTTCCATCACTCTCTCTCTCTCTCTCTAGAACTTTCACGTTTCAACCACTGCTTACTATAAATACACCCAAAACTCCAGCAATCAAAAGTAATCGATTTCGTCACCGATTTCACAGAAATACAAAACAAAAAAACAAACAGCATTCTTCAAACAAAGAAAAGAAGAGGTAGATCACCATGGATTTCAGAATGATAGAAGTGGACTCACCGCTCTTCTCTTCTCTCCGACATATGATAGACACGTCGGAGGACATCGACAAGTCCTACAATGCTCCGACACAGACGTTCGTGAGGGATGCAAAAGCGATGGCATCGACTCCGGCGGATGTGAAGGAATATCCAAACTCGTACGTCTTCGTCATCGATATGCCCGGATTGAAGTCCGGGGACATCAAGGTGCAGGTGGAGGACGACAATGTTCTGACGATCAGCGGAGAGAGGAGAGAGAAGAAGAGAAAGAAGGGGTCAAGTATGTGAGAATGGAGAGGAGGGTTGGCAAGTTTATGAGGAAGTTCGCGCTGCCTGAGAATGCTAACACTGATGCCATCTCTGCCGTTTGTCAAGACGGAGTTCTCACTGTCACCGTGGAGAAGCTGCCACCTCCACAGCCCAAGAAACCAAGACCATTGAGGTCAAGATTGCTTGAAGACTTGGCTTAATTGGATTTGGATGTTGATGCTTTACTTTGAATAAATTGGATATGAGCAGAATGTTTTTTTTATTTTTATTTTTATTTTGTTATATGTGGGCTGTGAGAGGAGGCTGATGATTTTCTAGTAGGTGTGTTGTGTAGTGACTATGATTAATGATTAATGAAGACTGTTTTAGTGCCAATCTTGCTTCTTCATTTTATCGATCTTCTTCTTGTTTTGTTTCGTTGGTTTTTTAAGTAGAAATATGAAATGATGTGTAGACATGAAAAAATGATATCCATTATGTGAAAAAACATGATAAGATTGAAAAATTCAGATTGTCAAAGCGTTACATGGAATAAAGAATCACTTGAGTGGCTTTTAGTGTTTAGGCTTACCGACCTCAGCCGACAATGTGACATCATCGTAAACATTCTATTATAAAGAATGGGCGCCACGTAGTTTTTCTTTGATGCATTCAAATTTGCTTTAGTATGTCTCTCTGTAGTAGGCTTTTCGCAACCATTGACCATGTCTTTTCGGACAAAAGAGCAATGAAGAAGCCTTCTTTGTCCTCAACAACGTCGGTCCGGAGCAAATGTTCAGCTGCAAGACAAGGAATCTTGATCACTTGTAATGTTTTAAGTACAGAATCCTTATTCAGTATAGCAATGTCTATAAAATCACTTCTAAGTAATTCATGTAGTGACAAAAACACTTACAGCCATCAAAAACTGGGAGGCCGCGACGAAGCCACTTGGGGAAGGGGGTTGCCAACTGAAAACCATAGGATATAGCAAGAGGTAAAAGGGATTGCACCACATCTTCATTTTCAATCTGGTCGATGGAACAAGTGCTATAGACGACTCTCTCAACTGCCGGAACTGCCACAAAAGATGGGTCAGGTCAAAACAATGGTTAAAACTACTAAGGCCAAACCACCGCAGCTATGATTACTTTGGATGAGGAATTATTACCCATATCCAACTACAGATAAAATTGAGTGAAACTGGACATGAAAACAAACTTACAAGATAGTGCATGTTCCAAAGCTTTCTTCTGAAAAGCTGCAAGCTTACTCAGTCTTTCTGACCCATTGAAATCAGCACCATGACCTACACAATATATGATGCCGCTTTTTTCAGTTTCCTATCTGAAGAAAGAATGCCTTCCCAATCAACGATGGGAGTAACATTTACTCACTTTTATGAGTAAAATTATTTCACAAGAGTAATAGATTGACTTTATAGTAATTTCAATAGAATGTAACATCATCGTAAGTTGAATAAGCATCATGTAAATACATATATCAAGTTGCACAATATTTAACTAACAAAATTACTACTGGAACTAGCATCAGGAAGACACTTCTCTCAGCATCAGGAACAAATAGAGAAATGTTAAGAGGAATTTGAATGTTTATATACATATACAATAACCAACTTGTAAACGAATGTGTAAATTACCTGCAGTATGTGATGGGAGCAGGTGGTCTAATCTATTGGCGGCAGTCCCAGATCCAGAGCAAGATGGATCTAAAAGAATGGCACGGACCTGCAATATTTGCTTGTAAGGAACAGACTGATATACCATGTACAGAAATTTAGACTATGCTGTCAATGGATCAATGATCATGCTCTAAGAAGTCCAATTTAAACTTTCTTCCGAACATTACAATTAAATAAAAAAGAGAGAAAGACTACCCAATATCATGCTTACCTCAGAGTAGGCAGGATCTTTGGGTCTAACTTCAAAAAATCCCATTCAAGACCTCAATATCTACAAACCAGGCTAAGGATACTAACAAAGCATAAATAGACTAATTAAGAGACGAACAACAAGCCATGGTTCCAAACAGTTGATAATTAATGAAAAGCAACAATAAAGAAAATACAATCACAACCAGAAGAACCTTCCAACTCAACTAACAAGCAATAAGTAGACAGCAGACCAGTTTACAGTTGTGAACAAGCTAAGAGAAAGAAAATAGAAATGTACGAGTAATTAAGGTTTACCATTTATGACACATTGACACCTATAAATCAGAAAAAAGTGTGGGAGGATACTAGCTGCACCGGAGAGCCTGATGGTTTCTTCTAAACGTTTAACCCTTTCCTTATTAAGTTCACATGCTATAATTTTTCCCTTTCCTTTCATAAGAGCAGCAAGGTGCACAGTTTTGTTTCCAGGAGCAGAACATGCATCAAGAACCTTCACAAAAAATTGAAACAAAGCATGAAACATATGCAAACATAGAACTTAAGAAGAAATATTATGGATCTCACATTAGCTGCAAAGAAATTAATACAAAAAAGTAAGAACTCCAAAGTACATTCCCTGTAGTTCACTTCAATAACAAATAATAGATTCCCAAATACTTATTCAGTGTACATTTTCTCAACATCCTTGGTCAAATATCTGAATTCAAACAACCATATTTGGTAAACAAAGCACATAAGTCATGGAGACCTATTTCTTTAGAGTTATATGAATTCGTAAATTCTAATTACATAAATCAGATTCCTGACAAAATAGGCATTGCATGACAATATATGCGAGCAAATGGTGTTTTATTGCTTTACTATAAAATAGAAAATGATAGACTTGTTCCTATAGTTTTATTGTGAGTTACACACCTGCTTTAAGAGTGGTGGATATGATCAAAAAAATATGTGACTCGATTAAAAAAAAACCTAAAACTGCCAGTATTCAGTTCAAGATTAATGTAAGGATATGGTTTACTTGTAATAAGTAAATAAATTAAAATCACAGAAGGAGCATGAAAAAGGTATAACTCACCTTCCATCCAGGTTCAGGAGCAAGAGCAGCTGCCACCATTGAACTTGCCTTTCCCTACGGAAAACATGGAATCACTATATACTCGAATGATGAAACCAAAAGAGAAATTACTTCCACTATCTAGTCACTATGACTTTGTCTAAGAAAAAGAACAATAATAATGAATTCACTCATTAATGAATAGAACCTTACTTGTAAGAACACACTTCCATTTGTGACCAGGGAATGAGCATGCAAATCACAACCTGGTGGGAGTATCAACAAGTCAGGAACCATGTCATCCTTTTGAACCTATTGAACCAACATTGAAAAGGCATCATCATAATATAAATTAACCACATAAAATGCCAGCCATTTAGTAAAAAAAAAGTAGGTTTACACAAAAGGAAAAGGTTGCAATGGTCTCAGCATCACTACATGACTACATGATGACAAAACAAGCAGTAAAGCAATGTCTGTCATTATAATTTCTGAGGTTACTCTAGTTTATGGCATGGATAATTACTAAACTGAAACTTTACTAGTGCATAAGAAAATACACAAAAGTAACTTTTTATGAAAATTAAAGTCATCCAATATAATGATTATAATCAAATAGAATTTTGAGACGATTTCAGAAAGTACCGTGAATTGCTTCCCTAATTCAAGAACTGCTGAATCAACATCCATTTTCAGAGTATTCACACGAACATAACGAGGTTTTGAAACATCTGCATCAAAAATCAGCAAACCACATACCATCAATGAATTTACAATGACAAGATGACTGAGATAGCCCATGCATCTCAATTATAAAACGATTGAATACCTACCAGGAGTTTGATAAAGGGCTACCAAGTCTTCAATGCGCTTGGCCTTTCTCCTCACTAGAAGCCGAGCTAGAGCCGACTGGATGGCTCTTTACGCAGTGTGAGAAACTTCTCTGCATCACCAGCTAATGAAATTTCCTATAAATCAGAATTCACGTCAAAAGTCAGCTCAAAAATCAAGAAAATAATTCAAGCTCAGGTACAAATGAAATATGAAATTCTTCATTCCTTGGAAATGAAATAATGTATACTCATCTAGTCATTTGGAGCGTAAGGATCATTAGGTCCCGCAAAAACCAGGTACTAGGAGAGGTTATCTAGATATACATGACAACTCTTAGCACTACCAAGATTTTTTTTCCATTGAACTTGTTTAACACTACTGAATATCTCTAAAATTAGCAGAACAGAACCAATAACGCACACAAACAGAACCAATTCCCTATGTTACACACTTAATACTTAAAATTCTAGTATTTAAAAGCACACAAAAAGTCACAAAGAAGTTACCTTGCCAAACAAAATGTCGTAAATGATTATGTAAACCAATTCCAGTTGCCTCTGCAACAGCAACATTACAGTTGATGTCAATACAAGGCCCAAAAATAAATTGAAATTATCAAAGTAAAAAAAAAAAGTTGCTTTATACCTTCCATTTACTATTCAATATATTAGCAGCCTCCAAGACATCTTTAATGATAGGAAGATCTGAATATAAATCGGAAAAAAAATAATAATAATAAACAGAGAAACAAATACGAAGGTATACGAAATGACAGGGGTTTTTGTTGATGAAGTTATACGTTTGAGGGTTTGACAAACCAAAGCGAAAGTGGCTTTCTTGTTTCTAACAGAGGGGTTATAGACGAGTGTTTTGATGGAGCCGAGGGCTCGGCGCCGAGCGTCGCCTTGGAGAACACTGCGCAAGACCTTGGCAGCCTCTCTCCTCGCGAAGTAAGCCGACCGCTCGGCGCTGCTTAGCCGCTGGTTTTTGGATTTGTTGACGACGGCTAATGACGGGCCTTTTGCTACCGCCGTCTTGGGCCGCACCATGGCTCACTCACTCGCTCACGCTAGCTAGGGAATTCGATCACTGTCGCGGAAAACTTCGAAAAATTGAACACTTGCCCATTGTAATTTTCTTTGTTTTCATTTTTTTGGCAATACCCATTTTAATTTTCTTAAGACCACCGAAAACGACACCGTTACGCTGTTTTAATTTTTGACATTATTTTTGATATATTATGATGTCAAGTTAAAACGTTAGTTTAATTTCGGATTTTTTTTTGAGCGAAAGGACTCGAACCCACAACATCATAGTGCATGTATGAGGGATTTATTACCGGACACCAACCTCATCTCATCCTCTTGTTCAAATTTATTGCATATGGATTTATATAGCATATAGGTACCACCTTGCCATATCATTTTGAATAAAGAATTTGATAATTTTATGTAACATTTGTTTTTAAATTTCTTAGTTTTCTTTTTTAAAACGTTAATTTATCTGAACAATTAGAATAAAATCTAATAAATAATAATTACTTGTGAATATATAGAAACATTGAAATAACACTGAAAATTATTGGGTTATATTTAATTATACTTCAACCATTACTAACGGTGCCGGTGAAATACTATCATGCTAATAAGGACCAGTTTGGTATGCTGTAACTTTTATGATAATCACTATTAGTTGTGCTGAAGGAATAATCAGATTTGAAGTTAATCAGCCAATGTTTGGTTAATTATACTTATAAAACTACTGTATAGCTCAAAAGCAGTGTACATATATTTGGTAATTTTATTTCAAAAGTGTTGAAATTGGTTACAATGATAAAAATAGACATGATTTTAGAACATTATTTTTTTTTCATTAATTATATTATATTAAATCAATATTTAAGTAGAATATTTAAATTGGAAAAAAAAAATCATAAGAGCAATGAAAACATTTTTAAAAGATTTTATAAATCAAATCAATATTTAATTATAATCTTTAATTTTTAGATAAAATAAGATGTATAAATGATTTTAATTTGATTTTATAAGGAATAATGAGATTTTAAAAGATTCATTAAATGAAATAGATTATCATTTTCAAGAAGTAACCCCCTACCCATTTCTCAAAATCACTGTCAAAACTTGTCATATTATCAATTAATCACTTTTGAAAGTTTTACCAAACATCATTTTATGTCAAAATTATAAAATAAGCTGATTTTAACTTCTCAAAATCAATACCAAACTGGCCCTAAATTAGCTAAATCCTATGCGTAACGTGTTAAGTCTCGTGTTGGTATTTACAATTTTGTATAAGACTACGGTCTCGTTTGATTTTTGTCTGAAGACTGAACAGTGCCGAATGTTACTGAAGACTGAATAGTGACTGAAAACTAAAAACTAAAAAACTTGTTTGTTTTTTTCATTGAAAACTAAATATAAATGATAAGTTGTTTGTTTTTTAAGTTATAAATATCTGAAAATAAATACTTTTACATCTATACCCTTCTAACTATTATTTGTTATATATTTACATTTTAATATATTATGGACAACTTTAACATATAAATTAATTCTAAAATAAATTTATTTAGTTATTAATATTTCAAATTTATATATTGTATAGAATCTAATTATTACTAAACTCTTAGATAGTGACATTATAAAACTAATGAGCCACTTTATGTATATTACTGACAAAATGAAGTTCATAAATATGTTCTTCTTAGCAATCTACTTGATGTGTATAATTTATTCTTTATTTTAATTTTTTTTTATTTTAACAACAAAGAGAGACTTTATTTATAAAGGTCAAAAGCCAAAAACAGAGCTCAGAGAGCAAAAGCACCCAACAACAAAGAAAAAACAACAAGAGCCACCAAGGGGCCAAGCACGAGAACAGGCCCAGCAAAAACAAAAGATTGGACCTTTATTAATTTGGAATAAACTGGAATAGTAACAAAAGCATTTAATTTAAAAAACTGGACCTTATTAATTTGTAATTAATTTGGAATAAACTTGAATAATTATATAATTTATAGATTTCATGTAAAAAAAAAAAAAAAATTATAGAACAAGTGGTTAGTTTTGGAAATAGATTAAATTAGTGAGGATAGTTTTGGAAGTAAAACTTTGCATTAAATTCTACTGGATTGGTGTTAAGTGAAAAGTGAAAATTTCTCACTTTTCAAAACAAGTTGTTTTAGGGGTTCATTAAGTGATTTAACACTTAAAAAATCAAACAAAATAACTGAATGGAACACATTACGTACCATTCAATGTTAAGTGGAAAAATCAAACAGGGCCTGCGTAAGCAAGCAGGTAATCATAAATAATATTATTATTTTCAATCACTAGAAATTATGGTCAATTTCCACTTAAAAATGAATAGAGAAAAAGAGATTGAATTTGAGTGACGTAGATTTATTGTGCAACGGCATCCTAAATTTGAAGTTGTCCTCCAATTAAAAGTCAGTGATTCCGGAAGCGACTGTCTATGCTTGCTTCTTCCTTCCAAGAACTTGAACTGATTGACAGATGCCTAATACAAGAAAAGATCATCATCAAATTAATGCAAATTGAATAAAAATCCAAGATAATATTTATCATGTAAGCCTTCTTCGGAAAATTAACTTAACTTTTAGCTTCCCCTGGAAGTTACTTGTGAGCTTCTCTGGGTCAATGGTGGTCCATTCTTCTTTCACGTGTACAATAAATGTATTGCTATTGCACTTTTTACCATCAAAGATTCCCCATTAACTACAAGTGTTGGTTGCTGATATACTGATATTGACCTCCTCTGTCTGTCTGTCTGTCTGTCTAGCAATGGCAGCCAAGCAAGCTCCATGACTGTAACTAAATTCATTCTTGTTTCCGCGATATCTCTTCGATTTCCATATGGTCAATGTTCACACACAAGGTCAAGGTTCCCATCTAGAATTTAGGAAGATCAGCAAATGCCTTGTATGTGAATTGTGAACTAGTCTCTCAGACTTTGCTCATTACGGTCAAGCAAGTTCAAACCCGTATTCAAACTTGATCATGTTAGAAGGGCAAACAATGATTGATTCATATAGAGACTATAGTTGAAGTCACTATCGATATTGACTAGTATCCGTCCCCGTTGTGAAAGGGTTAAGGCCAGGTCCAACCACAAGACCTGAAACTAAAAAATAATAATAAAAATAAAAATAACACATTAACAAATTTAATTAAAGCTCAAGTCCACCCCCAAGTCATCCCTTGTATGTCCCACTCTTTACTAGTACATTTTGGTTGGTCTGTACTATAAGCACTTCAACATTGAAGTTTCCTGGCATATCTCCAGGAAGGTCAAGGAGAAGCCACCTTCAAATTATTTATATATATATATATATATATAGATATAATGCAGATTGTATCTGATTATAAGGGCAAGATACTGATTTGAAGTTGGTGATACCTGAAAATGTCTACTGCATATTTTGTACCACGAGACTCGCCTGAGAGTGACCATGCGGAGCAGCACACTAATTTCGAGCTTTCTGACTACTTTACGTTCAATGACTGGTTTGAGGAAGAACCTTCATCTGTGATTTCTGAGTCGGTCCAGAATCCGGTATATCAAGCAAATCAAGTTATTGAATCTGGAGGAACTGGATACAGCCTTGAAGTGCCTAGCAACAGTAAGTCAAGTCATTAGAAAAAGCTTCTTGAATTGTAATGTAAATAAATTCTGCTTTCTAGTTATTGATATATAGAAGTGTTTCGAGTTTTGTGTGGTCACTAATAATGTTTGTCCGGTTTGTGGGTGAGTAGGTGCCGGTGAGAATGTCAGGGATAAGAAATATATAAAAGAAAGAGTTGCATTCAAGACCAAATCGGAGATTGAGATACTGGATGATGGATACAAATGGAGGAAGTATGGCAAGAAAGTGGTGAAGAACAGCCCCAATCCAAGGTATATAAAAACTTTCTAACATCAAAAAACAGTGTCCAAATCCTTATCTAAAGGCTAATGACAAAGTCTCTATCATTATCTAACGCGAATGTTATGTGATTGACAGGAACTATAAATGCTCTGTTGAAGGATGTCCTGTGAAGAAAAGAGTCGAGAGAGATGGAGATGATCCAAGATATGTAATAACAACCTATGAGGGTGTGCATAACCATCAAAGCATCTCCTAGTTCCTATGCTTTTCTTGGGCTTGTGAGATAGTCTACTTCTGATCTGAATTCTGCTATCATGGCACATCTATAGTTCCCATGTTTGATGTTTCTCATATACAAACATGAATACCTTAATAAGTTCTAGTATTGAAAGCCCTATAATGTAGATTACAAAGAGTTTCTCTAATTGCACTGTATAGACGAGTGTTTCTAACAGAAGGGTTATAGACGAGTGTTTGATAGAGCCGAGGGCTTGGCGCCTTGCGTCGCCTTGGAGAACACTACGCAAGACCTTGGCAGCCTCTCTCCTCGCGAAGTAAGCCGACTGCTCGGCACTGCTTAGCCGCAGGTTTTTGGATTTGTTGACGGCGGCTAATGACGGGCCTTTTGCTACCGCCGTCTTGGGCTGCACCATGGCTCACTCACTCGCTCACTCACGCTAGCTAGGGAATTCGATCACTGTGATGTGTGCATAAGTGGCAACCGCCACTTTCCTTATTTCTTGCAAACTACTTCCCATTGTTTCGAGTTCATTTTTGCTCACCCCCCTTAACTGGGGGTGAGCATTACCCCCTTCCCAAATGATGACATTTTTCAAAAAGTTAACCATGGGTTAACAAATATCTCAACAGTTAGATATTCCATTAAATAAACAAGGGTAAATGGGTAAATTTATATAAAAACTTAAATTAATTTTGTTTAACAAAATTAAAATTAAAAACAAAAAATCAAAAATCAAATTTTATCCCCTTCTCATCGTCTTCTCCCTCAAGCGGTTTCTCTCACCAGTGCCCACTTCGGCGGTCTTGCAATCTTCTGTCGTTACACCACCGCGAACTTCTTCTTCTTCGGCTGTCACGGTCTTCTTCTTCGATAGACCTCCGTGAACTTTTTCTTTTTCGACGGTCACAGGTTAGGTGTGGGTGGCTTTTGGTCCGCATTTGATTTATGGTAGGGTTGTTGATTGTGGGTTGGTGGTGGTCGTGTGGGTGTGGGAGTTGGATTGAGTTTGAATGTTTGATTTCTGGAGATGGTGTGGGGGTTGATTTCTAGAGTTTTTATTTTTTTTATTTTTTTTTTGTTTTTTAAAGTAATTTATGGAGTTGATAATGTGGATGTGGGAGTTGGATTGGGTTTGAATGTTTGATTTCTGGAGATGGTTTGGGTGTTGATTTATGGAGTTTTTTATTTAATTTTTTTAAGTGATTTATGGAGTTGATAATGTGGGTGTTGATGACTTGATGGTGATGAACAGATGATGAACATATGATGGCGATTCCAAATCCAAACATATATTTTGTTTGTTTCAATTTATGGTTTTTCTTTTCTGGAGAAGATTATGTTTTTCAATTTTGATTTTAGATGATGTGTGGTTGTTGGATTTCTAGAGATGATGGTGGGGCTATGAGTGTTGATTTCTAGGCGTGGGATTTTTGGAGATAATTGTGGTGATGGCGTGGGGCTGTGAATGTTCTATTTTTTTTTTTACAAAAATAGGGGTAAAATTGACAAAATAAATTTGTTAACCCTTTGTTAACTTTTTGACAGATGTCATCGTATGGTGAGGGGGGTAATGTTCACCCCCAGTTAAGGGGGGTGAGCAAATTGTTTCCTTTAATTTATGCATTAGTGGCGTTAGTGGCCTTAGTGGCAGTGAGTGGAACCGTTGCTTACTTCATGGTTAGTGAATAGGTTAGTTAAGGTTTTAGTGACCTTTGTTATTTCACATTAGTGGGTTTGTAACTCGGCTTATAAATAGCCTACGATTTAACAAGAATGTATATGAAGAAAATTAAGACAAATTGTCTCCTCCCCTTGTTATCTCCTCTATTTCTCTCCTATGCTTTTTCTTATGTATTTCGAATCAGAAATACTTCTCATACATTCTTCTATGTAAATTTCTAGGATCGGAAAAATACATATCACACTGTTGCGGAAAACTTCGAAAAATTGAACACTTTCCCATTTTAATTTTCTTAAGACCACCAAAAACGACACCATTACGTTGTTTTAATTTTTGACAAATAGGGATGACAATAGAGTGGGTTCGGGTGAGTGGCCCTCACCGCACCCCGCCTCATTTATTTTTTGGAAACTCGTCCCTTCATAAAACCCCTTAATAGATAGAGCGGGGTGAGATATGCTTACCCCATCTCCATCCAATTAACTCAATTTAACCCATTATTTAAATTATTTACTAAAATCTTGTCAAAACAAATTATTTATTAAAATATAAATATATATCTCAATGAATGATACAATATATAAAGTAATTCTAAAAAACTATTGAAAATCATCTCATAAATATAAATCTCAAAACTAGACAAATAAATTTAATCATTTTAAAACAAAAACATTGAACTAAATAATAAAATAAATAAATATTATATTTTAAGAGGGGCAGGGCGGGCGGGGCGGGGTAAGGATTATAAAACCCATCCCCGCCCCATACCCATTATGGATTTTATTATCTATTCCCATCCTCCCTATCCCTACGAAATTATAACCCATCCCCACCTCATAAATGTGGTTTACACAGAACCCCGTTACCGTAGATTATTTTGTCATCCCTATTGACAAATGCCATACACCACCAAATATATTAATGATGTCAAGTTCAAACTTAAAACGTCATTAAATCATTTTCGTCTTGTTTAATTCTTATTTTTTAAGTATTACATTATTACATAAATTTGTATTATTTTTTTAATGAGAGGACTCGAACCTGCAACCTCATAGTGCAGGCACGAGGGTTTATTAACGAACCAACCTCATCCGTCTTCTTGTTCAAATTTATTAAACAATATCTTTTAGCTATCACACATGGATTTATATAGCATCTAGGAACCACCTTACCATTTCATTTTGAATATAGAATTTGATAATTTTATGTAACACTTGTTTTAAATTTCTTAGTTTTTCATTTTAAAATGTTAATTTATCTGAACAATTAGAATAAAATCTAATAAATAGTAATTACTTTGTAAATATATAGAAACATTGAAATAAGACTCTGAAAATTATTGGGTTGTATTTAATTATACTTAATCCATTACTAACGGTCCCGGTGAATATGCATATCACCTCTTAGCAAAGTTGGTAGTGTACCTCCCTTCCACATAGATGGTAAGGGGTTCAAATCCCAACATTCGCATTTTACAAGCATGTGTAGAGAGTTTTCTTCTCGGGTTGTGGGAAGTAGTTATCTTACTCCCGTTATGGAAATAGATATCCGGACCACACATGTATTGTTTGATCTCAGCAGGCCCCGACTGTCCTATTATAATAGTTCTTGTAATATTTCAAAAAAAATAATAATAATAATAAGGGTCCTAGTGAATACTATCATACTAATAAGTTAGCTAAATCATACACGTAACGCGTTAAGCCTCGTCTTGGTAATTACAATATCTTATAAGACTAAGGAGATAACTATAAACAATTATTATTTTTATTTTTATTTTTTTCAATCACTAGAAATTATAGTCAATTTCCACTTAAAATGAATAGATTGAATTTGAGTGACGTAGATTTATTGTGCAACGTCATCCTAAATTTGAAGTCGTCCCCCAATTAAAGTTAGTGATTCCAGAAGCTAATTGTCTATGCACGCTCCTTCCTTCCAAGAACTTGAACTGATTTGACAGATGCCTAATAGACTAATACAAGATAAACATCATCATCAAATTAATGCAAATTGGAAATTAATTTCACTAAAATAAAAATCCATGATAATATTTATCATGTAAGCCTTTTTCGGAAAATTAACTTAACTTTTAGCTTCCCCTGGAAGTTACTTGTGAGCTTCTCTGGGTCAATGGAGGTCAATTCTCCTTCCATGTGTACAATAAATGTCTTGCTATTGAACTTTTGCCCATCAAAAGATTCCCCATTAACAACGAGTCTTGGTTGATGATATACTGATATTGACCTCCTCTGTCTGGTCTGTTGGCAATGGCAGCCAAGCAAGCTCCATGACTGTAACTAAATTCATTCTTGTTTCCGTGATATCTCTTCGATTTCCATACGGTCAATGGTCACACACCACAAGGTCAAGGTTCCCATCTAGAATTTAGGAAGATCAGCAAAAGCCTTGTATGTGAACTAGTCTCTCAGACTTTGCTCATTACAGTCAGGCAAGTTCAAACTGGTATTCAAATTGATCATGTTAGAAGGGCAAACAGTGATATTGATTCACATAGAGACTATAATTGAAGTCACTATCGATATTGACTAGTATCCGTCCCCGTTGTGAAGGGGTTAAGGCCAGGTCCAACCACGAGACTGAAAATAAAAATAATAATAAAAAAAAATAACACATTAAACAAATTTAATTAAAACTCAAGTCCACCCCCAAGTCATCCCTTGTATGTCCCACTCTTTACTAGTACATTTTTGGTTGGTCTGTACTATAAGCACTTTAACATTGAAGTTTCCTGGCATATCTCCAGGAAGGTCAAGGTGAAGCCACCTTCAATAATATATATATATATATTTATATATAATGCAGATTGTATCTGATTAGAAAGGCAAGTACTGATTTGAAGTTGGTGATACCTGAAAATGTCTAATGCATATTTTGCACCACAAGACTCGCCTGAGAGTGACCATACGGAGCAGCACACTAATTTCGAGCTTTCTGACTACTTTACGTTCAATGACTGGTTTGAGGAAGAACCTTCATCTGTGATTTTTGAGTCGGTCCACAATCCGGTATATCGAGCAAATCAAGTTATTGAATCTGGAGGAACTGGAAACAGCCTTGAAGTGCCTAGCAACAGTAAGTCGAGTCATTAGAAAAAGCTTCTTGAATTTGTAATGTAAATAAATTCTGCTTTCTAGTTATTGATATATAGAAGTGTTTCGAGTTTTTGTGTGGTCACTAATAATGTTTGTCCGATTTGTGGGTGAGTAGGTGCCGGTGAGAATGTCAGGGATAATAAATATATAAAAGAAAGAGTTGCATTCAAGACAAATCAGAGATTGAGATACTAGATGATGGATACAAATGGAGGAAGTATGGCAAGAAATTGGTAAGAACAGCCCCAATCCAAGGTATAATAAAAACTTTTTAAACATCAAAAATCAGTGTCCAAATCCTTATCTAAAGGCTAATGACAAAGTCTCCATCATTATCTAACGCGAATGTTATGTGATTGACAGGAACTATTATAAATGCTCTGTTGAAGGATGTCCTGTGAAGAAAAGAGTTGAGAGAGATAGAGATGATCCAAGATATGTAATAACAACCTATGAGGGTGTGCATAACCATCAAAGCATCTCCTAGTTCCTATGCTTTCCTTGGGTATGTGAGATGTCTACATCTGATCTGAATTCTGCTATCATGGCACATCTATACTTCCCATGTTTGATGTTTCTCATATACAAACATGAAGACCTTAACAAGTTCTAGTATTTGAAAGCCCTATAATGTAGATTACAAAGAGTTTCTTCAATTGCACTGTATTTATTGCTATGCTATATTATGTATGTTTTATTTGCTTGGGATAGATTTATGAATGTGAAAAGGAAATTTAAAAAAAAAAAAAATAAGGTTGAATGTTTTTCATTCTTCTTTTGCTTGCCCACTGTGAGATTTTGTAAACTTCTATATTAGAAGATAGAACAACTCAGATATAAAATAAGCACTCCAAACTTGTGTATAAAACTATAAGAGATTGCTGCCAAGCCGGATGAAAGTTAACTTGATTGATCCTGATAAATGAAAATTTTACCGCCTCACCATTTAGGTTTAAGATAGACTATCTGATGGACCGTCCAATGAGTTACATGCACGCTCCTTGTTGAGACCATATCTCTTCTGAAGCTCCATGATCAGCTAAACTTCATACCTCTGTTGCAAAACTGTAAGAGACCAGTTACTCGATAAGAAGAAAGATCAAAACATCATGAACTAGGAAAAGCAGGAAAATTGAGCTATAATTTGTATTTGTTCATTGCATTTCAATTGATTACATCAAAAAGAGAGAATAATATTGCAATCTCATCCACAGTACAGTGTGTCATATGCTTTGTATATTATGTAAAAACTCCAAATATATTTAGCTAAAAGCTACATGCTAATGTGATCTCTGTGCTTTCATACGGAAGTACAACATCAGGGTTTCGAATGTGTGGAACGACTGTTGCCAACTCTTTCCAATTGCAGTCTCCATCATGAACATCGGAGGTTATGCTCCATAAGACATCTTCATGCATCACCTTTCTAGTCCCTTGTGGGTATGATCTTACATGGCTTTCGACTTTGAAACTGGATGCCTATTGGACTTACCTATGCCACTAGCAAGCAACCAGCGGGTGCCAGACTGCTGTTGAGCCTTGGTACCCCAAAGATGATTTTTACCAAGCTCAGTTTTCAAACCTGCAAGGTGAACTTCAGAAATTTGAAACCATGGAGTGCCTTCTTCAGCTTTTTCCTCCTCTGTTCTCTCGTCACTTATCTCCCCTGTTATGTCAGCTTCCTTGTCCTCTTCTTCATCGCTATCTAACATTGTACTGATTTTTGGATTACAGGGACAAAGGTCCTCTTCACTTGAAATAGAGTAAGCATTGAGGTGCCAACAGGTTCATAATTTCGAAGAGGATCTCTCAGCAACACCATGAGAGCTATTGTGAGGTTATTCCCCAACAAACCATGAGTTTTACCAGATGTCTTAAACCAGTCAGGTGTCTTGTCAAAGTTCCACTTACCAAATCAATGCACTTAGCATGGTGGGCTGCCAGGATCTTTACTGTGCGTTCACTAATCTGATCTTCATCCCCAATTATTCCTCCATCAGCTTTGACCACTCATCCAATGTTATAGAAAGATCCATCAATCCCTCAACATCATTAGCACCACCACTGACGACATCCTGTACTTGCAATCCTGCAGCTCCCTCTGAACTGAGAAACCCAACAAACCGGTGTCCTTCCATTCAAAAGCTGACTTCTTTCCAACAGATTGGGTTCTGACACTTGATGGTGTCCTCGTCGGACATGCCAGATTGAATTCTCAATCCTTCAATTGAGAGAGCTTCAATCCTATCTATCGCTAAAGAAGCAAAATCTTGTAGAGATACACAGCCTGTGCCCATTTCACCAGCTCCTAAGCCTGTTCTTGTGTTATAATAACTCCAATCAAATGAAATTCTTTGTCTTCCTCTCTCCTGACAAAGGAATCCTGCCCAAATAATGATTCATGCCATGGCGAAGACTGCCTGTGAATACAATAAGAAACATGTTAACACATAAGGCATATCAAGTAAACATATGTAGAAAAATAGAAATCAAGAAAACTTCGTGTCAAAACAGTTGATGTGCTCACAAACCTCTCTGGCACCACAGTTCTGGGTGCAGCTTCCTGTGCCACCTGTTGCAGTGTCTTCCCAGTAATATCCTCCAAAGGCATTAATTTGTTTGTATGCATGGAGAGCTTGTTAATTCCTCTCGATGCCAAGTGCTGTAATATGTCAATAATATCGGAACCCATTTCTGCTGGCAGCACAACTGGTCTAGAAACTTGCATGATCAGGCTCCCAACATTTTTAGCATTTCTATAAAGGAGGGATTCATAGACTGGAGATAACCTCCGCTCTTTAATTGAATCAAATGTCCAAAGCCATCAGCAAATGAAGGAAATTCAAATGGATCTTCAGTTGGAAGTTCAATTGGACTTCCAAATCCATCGGATTTATGGCATGGAGACCTTTGAAAAGCACTCTCATTCAAGCCCCATTCTCGCATTAAAGATTCAGCTTCCATGTCTTCAAGCATGTTGGCTGGCTTTCTGAATTTCAATAAAAGACCTTCCCTCCTGTTCTCCTCCTTGTCACCTTGAACAAGAGAAAAGACATCAAAATCATTGTAAGAATCCCCACAGCTAGACCCAGTTGGAGTGCAACTGCATTCCACTTGATCTTCCCTTGTATCAAAACCTAAAATGAAATTTCCGAAGCTAGGGTCTCTTTCTCAAATTCTCTCAACAGACGCCTCGAGGAGACTCTGGATCACCATCAGAGGTTGAGACAAATTGAGTATGCTCCATCCCCAGCATATTTAAGAATTCACTTGCCACAGATTCAGTAACATCATCTAAGCTAAGTGATTTCTTTGACATTTTATCAGCCCTGTAGTTTGATTTAACCTCCATGTAGTTTTGGTACTCGAGAAACTCATCCACAGCTGATGAAGATTCCAGATCTGCCAATTCTGACATCAACAGGCCATCAAAAGCTGACTGTTTCTCTTCCATGGATCCGGTGGCACATAAACCACTCTCTTCATGTTTGTTGTCATACACCACAACTTCAGAATTGCAACTATAATTGGTATTTTCTTTTGATACACATTCCATCTCCTCATCAAGGGTTATATTATCATCTTTAATGATCTCATCCACATTTATAGTTTCGATTGCAGAACCATCAATCGAACATATAGCACTTTGTTTTGTTTCCAACGGTTCCTTCTCTGAGATTTCTATCCCCCGTTCAATCACAATGAACTCGGAACAGTCACTCTCACTTTCACTAATATCTTTGGTCGACTCAGAATCCAAGTTAAGCTCTGGTTCTAGGGGATCCACATGTTCTGATGATAAATCAAACTCTTCTGAACCATGCAAGTTCCCTTCATTGAGTTTCTCATATAGAAAATTTATCGACTTGGAGAGCTCCAATCCCAGAACTGGGGAAACATTCTGGTAAACCATGACATCAACGGATGTAGATGAATGAGAAGACCTGTGGTTTAAGTTACTTGGAACACTCCCAATCCGCCTCAGCATCTTATTGTCATTATTAGACCCGATACTTATGCCAGATTCCAGAGTAGGTGACCTTTTATGAGCTAAGTTTACAAGCTCAGAAACATTCATTTTGTTCTTTGATTCAACTAAATTGTCCTTCATCAATGAGAAACTGAAACCAACATTTAGTGAAGCACCCTTAGCCTTGCCTGCAAGCTTAAAGCTTGTCGTCCACTTACCTGAGCTTTTCTCTCCCTCCAACTCCTCCAAAGTAAGCGGTAACAGCCTAGTAAGATCAATCCAATGCTTCCCTATATCAACACCTGGAGCCCCAACTACAGAAGCACATATCAGAAAGAGCTTCTCTCATATTTTGCTGAATTATGAGCCCCATTTCTACTACCATAGACACAACATTTATACATCAAAGTCTCTTCAAATTCAGAAATTCCCTGCAAAACCCTCGATGGACGAGTTCGTAACACTCATCCTTCCTCTTCCAATGCACACATAAAGTAGTGCCATCGAAATTTGCTGGCAAACCTTCGATTGAATGCACATGGAAAAAGAAACAAATATTGAAACTGTGACGCCTACTGTGCACTAAAGCTTTCAATGGCTTCTTCCAATTCCACGATAATGATGATTTCTTGCTCTTATGCAACACAATATCATTGAGGATTCCTGTCCTTTGGATCTATGAAACGGGTTCTTTCAGCAGATTTGGATCGGTTGTCATATGGGGAAACAGAAGTCTTTGGTGGGGTTTTTTTGCCGGTACAATGCTTTGTTTATTGCCTCAATGTCACGCAACAACTGACTATTATCGGAATTCTCATCATTATGATCATTTCCAGTCTCAGTTTTGAACAAATTCATCTTCTCATCAAACACAACACAATCTAACAACTTGAGCCTGTTCAAACTTCACATTCTCAGGATTGGGAACTGAACCTTTTCAGATATCATCAGTGGCTCACTGATCATAAAATTAAACACCACCCAGCAAACATTAAGGAGGGACAAAAAAAATCAGCACTCAAGCAATTGAAATAAATAATCACATCAAATCATAAACACACAACACTTAACGTTTTTACAGAAAATATATATATATATATATATAACAACACCCATTTCAATTTTCAATCCAAACCAGTTACACAAGTGGCAAGTTTCTATTTTTATCTTTCCAACACGAACTAACTTCCCAGCAATCACAAAGAATATAAAGCTTACCTCGAAATTGGATTAGAGGATCAATGCAAATTTCACTTTGGGTAAATTTCATTTGCTTAGCAACCGAAGCAGAACAAAGACGGGAAAGTGCTGGATTCAATCAAAGAGTAGAAATATAGTTGATTTAAGCAGTAATGTTTCGGGGATCTCTTGTCATGAAGAGGTATTACTGTTTTATCTACTTTTTGGCGAGATACTCGTGAAGAAAACTAATGTTTTGTCTCTTTGTCTGAAAATGCAGTAGGTGAAGAGTGAAGACCCATCCATCATTATATTTATATACGATGGATCGCTGTCCTCGATATTTTCTTTATAACACGTCAATGATATGCTACACCGGTTTTACTTTATTGTCATCAACTATTTTTTTTTTTTCTAAATAAAACCTGAAAAATTGTGATTCGAGTAAAATAATAATTACTCTAATAATAATAACTAAACCCGTAAGTTGTGATGCAAATCAATATAATGTTAATTTAGTTTCAATAAAATAATGTTAATTTGGTTTCCAAAAAAAAAAAAAAAAAAGATAATGTTAATTGGTTTAAAAAAAGGTAAAGTTAATTGGTTTAAAAAAAATAATGTTAATTTAGATTTAAAAGTGTCATCCTAGAATAGGTTAGAAATTTAATTTCATGAATTAATTAATATATACAGTATACAGTACATGGATATTCGTATATTAACTGATCATATAATAAAAATAAATTAACATTAAATAAATTAACATAAAGACTATCGTTTAGAAGAAATAATTAAAATTGTGTGTCGATGATATATATGAAACAATGTGAATGTGATTTACTAATGTTATAGATTATTTTATTAAATAATAAAGGATATATATATATAGATTTTATATTATCAGTCCGTTCTGACAATAAATATATCAGGACGAAGAATGTAGACCACTAGATTACATATTTTGACTCAAAGTGTATGCACTTGTCAAAACTTCTCCATAATCTGTGGTCCACATTCTCGTTCTAATATATTTATTGTCAGAACGAACTGATAATAAAAAGACTGTATATATATATATATTCTTGATGGATTGTATAATTTATAGGATATTAGCACTAGTCCTACCTGAACTTTACGTGATTTTACCCCTTGAAACTTTTTTTAGGCATTAAACTCCTTAAACTCATTTATTATTGCTCCCTGGACACCTGTTAGAGGGATATTTATAGTCAAGTTTTGCCAATAAATGAAAGTTCAGGAGGTTTAATACCTTAAAAAAAAAGTTCAAGAGGTCAAATACAAACTCGCGTAAAGTTAGGGTGGACTAATTTATAATAGCTATTTTAATGTATTAACAAAAAAAAAAATGTCATAATTAGCGTCTTTTAAACAATTTATCCTATGGTACCCTCTGCCAATATGATTTGGTGGTAAATAAAGTTCATTCAATGTGATAATATATTTGGTTCAAGTCCCTCGCACCGCAAACAGATGGTATTCAGAGCCGGCCTTGAGGCGGGGCACCAGGGCGCCGTCCAGGGCCCAAACAAATTGCTAAACATGGGGCCTTTTTTATATTGTGTGTTTAGTGTTGAAAAACAAGGGCCCAAATATTGTTATTTTTTAAAATCCCAAACATCTCAGCACTATCGTTAGACTGTACCCCACATGGCCACATGTGGCTTTTTATTTCATTTATTATTTTCTTTTTATTTTTATTATTGGTCTTATTATTTGTGCCACACTGCCTGACTGCCACTTTCTTTTTCAGTTTTTCTACACCCACAATTCTACATTTCAAGTTTTCAATGCACAAACACCGAAACAGACACTCTCTCTCCATCCTCTTCATCTTCTTCGCTTATCTTTATTTTGTTTCTCTCTCTCTCTCTTCATCTTCTTTATCAAATTTGGTTTTTAAACGCACAAACACTCTCCCTCTCTCTCCATCTTTCTTCATCTTCTTCCTTCATTTTCGCTATGGGGTTCGACGATGAGTTCCGGCAAGACCATATCTACTTCCTTCTTCTAATCTCCAAGCTCCAGGACCGGCTATCGACGTCAGACATGGTGGTCTTGGCCTGCAAACGGCAGCCAAAACGACCGTTTTTGCAGCGATTAATCAGCCGATTTTTCGATTACTAGAACTCTGGCTGCACGCCGGCACATGGGGCATGGGGTCTATTTTTTACATTTTCACCCCGGGCCTCAAATAAGTCAAAACCGACTCTGATGGTATTAAAATGCAGAATCAATCGTGGCTCGGCTGGGCCATAACAAATAGTTTCTAAGAAGCCCATTGGTTATAAGTCTAAGTTAAACCCATTTTTTAGCTTAATTTAAACCCATTAAAACTTATCCATTTGTTTGAGAACTATGAACTATAATATATTATAATAAGGAAATAAATCTAAATTAATTATTACTTAACAATTTAACATGTGAGTATGTGACTAAGAAAACCCTATTTTAATGAATTTTCTGTTCAATGCCACTGTAGAGTCCTTTTTTCTGATAAACGTGGCAGCACGAGAGATAAGTAGATGACAGATAAGTTTCCTAACTTTCCTTGTTAACGCAACTACTACACACAGTATCAGTATTAACTAAAACACTACACAACAAAACGGAGTAAAATCAGGAAAAATCATCAATCAAAGTCTTGGCTATTGGCACTTGCTCGACGACGACGACAACAATGGAAGGGATAATGCACGCACCGTACGATGCAACAGTGCGTCTGATGCTATCTTCACTGGAGAGGAATCTGTTACCGGACGCTGTTATACGCAGACTCACTCGCTTCCTCTTATCCGCTCGACTTCGCTCCTGTTACAAACCTTCTTCTCAACTCCAACTCTCCGACCTCCTACACTTCGTACATTGTAATTTGCATTTTTATATGTTCTTCCGATCTCATTTGGATGCTGTTAATTGGTTCATTTAATTATTTTCCTGTGTTGCAGCTCTAAAGGAGATGCCTATAGCTATCGAGACGGAGAAGCCAAAATCACAGCACTATGAACTACCAATCTCTTTCTTCAAGCTTGTGCTCGGAGAAAATCTTAAATACAGGTTTACTGCATCTTAATTTTGCTTCTTTTGTTGTATATTTACTCAATAACATGTCACATCTAGTAGATCAATCCCTCATTTGAACATCGGGATCGGATTTAGCTACTATACAGATTGAATATTACAGATATCGTATAGTTGCATGACCTCGTGTTTTTCTTGTAAATTGTGAAGTTTGCACTAATCTCGAAAACTTTAACTTAATTTATAGGTAATAGCCTCAATAGGATTATTTAAGCTATACCATACTCTCTCACGTTCAAGTCTGTATTTAATTACAATAACTTTTGGGGATTGAACAAGGGACCTTTGTCGATTAAACTAGTTTTTTGGTTTACACCATCCGGTTTCCGGGTGGGGCGGATTCACCATACGGTGTAATCAGCCCAGACCACACCCTGCTTAAGGGATAAAGTGCTCCCAATATGTGTTACTCCGTTCACAAGGGGAGTTGAACCCACGACCTTGCTTAAGGGATGAGAGCGCCGAACCACTCACACCAACACATGATTGGTTCAATTAAACTAGTTTTGATACTATGTAAAATCTAAAAGTTTAAACTGATAATTAAAGACTCAATAATATTAATTCTAAGAATCTGAGATGAACGATGTAGTGGTGATATCCGCTCATAATTTACAAATTTGTCAAAATTTATGCAATGATTTTTGTTTATTTGAGAATTTAAGGTATCCAACATCTAGAGAAGTTGTATCAACTACTGATGAAAATGGATTGGAACATCTTTAGTCGACTGTTTTGTAAGCTGATGTGGTCTATATTTGAACAAGTGCAGCTGCTGTTACTTCTCTGATAATTCAAGCACCTTAGAGGATGCTGAGAAAACAATGTTTGAGCTCTACTGTGAGAGGTGTCAGTTAAAAGATGGCCACTCTGTTCTTGATATTGGATGTGGCTGGGGGTCACTTGCCCTATACATTGCCCAAAAGTATAGTAACTGCAAGATTACAGGGATATGCAATTCAAGAACTCAAAAAGCACACATTGAAGAGCGGTGTCGGTAAGCCAATTGATATATTACTGTATGGCTTAGAATCCAAATTCAAATTCATGCAAGTTTTAATTACAACATTCTGTTACATTTTTTTATAGGGTTCTTGAGCTTCAGAATGTGGAGATCATTGTAGCAGATATTAGTACATTCGAAATGGAGGCATCGTACGACCGGATATTCTCTATTGAAATGTTTGAGGTCAGTCCTTCTCATGCTATGCTGTAATGCTATGATATTGATTGTAAATATGTTGATGGTGAGATTTTCAAATACAAGCCTCGCAACCATACTCAGACGAGACACCAGAAACTATAGGAACAACACTCACAATATGCTACCAAAGTAAAAGTTGCTGAAGTAGATTACAAGCCTTGCTTAAATAGCATCTAAATCTAAATAGATTAAGGAAATTCTAAAGGAAGAGTAACTAGCAAGAAATCAGGAAATAAAACAAGCAAGCAATCGGGAAATAAACTAACAAGCAATCGGGAAAAAAAAAGATACACTAAAATTAGGAAAGCTAGGATTATTAAATAATCCTTTAAGATAACTTGGGGCTTTAGATTTTCTTTTGGGCCCGCTTGATAACTCATCTTCGGACTTTCTTTTAGGCCTGCTTGATATAACTCATTGGATGCTCCTGCATCATATATGTTGTAACAATTGTTTATTGTCCTTCAACAGCATATGAAAAACTACCAAGATCTTCTCAAGAAGGTATCCAACTGGATGAAACAGGATAGTCTTCTCTTTGTTCACCATTTCTGCCACAAAACATTTGCCTACCATTTTGAGGTATTGCCTGACTTCATTTTATTAAGTGACCCTTGAGTGACATTACTACTCTTGTTTAGAAATTATCAGGTGTGGAATTCTATACGTTTTTGTACAAGATCCTAGATTATCATACCTGATAATCCCTTTTATAGCGATTATCAAGTCTGATAATCTAGAATCCAGCCCGAAAAGCTTGTGGAATCCGGGACCTGAAACCTGCTGTTCTTTTGTGGTTAATGGTTAATATGTAGTGAAATCGTTTTAAATAGTGGTATCGTCTTCCTCTTTCATATAACTCAGGAAACAAATGAAGATGATTGGATCACTAGGTACTTCTTCAGTGGGGGTACGATGCCTTCGGCTAATCTGCTTCTTTATTTCCAGGTCAGAATGTGCTTCCTTTCCAGAATTGTGATGTTTTCTATTCTATCAGTCTCTTGATGATTTTCTGTGTAGGATGACGTTTCTGTTGCCGATCACTGGCTAATCAATGGGAAGCATTATGCACAAACAAGGTAGTTTGAATTATTCTGTAACGTTATAGAGATCGGAACGAATTAGACTTTGATCAGATGAAAACAATTATTTAAAATTCAACTACATTTGTTGTTACAGTGAAGAGTGGCTCAAAAGAATGGACCAGAACGTGGCTTCCATAAAGCCAATAATGGAGTCAACTTATGGCAATGATCAGGCAACCAAGTGGACTGTTTATTGGAGAACTTTTTTTATTGCTGTTGCAGAACTGTTCGGATACAACGATGGAGAAGAATGGATGGTCGCTCTTTTTTTATTCAAAAAGAAGATTTAATGCTTCTTTCTATCTACTTCAATAACAATGAATAAAGTAAACAATGAAGCTCGTTCATGGCATTGAAAGAGGTTGCATTAATTTATTGTTCTGCAACTGCAGTATTTTCGTTTTAGAAGACGAATTACGACTGGAATTTTCGGCCGGAAATGTTCCTATTACGGTTAACAGGATCTTTATTATCGACAAAAATAGTAATGACGAAAATTCTCATGCTTATATCATGTTGTTGAATTACTGTTTTCTATAAGGTTATATCTAACTTGTATTACTTGAATCAATTCCACAGGTTTTCGCAAGTAATTCCTGAAATAGTTTCCTGGACACATTGTTAACAGAGGAAATTTCATCATCTTCCAGATTGATTAATCCACCTCTGGCTTTTTATACTCCAGGGAAGAAGAATGGACAAAAAGAAATAATCAAATAATCAAAACTTTCCCCACATAAGATCCCTCAACAAATGCAAATGAGCTTAGAGAATAAAATAAAACAATCCATGAAGAACTGAGCCTCAACTTTCATTGTAAAACTTTAAATAAGCATAATTGCTAAAAGCCATAATTGTTCTTGTGGTAATTTTTTTTTTTTTTTTTTTTTTTTTTTTTTTTTTTTTTTTTTTTTTTTTTTGTAGTGCTTGCAGTCAGCTTTTACATCCAGTCTTCCTACTTCCAATCGGCGTAAGAAGAGTAAATCTGTTAATTGCCTGGAGAAAAAAACCAGTCATTACTATTCAATATTAGTAAACAACCATTTTCTTCCAAAGAAAACTGCCAATCCTATATTCCTATATGCATAATATATGAGATGCAAGTTAAAAGCGAACTTTAACTCCTAGCAGATACAGTCGTTGGATGCATATCGGCATACATGGCTAAATAGGTTTATACACATCTGAAATTTCTGATTTAGTTATCATTCAGGTAGACTAGACATGGTGATCCTCGACTGATGAAGTCAAATGCTTTACTCTGGGTAATAAATGAATGATGTAATCCATATTATGGAACTACAGGATACGGTAATGCTTTCAGGGTTAGATACCAGCAATGAAATTTAACATTGATAATGCCAATAGCTATATGCAATTTAAGGGCCTGCTACCATAGAAAATTGCAGAATGCAGATGTGGAACTCAAAGTCTCAAACCACATCATAAGAGTAGATAACTTTCACATGCTAGATCAGCTAAAATATGAAAAAACTTCCCCTGGAAAAAGATAAGGTTAATAATGCAGAGATCAACGTGACACTCATAAGCTTGAAATCTAACAAGGGACTACAATTATCCAGACCACACCAAAATAGAATATCAATTGATATACATCTAATAATGCCTTACGGCTGACACTTAGACCAACACATGTCAATATCTAAGGGCTCATACTCATACCAAACACACACAGTCCCACACATCAGACATAATAATTTCGTAAATTTCGTTTGCTCATGACTCAACCAGTCAACCTCCATCATCTACTACAGTTATCCTGAACCACCTGACATGTTACACACGAAAAAACATTTTGTGGAAGAGCATGGACAAGGATAGGATATGGAAGGGATATGCACAGAAAATTGTTCCATGATATGGAATTATCAAGTTGTATTCTAGTCACCCACCCATCACACGCAATAATTTCGTAAATTTTGTTTGCTCATGACTCATCCTCCATCATCTAAAACAGTTATCCTGAATCACCTGGCAGGCTGGCATATTACACACACAGAAACATTTTGTGGAAGAGCATAAACAAGGATAGGGTCTGGAAGCGATTTGCACAGCAAATTATTCCATGATATGGAATTAGCAAGATGCATTCTACTCCATAAAGGCAATCCTAGATATATATATTGTGAGGAAAAACTTAATCTCTCCAAAGCAATGGCTTGCAAACAGATCGGGTGCCAAATATACGAAACTTACTCTACAAGAATACATATGAAAGTTCCAGCACTCAAATTGATAAAATGTAGTATGATCCAATTAAATCCATATGACAAGAAACATAATAAACAATTGAAGCATAATTCACTGAAAAAAAATATAAAAAAATAAAACTAAAAATGCTCACATTTACCTATCTTTCTATTGTAACAGTTAGAAATGGAACAACTTAGTATTACTGAGAAACTCCACTTGCATTATCACTAACTGGGTGTCTTAGATTAGGTTGAGTGACTGAATCCATAATGCCTTGAGCTTCCAGGAAGCGACTCAGATGTTTATCATCCAAATGTTCCTGTCAAAAGTACATTAAAATCAAAAGGGGAAAAAAGAAAACACCTGTTAAGAACTAATAACACAAAAAAGCAAAATTCCCAATTAAAGATTAGAAATTGAGAACAATGTAAAAAATGGAACGCACAGATAGACAAGCTCTGTTTTTGCCAATCAGAAACACAATCTTCTTTGTCCCACTGACCCTTCACAAACTTCTCCGAGTACCACCTGCACACAATACCAAAAAAAAAAAAAAAAAAATCCCCACTTAACACACCCAAAAAAAAAGAAGAAATGGGTTTTTAAAGACCCAAAAAAAAAAGGCATGAAGACCTGTTAAAACAATTGTGATAAGCAGTTCTGAGATGAGCACAAGGCGAAGTAGAAGAGTCTGGTTTTCCTCTCTTGCTCATACCATCTACCACCACTAATGGCGTTTCACCGTCGAATACCCGATTTGGTTTCAGACACGGCTATATCGGCCGATATAGCTGGTTGACTTTGCCTAAGGCAGTCGATCGGCGAAGAAAGTTATTTTATTTATTTATTTTTGTGAAAGGGTTATATACTGGCTTATAACGGTTAAACGAAATCATGCTAAAGTCGTGTACGTAAATAAAAATATAAAATCCTTTAAAATATATGTATGATTTTTTTTTTATAGCTAATTAATATGAAATTATGTAATATTAATTTTAATTCATTTAATTGAACAATTGATTTTGCATTTTCCCTAAAATGGGATTAGGGATAACAATAGAATGGATTGAGAATGGATATCTCAATCTCCATTGAATTCGTTTGATATTATATTTTTTTACCCATTTCTAAATAGACGAGATCAATCATGGGAAGCCCTCGAGGTAACTACTAACGATATATTGCTATATTCATCCCCATTTCGTTCATCCACATTTACAATAAAAAAAATATATTAAATTTTATATTTCATACGTAAATAATGTAACTAGCATTTTTAAGAGATCTCCAATGGAAAGCACCAAATATTACACCAAATTGGTGTAAAAAAAGCATCTTTTCGGAATATTCTTACGTCAAAATTTTTCCTACCAATTTGTTGAAAAACATCTTTATTCGTAAATTAAAATATAAAATCCTTTAAAATATATGTGTAGAATTCCATAAACGATCTAATTTTATGTGATGTTATTCGAGGTGAACAAATGAGAATTTATTGAAAAAAGAGCTCATGATCAACAATTTCGAAGAGGAAGTGGATCATCTGATACCTTTGGTCAGTATTTTGGTGGTTACGTAGGAAGTGGATATAATTCTTTGAATTTCTAAATGGTTCATTGAAGTTATTGTTATCGTGTTTTTATTGTTAAGTTATGTTGTAATTTGCTTTATTTTAGAGTTTATTTTTTTCATATTTTTGAAGTATTTTGTCCTGTATTTAGTTGTATTATAAATATATATATATATATATATACAGAAATTCTATTATCAGTTCGAACTGACAAAAGTTATATCAGTTCCTTGTATGTGGGACACTGGATTTAAATACTTTGACTTGGCTGTATGCACTTGTCAGTCAAAGTATTTAAATCCAGTGACCTACATACAAGGAACTGATATAACTTTTGTCAGTTCGAACTGATAATAGAAAAACTGTATATATATATATATATATATATATATATATATATATATATATATTTGTGTCATTTTAAATATCTGTACGAGATCTTTCTAATTAGGATGCAAAATTATCTACGGATACGGATATCCGTAAGAATCCGCTCTATTTAAAATAGGGATGGATACTATATTTTGGGGACGGAACAGAGATAGAAGTCATCCTAATATTCATTTTATTTTAGGGGATCGGGATGAATATCGTCTATGGATATCTATCACCATCCGGATCCACTATAGATTTTAATATTTTAAAAATATAAAAATATATTATGTAATTATTAATTCTAATTATATAAGTTATTATTAATTTTTATATTTGAACTTTATCGAATGTATTTGTTTCTCTTAAATAGGATAAAATGTACTGTTATATATGTTAGTTATATTTTTCTTTTGTAAACTACAAATTTAAAAAAATTCGTCGGATATGGATATAAACGAAACGGGGATGAATATCTCTATTTAATTAATGGATTATCCGAATCTGTCCTGTTCACTTAGAAATGAGGGGGGATGCAGGGATAGAGATATATATCTCAAACGGATACAGGGATGGATATTGAGATATTTATACCCAATTCGATCATTGTCATCCCTATTTCCAACAGTATAATTTTTAAATAAATTGTTATAATTAGATAAAAAAGGTTAAATTAAGAATCGTAGAAAATATAAAACATTGATGATTGATTTGACAATTTATAAAAAGAAAACATTTGGTGTCGATAAAGTGTTACACCAAACCAACACCGATTTTTTTTTTTTTTTAAAAACTTGAGTTTTGGTGTTGCATTGGGCACCTTTTTACACCAAATTGGTGTTTACACCAAATTAATGTCCTATCAATCTATCATAGATGCTCTAATAGCTAATGCTTATATAAACGAATATCAGAGCCACCTATTGCGAGGAACAGCCAGATGCTGACAGAATAATAAAAAGTATAAGGAATAATTTTTTTTTTTTTTTAAATATACTTATCTTGCGAAAAAAGCATTGGAAAATATACAAGTAAAGCATCGAAGACACTTTTCGCGAACTGTATAAACTATAGTACGGACTGAAGCTTCAACTTACTTTTTAACTCATCTTCCTTGCTTGTTTTTTAAGTTTCATTGATTCCTTAACAATGCTGACAAATTTATGGCATCCAAGATTAATGGAGGTTCCAATCCGATTTAACAAGCACATGTAGAGAGTAGATATCCGAGACGTAAAATAATGGTCGACCTCTTGACCACTAGCCATAAGGTTTTACAATTTATTGTAATGCTTCAAATAAGTAAAATAAATAAATAAATAAATAAAATTTTGAAATATTATAATAATCTAGGGTTTTTAGGGGAAGGGGAAGAGACTCTTACGTATAGATGTGAGGGACATACCATAAGCCAACCCCATCTCATCTCATCAAAAAAAAAAAAACAAAAAAAAAAAATCAATCTTATGTTTTACGATACCATAAAAGATATGACTCAAATTCTTAACATCTAATCATTTATCACTAGGCGAATAATTATCAACGATAAGATTTAAAATTCTAATAGCATCTCCAATCTCCAATACAATTGTGGATTGTCATGTTGATATAACAACAATGTCAAGACAATTGCTTCACCGTTAAGACACCTAATTATTAATTGTTTTTTAATGATTCAATAAAATTTGCATATGATTTTTTTTGGGATTTTAAATATATCCGAGTCAATAACAAGATGGTTGTGCAAACAAACTGTATAAAAGTAGATAGTCATGTTGAGAGCATCTCCAATGCTAATGTGGGTTGTGAAAAAATTAGATGCCACGTACGATGGACATCTATTTTGTTAAAAAATCTATCTCCAATGCAACCTCTCTAGTACAACTTCAAGCTGAGTAGCAACTTTTTTTTTTTAGAGGCTGTCAACATAACTCTCTGATTTCAAACGGTCTATTGGACGGCCGTCTTGTTGGCATAATCAGCAACCACTCTTGTCTTTTACCTTATTTTATTCAACAATTCTAAAGTATATTTAAGGAGACTAATAATAAATTGACATGTCATTAACATATATTTTACAATTGAAGTATTGAGACCACTTTTTTATTTGGACATATCACCATTTTTTCAAATACAAGCCACATTACCGATGCTCTGACAGTGTCCTCTTTTTTTCCCCATTGGAGAAGCATAATTGTACTCGATCTGTGTAATCTTATGTGGCATCTAATTTTTTAACTATTGAGAGCTGCATTGCTCGAATAAGGTCGAAAAACGCTGTTGTTTTAGCGAAAGCACTGTTCTGAGCAATATATATATGAATCTTTACTCACTCTCATCACTTAAAAAAACTCAAAACCTCTGCAAATTCAACTCTATCAGACACAAATCTTAAGATTCTCCAAAAGGCAACATGGAGCAATTTAAGGGACAACCTCGGCTCCCGAAATTCGCGGTCCCGAAACGATACGAACTCAATCTGAAACCCGACCTCACTAGCTGCAAATTCACGGGCTCCGTCGCCGTCGACATCGACATCGTCGAAACTACCAACTTCATCGTCCTCAATGCCGCCGAACTCACCATCGACAACCGATCCGTCTCCTTCGCTACCAAAACCTCTTCTAAGGTACTTTTTTTTTCATCTCCTAGTTATGTCGCTTTGATGTTTGTTCGGTTACTACTATGTTTTGTTTTGTCTGTCTACTTTCGTTGAATTAGATAATTTGATTTCGTTTGTCGTTGCTGTTGTTGTTTCATTCAAATAAGTAGATTATACTGCTCTGTCAAAGAAGGAAACCAAGCCCTCTTTAAACGGGCTCTTAAAAAGTCCGGGTTTTCATTTAATGACTTTGTGAATTGTTAAACAGGTATTTGAGCCAAAGAAGGTTGACGTGATGGAAGATGATGAGATTTTGGTGTTGGAGTTTGCTGAGACACTGCCGATTGGAGTTGGGGTTTTGACTATTGGGTTTGAGGGAGTGTTGAATGACAAAATGAAGGGCTTTTATAGAAGGTGACCGACTGACCGGTTCATTTTTTTTGCTTGGTTTCTGCTCAATATGGAATAACTTTCAATAAATTGATTGTCATTAAGATTAGATTGTTCATAGATAGAATGGAGATGGGTTTGCTAATGTTAAAAGTGCTGAACAACACTGTTATGTAACTAATTACATGTGTTAGCTGTAGTAAGATATTTCATAACTTCAGAGAAAAATTATCATATAAAATTCAGATTATTTTATCGTTTTGGGTATTTCTCTGTAATATTGGCAATTATATGGAGGTAAATGCCTATTAGTTCTGATATTTTAAGTTGTATTTTTGCTATCCAGTTCTTATGATCATAAAGGCGAGAAGAAAAATATGGCAGTTACACAGTTTGAGCCAGCTGATGCTAGAAGATGCTTTCCATGCTGGGATGAACCTGCTTGCAAGGTAGTGCCAGTTACCAATCATTCTTTAAAGTATTTTAGAATTACTTAAAGATCTTATTAAACAATATAAGTTGTGAAATTCATTTTGGAGAACATCTAGAGAATATAAACTCAATATTAATCTATTATTTTTATTTTTTGAGCTACAATGTTTTCAGTTAAATCTCATGGTTTGACCCTTTTCTTTGAAGTATATTTTCATTTTTACTGACATTTGGTGTTGCAGGCTACATTCAAGATCACATTATTGGATGTGCCATCTGAATTGGTGGCTCTTTCAAACATGCCAGTCATTGAAGAGAAAGTGAACGGAGATTTGAAAACAGTTTCATATCAAGAATCACCTATAATGTCAACATATTTAGTGGCAGTAGTCATTGGTTTGTTTGATTATGTGGAAGATCATACATCTGATGGTACATTCACAGTTATATATATGTTTATCAATTTATTTATGTGTTACTGTAACTCTTTTTCATCTTTGCCTAAATTCATGCATGTCTTTATACAGGGATCAACGTTCGAGTATACTGTAAAGTAGGGCAGGCAAATCAAGGAAAATTTGCCCTGGACGTTGCTGTGAAGACACTTGAATTTTACAAAGAGTATTAGTATTACCTCATAACTCCATGTATCAATCTTTAGTCTCAGGCTGGCAAGTATAGCTGATGGATGCCTTTGATTATAATTACTGATTTACTGGTCATATCATTACTTTTCCATATCTGTGCTTAGAGTATGTTATCTGCATTTGGTATCGAATTAACTATGCTAAGTTTTACAGATACTTTGCTGTACCATATTCTCTCCCTAAATTGGATATGATTGCAATCCCTGATTTTGCTGCTGGGGCCATGGAGAATTATGGGTAGTTACTTATCGAGAAACGGCTTTGCTCTTCGATGATCTACATTCTGCAGCTGCTAACAAGCAAAGGGTAATGTGCATCTCCTCAATGGTGGTCTCGTTTTTTGGTTCTACCTAATGAAATGATGGAGCTATTGGTTAAACCGCACTCTAATACTGAAATATTTTGTTTGGTTGCTGTTAAGGTTGCAACTGTAGTAGCTCATGAATTGGCTCACCAATGGTTTGGCAATCTTGTCACAATGGAATGGTGGACTCATTTATGGTTAAATGAGGGTTTTGCAACATGGGTATATTTTTGTTGAGTATGTGTATGTATCATGTTTAACACACCATATGCAAGTAAATAATTTGTTATAAATGGTTCTGTTCAGGTGAGCTACTTAGCAACTGATAACTTGTTTCCAGAATGGAAAATATGGATTCAGTTTCTTGATGAATCTACTGAGGGTCTTAGGCTGGATGGGCTTGAGGAGTCCCACCCAATTGAGGTAAGTGGTCATGGACCACTAATTTTTTTTTCTTTTCTTGTCCTGTACCCTAGAAAAACAGAATAGTTCTTACTTATGGCGTGTTTTAATTTAAGCATATATTTTTTTCCAGGTTGATGTAAATCATGCTAGTGAGATCGATGAAATATTTGATGCAATAAGCTATAGAAAAGGTGCATCTGTTATCAGGATGCTACAAAGCTATCTCGGTGCTGAAGTCTTTCAGGTTGGTCCTCTGTTTTTGTACTTGTATGAGTTTCTTGTAGAAGTCCATCTCTCTTATCTTGATGACGAAGACATGAAAGACCTGATATAGTTTTTGCAAATTATGCATATTTATGTTAGATTGTTAGTTACCATGGAAAAATTATGTTGAACTCCATAAGTGCCATGATATAATATTACTTCATGAGTTGTAACTTGTATATTTTTTTTAAAATGTATATATTATGAAAGAGGTTTAAGCTACAATGCTGATGACAGGAATCTTTCCAATAATAGAATCTCATTTACTATTTTATACAATCAAAAACCATAGATACTTATGTGTGGTAATATCTGTCTGATTAAGGGTTTTATTCTTGGCTGCAAAGCATTAACTAAAAGATTTTCTACAGTTCCTATGTTGTGTAGCTAATATATTAACTGTGGCATTTGCCGGAGACTGTTTTCATGATAGTAAATGGTTAGAATCACACTTTCACCTCATCAAATGTCATTTGGGATTTGATGCATTTTTTTGTTATACTGATTGTGAATGGTTAACTATATGGATAAGATTGAAACAGTATTTCCTTTAGAGTTTTGCTTTCAAAATTTTGATGATAAATTCTTTGTTTCCTACCCAAAAATAAAATAAAATAAGTCTTTTGGTGAGAAAAGTTGAGTTTGGTGATCAATAGTTTTTGAGATCTAACAGTGAATTCAGTTAGTGGAGGTACAACTGCAGCTAATATGTTCCCAATGATGATAATGCAAAGAAATTGAACAGTGAATTTTAATTGCTCGTTTGATAATTGTTGTAAGATGCCTTATTAATCTTTCTTTCCTTGCATGTATGAACTTTAGATGTTACTTTTTATTGTATTTTCTCATCTGAAGCTATCTTCATTTATGTATTTGCCTTCTACAATCAGCGGTCACTTGCTTCATATAAAAAAATATGCATGCTCGAATGCAAAGACTGAAGACTTATGGACTGCCCTCGAGGAAGGATCTTATGAACCTGTGAACGAGCTAATGAATTCATGGACAAAGCAAAAAGGTTACCCAGTCATCTCTGTGAAAGTCAAAGAACAGAAATTGGAATTTGAACAGGTTTTCTTATGATATTTTATTATTATTTTCTTTTGAGGGTTCAGTTACAAGTTTGAAATAACATTTCTTAGTTAAAAGCGTGGTCTTGAAATATTGTATGCAAGTTATTCCATGAAATCTGAAAGTTATGGTGTTCTAACAAGTAAATTTGATAAATGGCAGTCACAATTCCTGTCAAGTGGTTCCAGCGGTGATGGGCAATGGATTGTCCCAGTAACTTTATGCTGTGGCTCATAATGTGCGCAAGAATTTTTTGTTGCAAACAAAGACCAAGGAATTCATGGGTTTCTCAATTCGTAACGAAAGTGGTAATGCATCATCCAACTGGATAAAAATGAACGTGGATCAGACTGGTTTCTATAGGGTGAAATATGATGAGGAACTTGCAGCTAGACTTAGACATGCAATAGAGAAAAAATTATTGACTGAAACAGACAGATTTGGTACCTTCTTCACTCTACTTGGCCCATTTTATTTCTTGAGCGGTAACTGAGAAACTTTAACAACATTACTTATTTCATTAACAGGCGTTTTGGACGATTCGTTTGCCCTTTGTATGGCTCGCCAGCAGTCATTAACCTCTTTGCTCACCTTGATGGGCTCTTATAGGGAGGAAGTCAATTATACCGTGCTGTCTAACTTGATTAGTGTAATGTTCACCTCCATATCATGCTAAGTTTTATTCAATAGTACCTTAGTCCTGATTATGGTTCTTGTTTTTCACAGATAAGCTATAAAGTTGGTCGGATTGCTGCTGATGCAAAGCCTGAATTAGTGGACTACATTAAGCAATTCTTTATTTCCATTTTTCAGTATTCTGCTGAGTAAGTTATTTCATATTAACTTACTGGATTGCCTATGGAAACCTTGGATTAGAACTTGTAGCAATTGGAGTTGCCTGTCTACTGCTGCTTTTTAATGTTAATGGACCCCTTGTAGTTGATTGTGGAACAATTGGTTGGGAAATCCCATAGGCAGTTATAATTGAAAGTGAATTTGAGCCATTTGAGTTTATTAGCCATATTGCTATTGCAAGGTACTGGAAATGTGGCTATGTGCTATAGTAGAATTTCACTGCCCAGAACAAGAGACCATCCTACATCTGCTCCACAATGTGTAATTAGTTTATTAAAAACCATCATCGAAGGAAGGAGCTATTGTATTATTTATGCGAGGCAATTATTAAGTAAAATAATATCACAAGTATATAGAGATAAGATTAGTGTATTTCTTTTTGCTACTAAGAGTCATTTTCCATTGACTCTTATCAAAGCATGGACTGACGGGAGATGATGCTAAATTTATTTAGTGAGTAGGCGATGTTTTTCTGGGAATTCTTTTCCTTCGATGTAAATTACCCCATCAAGATGTTATATATTCAGGTTGCAAGTAGAAATCTGATTATGTCATGTTTCAATGGTACATAATTTTTTTTTTTTATATTTTATGATTGAATTCCTTTACAGGAAGCTTGGTTGGGATCCTAAACAAGGTGAAAGTCATTTGGATGCAATGTTGAGAGGAGAAATCTTGACTGCCCTTGCTTTGCTTGGACATGATGAGACTCTAAATGAAGCAAGCAAACGATTTCATGCATTCTTAGAGGATAGAACTACTCCGCTACTCCCTGCCGACCTAAGAAGGGTCTGATTGTGAAGTTCATTCAAATGCTAAATTTTTCTAATTGAAATCCGTAATGACTTTGGATTGTTTGCAGGCAGCATATGTAGCAGTAATGCAAAAAGTCAGCCAATCAGACAAATCTGGTTATGAATCTCTACTGAGAATATACAGGGAGACTGATTTGAGCCAGGAGAAAACACGCATTCAGGTATTGAAAATCATTTTTGAAAGTGATGATATGTATATGTGGAGTTTGTGATAATCACTTTTTCCTTACTCTTTACAGGTTCCTTAGCTTCCTGCCCAGATGCCAATATAATTCTTGAGGTTCTCAACTTTCTGTTGTCTTCTGAGGTATAGAACCTTCCATGTGTTTTTATCTGGATGAGGTTATCATTAACGGTTGACATTAAACATTAAGCTCATTAAATATTGTCTATGAAGTTCAATTACAGCGAGCTATTTTCCATTTGTTCTTAGGTTCGCAACCAAGATGCTGTTTTGGACTTAATGTTAGTAGTGAAGGACGTGAAACAGCTTGGAAGTGGCTGAAGGTAATATTCATCTGTAGTCGTCTGAATGTCATGGAAAGAAGTTTTAAAGTGATGGACATTATGTTTCAGTAATATATGGGAAATGTCCTTGAGCACTTGTACATTTATAAGTATTTGCATTTTAGTTATCATGGTGCATCACAGAGTATTTTTTGTTATTTCAAATAAATTTAAAGTGAGAGAATTATGATAAATATCAAATAGAGGAGGTGCTTCAAATATTTGCATAAAGGATGTGATAGGACATTTTAGATGGGTT